>OZ005743.1:56881036-56937907 GCA_963930735.1 Dioctria linearis | reverse complement strand
GCCTCTAAGTTACCATTAAGTTTTTCATCTCGAGTTTTGGGGATACGAGATCACTTTCAGCTCTATATATTTGTGAAGCGGTGGAAGCTTTATTGATAGAGGTTGCTGGTTAAGCTTGATCTGGTCTTGGAGGCTACAATTTGACCTTGAGGTGCCCCCTCAGAGATAGGGAAAGGATTACGGGATATACATGCAACGGTTTTCATGGAGGTGTGAAGTTTTTTGCTCACACGTAGAAGCAAAATGCTACGGTTTTCTTGGATGTGTGGTGCGCCTAAATGTAATTATTAGTAATAAGAAAGAACATCTAATAGAAAGAAAACGCATCTCATATATAGAAAAGTTTTGTATGGCTGGTCGTTCCATTACGACCCGCTGTCACAAATTGTATGAAAAATCTCTGCTTGTTAACGATCCGCCACTCATCGGTGGTGATAATACGACCCGCTTTCATAAATTTTATGCGAACTCTGCTTTGAATGACTGCCTGCCGTCAGTCACCAGTGGTGAGTGGCGGCTGGCGGATCATCATCGTCAAAGCACCAGCACATCACCAGAGGCAGCACCTGTGCTCCGCATCATCCTCATGCATTGCATTGCGTATGCCATTCCCGCCATAATATTTTATTTTGTTTGAAAGAATTTTCATTTACATTCCATTGAAGTAGAAGAGAGGGAGAATAGTAAGATGAGCGGATGGGATAAGAATTGGTGGGAGACAAGCTGTCTAGTCACAGTCAGTTGCATTGATTGTGTGACTAGGCAAAAATGTTTATAAATGTGGGTAGCCATTCATTTTTTTTCGGGTTTTCATCGTTTAAACTGCACTAGAATTCCTCTACCGGCATTAATTTAAATTTTTCTTGCAACGATGAGCCAGATGTCATTTCAATCAAATTTTCGTATTATTTTGCTGACAATGGTGTCAAGGTTGTGCAGTGACTATAAATGGGTTTTTAATCCACAATTCATTTTGATATATAACCTGCTGTCCATTTGGAAAATACTGATTAAATAGTCCACCCAAACCCTGAAGGATTTCTGCGATAATTGTCTCTCTTATTTCAATCCTTTACTCTTCTGAAAAGCCTTTCACTGTTGCAATAAAGCTCGTTGGATCGCACACAAATTGTCCAAAGTTCCATATTTTTCTTAAACACAAGAATTTTCCGTGACCAGTAAATATATTTACTTGTTTATCCCAAAGGGTTAAATTAAGGTCATTGACCTTTTAAAGTATCCTCGGCCACAAAAATCTGTGAAAAAGTTCATATGAAAAATTTTCGAGTACATAAATTAATAGAAAAACCGGTTCGTCACTTCAACTAGGCAGCGGCAGCATAGTGAAACAAAACTGTGCATGGCTGCTGGCGTCGGCGTGTGTACATGTACAGCTGTGGAGTGGCCGAGAACAGAGAGAACAGAAATATTCTCTCCGTCTCAAATCTTTGCTTCTTCCAGTCGATTACCGCCCGATCGCATCACCAAATAACCATACAACTTGTGCATTTTTAGAGGCCACATGAAGCTTCTTTTTAAGTTATATGTTCTTTGGTAATAATTAATAATAACTAAAGTTAACAGTACCAAATTTTTGTTCATGCCAATGGATTCTAGATGGTGGGTAGGTGGGGGGGATAATAAGGATAGGGAGGGGGTAATGAAATTTTCATAAGAAACCCTCTACGGGCTCAGGTTTTCGAGATATTAGCTTATTAATAATTCAAGATATTTTTGTTCATGACAATGGATTCTAGGTGGTGTGGGGTGGAATGGGGGGGACGAAATTTTCATCAAAAATCCTCTACAGGTTGGAACATGATATCACCTTGCCTTGATGTTTTCTTAGCAAATAATTATTATTATTGGGTCCTGGGGTGCGTGTTGATGTGAAATGCCCTAAGCGAATTTATATCGGGGTTGTATACATGGCAGCTTGAGTTTGTTGTTAGTTGTTTACTTTAGTATGAGTGCCTGTGGTATGTTGGGCTGGGCTACTTGGTGGCTGAGCAAACGTTACCTAAGGCGTGGATGGATGTGTGCAGCTGTGTATTTATGTGGATAAGAAATGTTGTGAAATTCCCTAAGTGAATTAGTGTAATTAGTATAAGTAGTAATTAAAGTTAACCCTAGAATATTTTTGTTCATACCAATAGATTCTAGAAGGTGTCAGTGGGGGTCTTAGTTATAGGGGTGGACAAAGTTTTTATCAGAAATCCTCTACAGGCAATGGATTTCGAGATATTAGCGATCTTACCTTTTGAGGTATAATTAATAGTACCTAGTAATAATATATTTTTTTGCCCATGCCAATAGTATTAGTACTAGGGGGGTAAAATTTTCATCAGAAATCCTCTACGGGCTATGGTTCGAGATATTAGCGATCTTACCTTCTCAGGTGTAATTAATATTAGTAACTCAAAAACAAAAAAACAACAACAACTATAACCTTAGTTGTGGTTTAAAGATTTTATGATATTAATCTGTCGGTGTCTTTTATAAACAAGACTGCACCATGTGATCATATATCTACAAATAGATCAGGCGAAGCTGAATTAGGACAGGCACATTGTTTACTTACCATTAAGTTGAGAGAGGGTCAAATTAAAAGCTTTGATAGAAAAATGCTGTGTTATTATATTAATGTGGTATGATATGTTGTCTGAGGTGAGTAGTGGAAGTTGTATGGGAGCTATGAATAAGCAATAAAATCCTAATCAGCAATCTCGCTGGATATTTGATAATTCTCCAAGTCCATAGTGAAGATCGTGGTGGGTGGGGGGTTAAGAGTAGGTACTGTAAGTTATGTATTAAGTTAAAAGTTTTGAGGGATGTTATTTGGTATTTATCTCCACGAAATGGTGTTATATGAGTATCAGGAAGGTCGAAAAAAGTTGATAATGCTTCAAGTTCAATAGTGAAGACCGCGATGTTGAGAGTGGGTATTTGGAATGATATAAGTCTAGTAGGATATGGAAGTATTATTTATTCATCTTTAAATCTTACCATATTTGAAAAAATAAAAATTGTATTATGGCTATAATGCCATTTAATGAAATAATTTGTTTTAATTACATTATAGCTTGAGTCTAAGGTCTTTTCTCTTTAGCTCAGGAAAGCCAAGATTTCATAGATATAGATTGATCCTTATAATGCATATTCCCTATGCCTTTAGACCAACATGACTTTAGAACGTTCCTTGTACACCATTTTCACAAATAACATCTCTCCGTCTTTACTTTTTGCTTTCTTTGTTGGAATATCCTGATTTTTCGACCTGTTGGTAGGGGACAGTCGACTCATTTTTGGATGAAAAACTTTCTTCTTTATTTCTGGAAAGTATCGATTTCATAGATGTAGGTTGAGCCTTATATGAATATGCTTTACTCCTTTCGTCCGTAGGCTTTAGAAGGTTTGTAGTATCCCTAGAACTCATGTTGAAATTATTGCGTAATTAGGTTGCCAAGAAACAGTGATCTGTTTGGGTAAAGAGCAAAATATCAACTGAAAAACAAGTTATGAAACTACTATTTATATGTATTTGACACATGGTCTTGGAGGCAGCAATTTGTCCTTGACCTCTGACGTCACCTTAACCTTTGAAACCGAAAGTGTCTGCTCTTGGGTTCACTTGGATGATGATGATGATGATGAGTAGTGCAAATTGTATGGGAGATTATAATTAGCTGTAATTAAACAGTAAAGAAGAAGATTTCTGGTAACAGTATGTTCCATACATAATCTTACAGGTGGAAGAAAATTTTATAAGAATCTGGTTCCTGCATTTCCTTATAAACCTTAAACGTTGAATCGATGTCAAGAACATGTTAATACTTGTTTTGAGTATGAGCAGAGGAAATCGTGATAATTGCAGCATGGTATGAAATTCGATATCTAAAAATAGACCAAATGAAGGTTATTGGGGTGGTAAAAAACATGAAAGCATTAGGTTGAAAATGGTTTTTATTAAGGCTTTGCTGAAAGAAGGCGGTAGTAGATATCAATGTAAGATGATAGGAGTCATCAGTCAGTTTTGGTGAGCTTCAGCCATAAGTCAAATAAAAAATGTCAACAGCGCTATGAAATGAAAGTTTTTCTAGTAAAAATTGTTGTACAAAACGGCATATGGGGAGCTGTACTGGACATACTAAATCGCAGAGCGTATTATTTAAAGCCACCAGTCGAGATGGAGAAAGTACTCAGCGTGTAAGGAAAAGTGATTTTGTAAAGTGGGAGGAAATAAAATCAGTATTCACAGAAAGAATTATTGTAAATATAAACCATACAGATCCTAAGATATTTATACAGGATGCTGGTGATTTATTTATACGCCGTATTAAGAATATTTTAAAACGCCATCTCAATATTAAAGTTAATACAAAGTTGCGTGCTGATTTTGTTAAGGATATTGGTGACAATGAGGTTATAAGTGATATTAAATATTTACAAGCAAAACTGCTACAATCAATGTGGACGATAATTTAAATGAGTGGTATAAAGTTAACATTTTGGATTCAATACTCACTCAGCTGGATGAGTTTCATAAAAAATTTAATGGCTGGACATTGGACTCCATTATACATTTAGCAGTACATATCAACAAATTTGAACAGCACCGAGGGTTTTCGTACATATCTCTACCGAAGGAGATTGCTTTAAAGCAAGTTTGCATCAATGTAAAAATAGTGATGAAGCATGCTTCGCTTCGGCCGTGACATCAGCGCTATATCCTGCAAATGTTTACTCCGATAGGACCTCGTCATATCCAGATTACTCTACTGTGCTAAATTTAACTGGAATAACATTTCCTATGACGCTTAAGCAAATTAAACAATTTGAAACCCGAACGATACATTAATAAACGTATTCATCCTAAAGAAAGAGAGGGAATCACTGTTCTAGTTAGACCAACGAAACACAATATGAAGCGACATCTGAATCTATTAATGATACACAATAACTATGAGCAGGATGATGATGATGACGATTATGCTGCTGATTATGATGATGACGTTGATGATCATGATGATGTAAGTACCAGGTTTCATTTCTGCTGGATTAAATATCTTTCACGGCTTGCATGGAAACAAACTTCAAAACATAAGGCTAGATTGTATATATGCGATAGATGTTTGTTCTATTTTTATTCTGCTAATGCATTAGCATCACATATTCCTGAATATGAGAAACAAAAAAGTTATATTGAATTAAGGAAGCCCAACCGTAGAACTAAATGTTAGTAGCATAACGGATACTCTACCATTGGGAAACATTACTGAATTCCATCAGAGCAACAAGGAGCAGCTGCAGAAAACATATGACCTAAGTCTAGTGTATTGTAAATAAAAAATTTTTTACTTACAGTTATAGTTCCATTTATTGAAGTAATTTGTTTTAATTATATTATAGTCTAAGATATACATTATTGGAAAATAAAGAATATATTATAGTTATAGATATATTGTAAAAAGGAAGCCCAAAAATAGAATGATATACTAAGTATTAAATGTTAATATTTTTTTAATTTATAATAAATCGATAATGATATTTTATATATGTTGTTCTTTTATTCAATTTCCCTACTAAGTCCGGAACTCCAGAAAGTTTTCTTTCATAATATTTGCCTAATACAGAGGGCTCTTAATCGGGCGGCTGTATCTTTTACCCAGAATGCTAGGTTGAGCGTGAACGTGAGAAAACACGTTGACACGTTGGATTGACCTTGGCTTCTGGCATCACCTTCGAAACCGGAAGGGTATTTTGTCCTTGACCTTGATCCAGAAGTACATGTCTTAGCGGCTACAATCTTAATCAACTACGTCACAGCTTAACAGCTTTTCAAGCAACTCTGACAACAGGTAAACAGCTTTTAAATAGGTCAAATAACAGCTAAACAGCTTTTTAAACAAGTCTCATAACAGCTTAACAGCTTTTAAACAGGTCTGATAACAGCTTAACAGCTGTGATAACAGCTCCGATAACAGCTTAACAGCTTTTCAAAAAGCTTAACAGCTCAATGCTGCTCGATTGAGGAATTTTGTCAGTGTTTTCAGACTTGTGGATGTCTATCGTTTGATGCATCCTACGACTATAACATACACGAGGGTCTCGCGAAATATCCATGGAAGTCTTGCGGGCTCGAGAATTGATAGACTTTACATCCCCCTGGTATACTAGAACATTTTGTTGGCGTCACTCATAAAGTGTGTTCGGTCGTGATCATTTCCTTATAGTGGCAACCATCAATCTAGTTGAAAGAAGAAGAACTGCGTACTGGCTATTCATCAACTCAGAGTAGTTCATCATGAGTTCACTGAATTCTGGCAGGATTGGCAAGAGAGGAAAGCTGACTTGCTTTTCTTAGTCAACGGTGGGATGTTGGTAAGCTCCAAATTTAATACTTTATCGAAACTAGGTACAACCGAACTGGATATCAAGCTTCCAGTTTGTTGCCCAAAGAATATCGGATGGCAGCTCTTCTCCTAATCGGACTTGATTCTTTATTTCAATAGAATAAATAAACACTTGGCAGCACAAACTTAAAAGCACAGCTTGGAGTTTGTGTTGCGCATCCAATCACGCTGTCTGAGGGGTAGGCGAAACTCCAACCAAGTTCTTCTTCCAACCGAGTACTTCTGCCAGGCAACTAGACGACGTACTGCTTTTTGTGAAATCGAGTCGACAGGTCCTTAGCGAACAACAGTTATCAGAATATATTCGAGATAGGTTGCTAGATAACAGCTCGAAAAAACAGGATATTCCAACAAAGATCGCAAAAAATAAAGACGGAGAGATGTTATTTATGAAAATGGTGCACAAGGAATTTTCTAAAGCCATCTTGGTCTAAAGGCATAAGGATCAGTCTATATCTTTGAAATCTTGGTTTTCCTGAACTAAAGAAAAAAAGACTTTCGATTTAAGCTATAATGTAATTAAAAAAAATTATTTCAATAAATGACATTATAACAATATTAAAATTTTTATTTACAATGCATATTTTAGACTATACTTAATATATTTTCTCCGACACACATCGCTTAAGAGTGACAATTAAAGCAAGAATGATTATTGCTCACATCGGGTGTCGCTTTCAAGCAAATTTTGTTGTTTGCAGATTAAGTGAACCTACTTTCCTTAAGTAATCCATAGGTATCACTTTTGATCTATATCATGCGTATCCCCAAAGTGATCTCGTATTCCCAAGACTCGTGACGAAAAATAAACTAGCTCCAGAAACAAAATCGGAAACTTATGCTACTTGCCTATGCTGGAGAGAGTGCTAAAAGTGATCTCGTATCCCCTAGACACGAGATCAAAAATAAGCGAACTCCAGCAACAAAATCGAAATCTTTTGCTATATCCCTATGTTGGAGAGTGCTGAAAGTGATCTTGTATCCCCAAAGTGATCTCGTCCAAGTCCGAGATGAACAACATATGTAGTAGTATGTGGAGTTTGCACTCGAAAGATCAATACACACACCCCTAAACCCAATAATAATAATAATGCTAAGAAAACATCAAACTAAGCTGATGTCATGTTGTGACATTCGAGTGATGTTGATATCTACAACTTCTCCGCTAATAATACTTATTTATGTGCAGCACCTGTAAACAGCAAGAGTCAAGATTATGTCACACGTGATATCTACAACTTCCTCGCTAATAAAAGCAAACGGCAAAACCAAGGCAGATATTAATACTGACTAATGCCACTAAGGAACTTTACTCAAGAAATGGCGCTTGCACTCGAATCCTGTAAATGCTTTGTAACCAAGAACCCCCACTGACATCTTCTAGAATCTGTTCATGGTGATGTTATGTTGTGAAATTCGATTGTTGCTGATATCTACACTTGCCTTCTAAGAAAACTTATTTAGGTGCTGCACTTGAAAACAGCAAAACCAAGATGATGTCATGCTGATATCTAGCACCTCCCCACTACAATAACCTTCATGTGGTCTATTTTTAGATATTGAATTTCATAACATGCTGCATTGATCACGAATTCCACTGCTCGCGCTCAAAACAAGTATTAACATGTTCTTGACATCGATTCAACATTTTTATGAATTTCAACTATATTTAAATCTTCGTCGTGAAACTATTTTGCTTCAATCAAATAAGGACATATACCACCAATCTAGCGCATAACATACGTCGATTCAATCCCCATATCACCCATGAAAGTTTTTCTTTTACACTACACAACATTGCATTAATTCATCTCAGTGTTACATACATACATATCCACAGCTAGCAAGTGTATGGCCAAGTCCCGAGTGAGATGTTCACTAAAGCTTCTTAATGTGTTAGAGCAAGACAGATCATAAGAAATACCATGGGATTTTGCTACCGAACTCTCATAGACTAACACAAATATTTGCTCTGGATCGCTTTTTGGATATGAAATACAGAGAAAAAAGTTTATAACTTAAGATATAAAAATAGATAATGAATTTGATGTGGATAAATATTGTATGAAAAATTGATTTGGTATATATTATTTACAGTAGTTGTTGTTTTTCAGTAAAGAAATTGGCAATCTTACATTTTCAACTTTCACTACTCATCTACAACATATTCCACATATTACACACAGCTCTCAAGTACTCATCTAAGTCAACATATTATACTATATTAATATAATAACTCAACCTTCTTTCATTAAAACTTTTAATTTAATCAACTCCCAGCCAACTTTCATGGTAAGATTTAAAGATGAATAATTAATACTTCCATATCCTACTAGAATTATATCATTCCAAATACCCACTCTCAACATCGAGGTCTTCACTATTGAACTTGAAGCATTATCAACTTTTTTCCGACATTCCTGATACTCGTACAATACCATTTCGAGGAGATAAATACCAAATACCATTCATCAAAACTTTTAACTTAATACATAACTTACAGTACCTACTCTAAACCCCCCTACTACGATCTTCACTATGGACTTGGCTAATTATCAATTATTTCTTCCTTCATACTCCACCATTCGGGCGATACTTTAGAGGAGATTAATATCAAGCGAAATTAGGATTTTAGTGCTTATTCTTAGCTCCCATACAGCTTCCACAACTCACCTCAGACAACATATCATACTACATTAATATCATAACACTAGATTAATATTATGTCAAAAACCACCTATCAAAACTTTCAATTTAATCCACAACTTACAGCACTCTCAACCTCAACAACGGTCTTCACTATAGGCTTGAAGCATTATCAGTATTTCCTCCTTCATACAACACCATTTGGATAATACTTTGGACAGATAACTATGAAGCGACCTTGCTGATAAGGTTTTTATTCCTTACTCACAGCTCCCAAACAATTTCCATTACTCATCTAAGACAAGACATCATACTACATTAATATCATAACAACATCTGCATTCATCAAAACATTTAATTAAAGCTACTCTCAACCTAATGGTAAGACAATTATGTGATCACCCCAATAGTATGAAGATAAAATTATCATATTCTTATCAGCTTCATGTGAACTATGATATCGGGGATTAATCAAATATATAACAGTGTGACTGATTGAGAAATTTTATTGAAAATAAAAAACGATTCTTCATAAAATGTAAGACTTTTCAATACAAACTCCTTGATACAAAAAAAAAAACATTAATCGTTCAATTTGTCTGGTTTACTCGGCTATATTTCTTTACGCAAGATATCCAATTACCAGCCACCTGGCCACCTTTTCTAATGCTTTAATTTCCATTACTTCTAACGATTTCATGTGTAGTACCATCCCAAGCAGCCGTGATCAATTTTTACACATCGAATATCATAACATGATCACTCTTGTTTATAAAAGACACCTACAGACCCCAACTTACGTTATAGTTGTTGTTTGTGTTTTTCGGCAAAAGAAATTTTCAATTATAACTTCCACTACTCATCTAAGACATCATATCCTACAGATTAATATCAGTTGTTGTTGTGTTTCAGTTAAAGAAATTGGGAATCTTACATTAAAAAACATTAATCGCTCAATTTGTTTACTTTACTCGGCTGCCGTGCGAGTTTGTTTACATTATTCAACTGCGAATTTGTTTATTTTGCTGGACTGTGTGAATTTCTTTATGCAAGGAATAATATTAGAAGCATTCCACCTGAAGAGCAAAATTACACATTTACTAATTTCCATTACTTATCTAAGTGAACATATCTACCTACATTCGCCCCAATCAGCTTCGCCTGATCTATTTGTAGATATATGATCACATGGTGCAACTGCAAACCTGGCTTCAACGGAACAACTGCTGTTAGTGCGCTACATCTGAGCACTATCAACGCACTATCACATCCACTGTTGAAGGAGTACGAAGACATTACCAGGCCCAATGCAGCAGCTCAAATCAAGCATTGTGTAACACACCACATTCAGACAAAGGGACCACCAGTTTATGCCAAGCCAAGGCGAGCAGGAAGAGCAACGTTGACTGGCGTCCTTGTGGAGACTATAGAGGTCTGAATACGGTTACTATACCAGATCGATACCCCAAACCACACATCCAAGATTTTTCTCAACAGCTGGAAGGAAAACGTGGAACTTGATGATATCCCAAAGACAGCCATAACGACTCCATTTGGTCTCTTCGAGTTCAACGTGATGACGTTTGGTATGTGCAATTCCGCACAAACTGGAGAAGTTTTCAGCGTTTTCGAGAGTATGGAATAACCATAATCCATCCAAATGCACATTTGAGGCAACAACTGTCAGTTTTCTGGGTTACCTCATGCTATGAATCTGCACATCATAACCATACCTAAAACCCATAAAACTCACCTACCATACATAATAATCATTACTGGCGCTCATTAAATCGCAACGATAATCTAATTTCGGATACCTATCTTCTTGTAACCACAAAAAAATTACAAACATATGTACATCGTTACATATATACATTTTCAACTGTTAGCCTCAGTAGCTCAAATAACAAACATATCTACATCGCTACATATAATAATTTCAATTATCTTTCCTCCGTCTCACAGAAAATAAAAAACATACGTACATTCGTACAAACATAGAATTCTCGATCGTTGCAAAAAATGGAAATTGGCCACCCGCAAGAAAGCAACCTTTGTGCTTCTTGACGTGTGTCCAAATATCAAGAATTAATACATCTCGTGCAATTCGATACCTGTACGGTGCTCCTAATTAGCTATCGAGTGTGGTGACCAAAGTCCACCGTGTGACCCAAAGAAATTCCCAATTTTTGCTTCATTAACTGATGGCAATAACCTTTGAAATTTATGTGGGTACCTATATGATATTGATCAATAATAACAAAGAAATGTAAACTATGCATTTTGATCAATATCGATCAACTGCAAGCCCAGACTTTTGGACATTTGTTCCAATAAATTATTTTTGCCTACCCTGGGAAAATCGGTTTTATGTGAAAGGGAGTACTTTCTTATGCTAAATTTTTAACTAAAAAGGCGAGTATCGAGATAGGAAAATCAGAAGTATTTTTCCATCTGAAGTATCTTTACAATGTTCTTAAAAAGTAACTAGAGAGTCCCCCTACCAAAGGTAAGGCGTCCAGCGAAAAAAATTCCAAAGTATATAATTGTGTAATTGTATCAAAATTAAAACAAGTTGTAATTAAAAAGTTTTTATTTGAAAAGACAAAACAGTGTTAGTGTTTTAATACAAGGTCCCCGATAGTCTAACTAGACTATCTCCCGAACCTTTGATGTACGCGAAGAACAACACTCATCTCTAAAGAGGGAACAAGGCCAGTTCCATGTAAAACGAAGGCTATCATCGAATACAAGCAGCCGGAGACGGTACGAGAACTGCGAAAGTTCCTGGGCATTATTATCTTTTACAGACGTTTCATACCCGGGGCAGCGAAGATTCAAGCACGTCTTCATCAATGTTATTCTGGCAACAAAAAGGACGACAAAACTCTCATCAACTGGACACCGGAACTGGCCAGCAGCTTCGAGTAGTGCAAACAATCACTAGCGAATTCAACTCTTCTGGCGCATTCATCAGCAAGTGCTCCACCAGCTCCTATAGTAGACGCTACAGACACAGCTATGGGAGCAGTGGTTCAACAACAAATGTCTGAAGGATGGCAGCCACAGGGATTCTTTTCTCAAAAGCTCTCACCAGCGCAGTCAAAGTATATCGGATATGATCGAGAGCTGCTCGGTGCTTATGCTGCAGTAAAACACTTCTAGCATCTGCTTTATTTTATACACTGATCACAAGCCTCTTACTTTTGCTTTTGGCCAAAAACCTGAAAAGTCTTCACCTAGGCAGCTAAGACATCTAAGCTTCATATGTCAATTCACCACCTACATCCAACATATTCTGGGAAGAGACAACATTGTGGCAGATACTCTATCAAGAGTGATGGCTATTTGTTTGCCAACACCCATCGACTTTGATGACTTGGCGAAAGAACAGGAAGAAGATGTAGAGCTTCAGAATTTTCTATCTACTTGGACGTCTTTACAACTCAGGAGGATTACATTTCCTAACTCACACAGAAAACTATACTGTGATACATCAACGACCAAGGGTCGTCCATATATCCCAGCATCACACCGTACAGAGGTTTTTAATCCTATACACAATCTGTCACATCCTGGTGTAAAGAAGACAATGCATCTCCTGACTGAGTGATTCGTCTGGCCAAATATCAGAAGAGACAGCCGCACCTGGACCCAAACATGTATCAGTTGTCAGAGGAGCAAAATACAGTGACATACAAAAGCTCCATTGGCAGAGTTCTCCGTTCCGGAAGAAAGATTTCAGCATGTGCACTCGTAGGCCCATTACCCTCCTCTAACGGCTTCAACTATGCTGTTACTTGCATTGATCGTTTTACTAGAAGGCCCAAGGTTATCCCTACAGCAGACATTACAGCTCAAAATATTTCAAAATCTTTCGTATCTGGATGGATTGCCAAATTTGGAGTCCCCAAAAGAAATCATCACTGATCAAGGCAGACAGTTTGAGTTGTCCCTCTTTAAGGAATTGGCACAATTACTGGGAATCAAAAGCAATCGATCATCGCCTTATCATCCACAAGCCAATGGCATGATAGAGCGATTTCATCGGACACTTAAAGCAGCTATTAAGTGTCACAACACACAACAGTGGACAGATACACCCCCACTTGTTTTGTTGGGTCTGCGAAAATCATTGCATAAGGACATCAAAGCATCACGCGCTGAACTTGTCTATGGAACAACTCTAAAACTTCCTGGAGATTTTTTTTCCACAGAAGAAGTAGTACTTAAATCAGAAGTCCTACAATACTTTCAGGAGTTCATGAGGGATTTGCAACCGCAACAACCAAGAAGACAGGGTACACATAATGTTTTCACACATAAATACCTAGCAACTTGTACACATCTTTCCATACAAAATGACGCGATAAAACGCCCACTACAACAACCATTCGATGGCCAATTTCGAGTACTGTCAAGGACGCCGAAACACTTTGAGATTAACATAAAAGGTCAACGTAAGACTATTTCATTGGACCGACTTAAACCAGCTCAACTGTTGGACGATCCAGGAGAAAAGGCTCCAATACCCACAACGATTTCAGAAAAGACAACAACATCTCCACCGACACAAAAAACAACTAGAATAGGCCGACACGTAGTAATTCTAGCACGATATCGCTGACACTGGAAGGGGAGTACTGTGGCAACGCTTAAAAATAAATATAAATTTCCACTTATGTAATTCACACAAAACAACTACTGTTATAGTAGGTCAGAAATTAAATAAATCAATTACTTCTTATGTCAAATAAATTCTATGTTAAAAATCATAGCAACCCTATTCCTCAATCCATAACTGATACTACTTTTTGAAATAATTCGTAGATGAAATATAAAGACTTTAGTTACACTAAATTTACCTTTTCAGGTTTTACCGACGACACTTTTGTACTCAGGTAAGTCATGATATTTATATTATTTTGAAGTAATTCGTAGAACAAATAAAAAATCTTTAATTACACCGAATTTTCCTTTTCAGGTCTTCGCGTCGACACTTTTGTGGACAACTAAGTTATAATGATTATATTATTTTGAAATCATTCGTAGATCAAAAAAAGGATTTAGTTACACCAAATTTCCCATATCAAGTTTTCCCCAAGACGCCTTGGTGCTCAGGTAAGTTATGATGATTATGTTATTTTGAAATAATTCATAGAACATATAAAAAGTCTTGAATTAAACCGAATTTTTTTTCTGGTCTACCCGACAACACTTTTGTGTTCAGGTTAGTTATAATGATTATATTATTTTGAAAGAATTCGTAGAACAAATATAATCTTTAATTACACTGAATTTTCCTTTTCAGGTCTTCCCGACGACACTTTAGTGCTCGGGTAAGTTAAAATGATTATATTATTTTGATAGAATTCGGAGAACATATAAAATTTTAACTACACTAAATTTCCCTTTTCAGGTTTTCCCGACCACACTTTTTACTCATGTAAGTTTTAAAAATTATATTATTTTGAAATAATTCGTAGAACAAACAAAAATTTCTTTAATTACACCGAATTTTCCTTTTCAGATCTTCCTGACGACATTTTTGTGTTCAGGTAAGTTATAATGATTACATTATTTTGAAAGAATTCGTAGAACAAATAAAATCTTTAATTACAATAAATTTTCCTTTTCAAGTTTTGTCGACGACACTTTTGGGCCGAGGTAAGTTATAATAATTATATTATTTTGAAAGAATTCGTAGAAAAAATAAAATCTTTAATTACACTAAATTTCATTTTTCAGATTTTCCCGACCACACTTATTTGCTCAGGTAAGTTATAATAATTATATTATTTTGAAATCATTCGTAGTCAAAAAAAGGCTTTAATTACAAAAAATTTCCCATATCAAATTTTTCCCAAGACGCTTTGGTGCTCAGGTAAGTTATAAAGATTATATTATTTTGAAAGAATTCGTAGAACAAATATAATCTTTAATTACACTAATTTTTCCTTTCCAGGTTTTGTCGACGACACTTTTGTGCTCAGGTAAGTTATAATGATTATATTCTTTTGAAATATTTCGTGGAACAAATATAATCTTTAATTACACCGAATTTTCCTTTTCAGGTCTTCCCGACCACACTTTTTACTCAGGTAAGTTATTATAATTATATTATTTTGAAATAATTCGTAGAACATATTAAAAGTCTATAATTACACCGAATTTTGCTTTTCACTTCTTCTCGACTACACTTTTGTGTTCAGGTAAATTATAATGACTATATTATTTTGAAAGAATTCGTAGGACAAATAAAAAGTCTTCAATTACACCGAATTTCCCTTTTCAGGACTTCGCGACGACTTTTGTGTATTCAGGTAAGTTATAATGATTATATTATTGTGAAAGAATTCGTAGAACAAATAAAATCTTTAATTACACTAAATTACCCTTTTCAGGTTTTCCGAACGACACTTTTGTGTTCAGGTAAGTTATAATGATTATATTATTGTGAAATAATTCGTAGAACAAATAAAAAGTCTTTATTTACACCGAATTTTCCTTTTCGGGTCTTCCCGATTTTTTGCTCAGGAAAGTTAAAATGATTGTATTATTTTGAAAGAATTCGTAGAACAAATAAAATTTGTAATTCCACTAAATTTCCCTTTTCAGGTTTTCGTAGAACAAATAAGAAGTCTTTAATTACACCGAATTTTCCTTTTCTGGTCTTCCCGACGACAATTTTGTGCTCATCTAAGTTATAATGATTATATTATTTTGAAAGAATTCGTAGAACAACTAAAATTTTTAATTACACTAAATTTTCCTTTTCAGGTTTTCCCGACAACACGTTTGTGTTCAGGTAATTTATAAAGATTATATTATTTTGAAAGAATTCGTAGAACAAATAAAAGCTTTAATTACACTATATTTTCCTTTTCAGGTTTTCCCGACGATACTTTTGTACTCAGATAAGCTATGATAATTGAAATAATTCGTCGAACAAATGAAAAGTCTTTAATTACACATTATTTTACGTTTGAGGTTTTCCAGACCATACTTTTGTGTTCAGGCAAGGTATACTGATTAGATTCTTTTGAAATAATTCGCAGATGAAATAAAAAGACTTTAGTTGCAGCATCATCTGGCCAATAGGAAGAGTCTTTCATGCTGGTCATACGTTCTTTCTCCAATAAAAAATCGGTTAACCTTTGACAGATCTAAACGTTTACTGCATATTTATTATTCTCTTAGAATTAAGCATGATGTATACAACGATGATGCTGTTAATCTGAATAATTTTTATTAATCTCAATAACTGATTTTAATTTAAATTGCTGGTATACCTCCTACTAAGTTACGCATATACTACAACATACATCTTATTTATTCTATATTGTCTTTATGCTTACTATTATCAATCTTTATTCTCAGCTTTAGTGAATTATGTCGGTCATTATCCGAGTCATTGTTTTTGGTGTACTTAATAATCTAATTCCGAACTAACAAAGTATAAACCCATTTGAATTTTCTACCAAATTTTAATTCTCTACATTGTCTACGCGTATAAAATATAATGTAGACAAGAGATTATTGTCTACAGGTAATTGTTGACACGTAGACAATCATGTAGTCTACATCACGTAGATTACGTCGCACAACACTGATTTGCACTTATGTGGTTAACACCGCCAGAAAGATGTGACGCAATATAATTGACCCGTATTACGCTGGTTGCAAAAATGTAAACAAACGCATGTAAACAATTACAGTCACTTCTTAAGGTTGTGACATATATTTTGTTTAGCGTATGTTTTTTGCTTAATTGCAATTAATCAATCGATTGCATTTATTGTGATTGATTAATTGAGCGATGGGTTTTGGGTCAATTGAATAATGCAAGAATGGATAATGTGCATTCCTGTATTTTCAATTGTTTAGGAAATTGTTGTGCAAACTCACATCACACCTTTCGCTTTACGGAGAAAAAAAATTATAATAACAATCTTTGTTATTATTATTTTTTTTCTTTTAAATGCTTATTAATGAGTAATCCAATTCGATTTTATTACATTGCTATGGTTTTGTTTACATACTCTATATGCACTAATTTATGTTTTTATGTTTATGTTTGTGCGTTTGTGTGTGTTAGTTTAATTATCTATTTTCCTTAGCCTATTTTTGTGTATTTCTATAATTTTATTTTTATTCTTATCTTCTACTGTACAGTTTACATTATCTATAGATTTCACTTTGTATGGACCATTATATAGTGGGTCCAGTTTCTTTCTATTTTTTGAATTTATTAAGACTTTATCGCCAATTTTTAACAATATTGGGTGGCTATTTATTTCACTTGTTTGTTTTCGTTTTGCTCTTTTACTTTATTTATCGTTTGTTGCAATCTATATTTTATTTCTTTACTATACAAATCGTGAGTATAGACGGGGTCTGGACGGTCGATATTGAGTTCAGATGGTAGGCTTATTCTTTTAGCAAATCCGAGTTCGAATGGGGTGTATGTGTGTACCGTGTTAGGTGTGGTATTGTAGCAAAATGTATAGTAATTTATCCAGTTGTCCCAGTCATCTCTATTCTCATTAACGAATGATCATAAGTATCCTTGACTGTCCCAAGTGTCCTCCGGTTGGGGTTGAGTGGAAATCGTATAGTATTTGATTTATTTTCTCTATATCAGTCACTTGAATCTGTGGTTTATATATTATTATTTGTATTTTATTTAAAATTTTATTACATAGGCCTTTAAATACGGTTATATTTATCATATTAAAAATTTGACTCTCTGCAGAGATCTTCAGAGGCTTGGTCTGAAGTTGTTTGTCAATATACTCTTCCAATGCTTCAAATGCCTGCTCTAGTGCGGGTTCTACTGATTGGGTATTATTTATTCTTGTTATCCGCTTATAAAATATTTTATAGTTTAACGCTAGCGTGAGTTCAATTCTTCTTTTATTATCAACGTTGATATTTAATTCTGGTAATTTTGTTACTTCTGGTGGTGCCAAGGCCTCAGTGATACGCAGTTGATCAGACTGCACACTTGTGTCATTGGCTTCTTCTTCTGTAACGTTAGTTTCTTTTCCTTTCTTTTTCATTGAGCGAGTTTTCGTTTGTAATATTTTGATCTCTTTTAGATCTGATATGTCAAGCTTTATTCTACACAAAGCATCAAGTCCAGAATTTTCGGTTCCTTTGATATATTGGATTTCGAAATCAAACTCTTCCAAATCTAATCGCATTCGGGTTAATTTCGATGTCGGATTTTTCATTCCGAACAAATTTGCTAATGGTCTATGGTCCGTTCTTACTATAAATTTTCGTCCATAAACATATGGTTTAAAATGTGTTATAGCCCTGTATAGCCTGTTAGTTCTTTTTCAATTGTTGATTTGTTGCTCTCTCCTTGTGTGAATGTTTTACTTGCGTATACGATAGGTAGTTCTTGTCCATCAAAATTTTGGGATAGAATCGCCCCACAGGCAGTGTTTGATGCGTCTGTCGATATAATGAATGGGTGTTGTAATATTATGGGTGACATAAGCGCTGATTTTAAAATATCAAAGGCTTTTTGGTGAGTTTCAGACCATTCAAATATTGCCTTTTTCCGGAGCAGTCTATTTAAGGGTAGTGCAGTATCTGCGAAGTTAGGAACAAAACGACGGTAGTAGTTACAAAATGCTACGAAACGCCTGACTTCATCTGCGCTCTTGGGTATAGGATAATTTTTAATAACATCATATTTTGAGCTATCTGGGCTTATACCTTGTACTGAAATTTTGTGACCACGGTCTGTAACTTCCGTTTGAAAAAATTTGCATTTTTCTGAATTTAATTTGAGATTTCTCTCTCGCAATCTCTTGAATACGGATGAAAATTTTTTCAAGTGGTGTACTTGTGAGCATCCGATGACTATTATGTCATCAATATATAAAATTGCAACTTCTGGTGTCAAACCTGCCATAGCGATTGTCATCATTCGCTGAAAACTGTTTGGGCTTATATTAAGTCCGAAAGGAAGTCGAGTAAAATGGTAGTGTCCCTGGTTGGTTGAAAAAGCTGTGTACGCTCTACAAGCTGGGTCTAAAGAAATTTGGTGAAATCAAGACATAAGGTCTAGTGTTGAAAAATATTTGGCACGGCCCATTTGATCAAATATATCTTCTAATCGCGGCAGTGGAAATTTATCTGAAAGTACTTTCTTGTTTAAATTTCTGAAATCTACCACTAGTCGCCACTTTTTGTTTTGAGTACTTGATTTTTTTGGTACTAATAAAATTGGAGAGTTGATTTGGGAAACAGAGTTTTCTATCATTTTATTATCCAGCATTTTCTTCTCTTGATTATCGATTACGGATTTATGTGCCTCTGGGATTCTAAAGTTTTTTGTGTATACCGGTACTTTATCCGATAGCTCTATTTGTTGTTCATAGAAATTATTAGTTGAAAGTGGTTTACTTTCGAGGGAAAATATGTCTTGATATTCCTGACATAATTTTTCAAATTGGGGTCTAGTATAATTTGGTATGGGCTTTAGGTTTAAAGCCGAAATTACTGGATTTGCTCTGTTCTTGTTGGGAATATTTTTATTCTGAATGTTAAAATGTGCTAAAGGTTTGGTTTGAAATTTGGGTTCTTGGATAGTTACTGTTTTAGTTGTCGTATTCAATATTCTAACTAATGGGTCTTTCGCTGAGGTAATTGCTCCTCCTACGAAAATTCCTGGTTCGAATTCTTCGCCAATTACGACAATATCGTTAGCTTCTGATTTTATACTTTTGATTTTTCTAACAATTTCGCATCGGGGTGGTATCACGATAACGTTTGAGGATGGACCAGTCATTATGGGTATTTCGATTGACTCCTAGGCTGTATTTAATGTAAGTATCCAAGTGTCGTAATCAATAGAGGCTTTGAATTTAGTTAGGAAATCAAGTCCTAAAATTGCATCTGCCTCGATGGCTAGATCGTCGTCTACTATTTGGAATAAGTGTTCGATCGAAAATCGTTGAAAGTGAGGGTAGCGTGTTGCTCCTATTGATTTTCTTGTATTATCTGTGACACCTTGTATGACACAAGTATTTTTAGGATAGTATCGTTGGTCGGCGCTTATTTTGCCTCTTTTAAAAATTGATATCGTCTGCTCCTGTGTCGACTATAAATGTGCATACTGAACTACACATCTACATACGCTTTTACGAAATTAGTAAGAGAGATATTTAACGTGTGGACTCTTAGTTTATTTGTGAGGTCTCCCCCAACCGATCTGTTTCGTCTTCTGGTTGGGGGGCTTGGCAATCCCCCGAATCATAGAATCGAATTCTTCTATTACTTTGTTGTTTTCCATTATTCCACTGATGGTTACGGTAATTGTTCTGGTTTGAATTCCGGTAATTATTCTGATTCGAGAAGTTTCTGTTTGGGTTCATGAGATGGCCAGTATTAGTGAATCTTTGGTTCTGTTGGCTTTGCCATCTGTTCCTATTAAATCTTCTATTGTAATGTTCTCTGTATTGGTTTGAATTAGATCTAAATCTTTGTGGTTGGCTGCTTGGAAGTGCAACACATTATTCTGTTGTGGTTTATCCGCTACAACTGCCTTTGCTATAATCTCCGTTAGAGTTGTGAGATACGGTATTTGCGAACGTATGGATGGAAAATTTTCCTGCCAATTTCTCGGCTGACTCTCCAGTCGCGATTTTTTCCGATATGAATGCTCTAGTCAGCTGCCTTGACAGGTCTTCGACTTGTGCAGAGAAATCGGTAATTTTTCTATTTCCTTGTTGACACGATCTTAATTGTGCTAGAACTGCTTCAGATGAGACTTTCACAGAAAATTTCCTTGTCAGTTTTTCTTTAATTAAGGGAACCGTGCTAATTTCGTTAGTTATTGCGTGTTTAGCTTTCCCTGTAATTCTGGTTCTGATAAATTTGATCATAATGTCTTTCTGATCTGATGACGTAAGCTCATCTAGCAGTTCTATTGATTCGATGAAAGCTTCTGTCTCTTCTATTTTTCCATCGTATGACTGGACGAGTGACGTCGCGGTTCGTATATCAAAAGGCATACTTATTTCTTCTTGGCGTTCTATTAATTCTAAATTTTTTTTGCTTTTAGCTTTATGTCGGTATAAATCTCCTTTATTTTCAATGCTTTTTCTGCAGTAGTTTCTTGTTTTATTATCAATAGTGCTTGTGATTCTAGATTTTCCACAAGTTCTTTCTTTTCCTTAAGCGTTTTTTTCGTATAGCCCCTGTTTATGCTTTTATTGAAGTTACTTAAAATGTTCTTTAACTCCTCCTTTATATCATTTAACTGTTCCATTCATGCATGTTTATTAATTTATGTATTCTATTTATTAATTTGTTTTAAATCTTGTTTCTTTCTTTTTACTTTTGAATCGTAATTTGCGCTGGACTGTTAAGATATTTTTTTCTAAGCCCCCTTCGGTGGTCTCGGTACAGAGTGTACACTAATTCTATAACCTTCACAACGGCTATAATTGCCAAAAGAATAATAATCTGCTTGTTATCAATATTGACCGTATCTTCTATTATCAGGTTGTTGACGATCTCACCGTTATTGTCTGCGTGTTTCGAATTAGTTTTTCCCATATTGTTAAAACGTTGTCTATTTTTTTTCTTCTAGCTTTTAAAATTTCCTAGTATATAACGGAGGTTTACAAAGTTTTTAAAATTCAAATATTAATTTTACTTATTGTATTGCAATACCTATCGTATAACGCGCGTCGTTAGTACGATTAGTATTTACATTTGATAAATTTTCGTATCTAATTGTGGAATCAAATTATTCTGGATATAAGCTCGATATAAAAACGTCTGACGTCGTCAGCTTTGTTATTGGATATTTATTACTTTGCTGCCATTATTCAGAAATTTGGGTGATCTTAGAGATTATCTGCCATGCTCCGGAAATACGTTAATTAAAAAAAATTTGTTTCGTCTTGACGGTTGTCCTCTATTTATTATATATGAGCTGTTGATGCTAGTCGATGTTGGTTATCTTAACTTTGCATTATTGTCGCCGCCCAAAGATTGCAGTTATCACTGTCGGAAGATTCGGTTCTTTTCTTCACGGTCCGAAGATTGCAAGTTAATTATCACGGTCGCCATGAAGTAATTATATTTCTTGTGCACTGGTGAAGCCATGACGGGAGGCAGCCATTAGGCAGATCTCCTAGAGAAGTTTATAAAGCAGATCTCTTTAGGCACAGCTAATCTAACAGATGCCAACTTGAAAGGTGCAGCTGAAAATAGCAGTCACCAAGTTAAAAGACTACTTGCTCTTTTCGATTGACTAAATCAATTGATTACTGTTAAAATCAAAACTATCTTTATTCGAGTATCACTACTTAACTTATACAATCGTCAATTTGCTAGCTTAAACTAAATTAATATTAATGTACATTAAACACGTTAAAACTAAACTGCTTATTTGCACTTATGTGCTTAACACCGGCAGAAAGATGTGACGCAATATAATTGACCCGTATTATTCTGGTTGCAAAAATGTAAACAAACGCATGTAAACAATTACAGTCACTTCTTAAGGTTGTGACATATATTTTGTTTAGCGTATGTTTTTTGCTTAATTGCAATTAATCAATCGATTGCATTTATTGTGATTGATTAATTGAGCGATGGCTTTTGGGTCAATTGAATAATGCCAGAATGCAGAATGTATTCTTGTATTTTCAATTGTTTAGGAAATTGTTGTGCAAATTCACATCACAATACTGTGATACATCAACAACCAAGGATCGTCCATATATCCCAGCATCGCACCGTAAACAGGTTTTAATCCTATACGCAATCTGTCACATCCTGGTGTGAAGAAGACAATGCATCTCCTGACTGAGAGATTCGTCTGGCCAAACATCAGAAGAGATAGCCGCACCTGGACCCAAACATGTATCAGTTGTCAGAGGAGCAAAATACAGTGACATACAAAATCTCCATTGGCAGAGTTCTCCGTTCCGGAAGAAAGATTTCAGCATGTGCACTTGTTACTTGCATTGATCGTTTTACTAGATGGCCCAAGGTTATCCCTACAGCTGAAGATATTGCAAAATCTTTCGTATCTGGATAGATTGCCAAATTTGGAGTCCCAAAAGAAATCATCACTGATCAAGGCAGACAGTTTGATTCGTCCCTCTTTAAGGAATTGGCACAATTACTGGGAATCAAAAGCAATCTATCATCGCCTTACCATCCACAAGCCAATGGCATGATAGAGCAATTTCATCGGACACTTAAAGCTGCTATTAAGTGTCACAACACACAACAGTGAACAGATACACCTCCACTAGTTTTATTGGGTCTGCGAACATCATTGCATAAGGACATCAAAGCATCACGCGCTGAACTGGTCTATGGAACAACTCTAAAACTTTCTGGAGAGTTTTTTTCCACAGAAGAAGTAGTACTTAAATCAGAAGTCCTACAATACTTTCAGGAGTTCATGAGGGATTTGCAACCGCAACAACCATGCAGACATGGTACACACAAGGTTTTCACACATAAAGGACTAGCAACTTGTGCTCATGTTTTCATACAAAATGACGCGATACAACGCCCACTACAACAAACATTCGATGGCCAATTTCGAGTACTGTCAAGGACGCCGAAACACGTTGAGATTAACATAAAAGGTCAACGTAAGACTATTTCATTGGACCGACTTAAACCAGCTCAACTGTTGGACGATCCAGGAGAAAAGGCTCCAATACCCACAACGATTTCAGTAAAGACAACAACATCTCCACCGACACAAAAAAAAACTAGAATAGGCCGACACGTAGTAATTCTAGCACGATATCGTTGACGCTGGAAGGGGAGTACTGTGACAACACTTAAATATAAATTTCCACTTATGTAATTCACACAAAACAACTACTGTTATAGTAGGTCAGAAATTAAATAAATCAATTCTTTCTTATGTCAAATAAAATCTATGATACAAATCATAGTAACCCTATTCCTCAATCCCTAACTCATACTAAAATTCTTTTAAAATAATTCGTAGATGAAATAAAAAGACTTTAGTTACACTAAATTTCCCTTTTCCGGTTTTACCGGCCACACTTATTTCCTCAGGTAAGTTATAATAATTATATTATTTTGAAAGAATTCGTAGAACAAATAAAATCTTTAATTACACTAAATTTCCATTTTCAGGTTTTCCGAACGACACTTTTGTGGTCAGGTAAGTTATAATGATTATATTATTTTGAAAGAATTCGTAGAACAACGAAAATTTTTAATTACACTAAATTTCCCTTTTCAGGTATTACCGACCACACTTTTTTACTCAGGTAAGTTATAATAATTATACTATTTTGAACTAATTCGAAGAGGTAATAAAAAGTGTTTAGTTACACCGAATTTCCCTTTTCAGGTCTTCCCGACGACACTTTTGTATTCAGGTAAGTTATAATGATTATATTATTTTGAAAGAATTCGTAGAACAAATAAAATTTTTAATTACACTAATTTTCCCTTTTCAGGTTTTACCGACCACACTTATTTGCTCAGGTAAGTTATAATGACTATATTATTTTGAAATAATTCGTAGAACAAATAAAAAGCCTTTAATTACACCGACTTTTCCTTTTCAAATTTTCCCGACCACACTTTTGTGTTCAGGTAAGTTACACGGAAAAAAATTTGCATTGCTTGGCAAATTATAATTATAAGAAACAATTTATAAGGCACAGTGTTTTATATTATAAGTAATGGTGTTATTTGCATGAATTGAGAACTTATCAATATAGCTCCCACTTTCATTAAATATAAAAGAATTTCATATAACATTGAATAATATCGTCATAACAAAATCTATCATATTTTTATGGTAACTATAGCCACATATTATTACCACACATGCAACCATTACTATAGTTGCAGATGTTGCAGAAGTTAAAATTTATAATACGTTAAGTTATTCGACATACGGTAATTGTAATTTTTATTAAAAATATGAATATATATTTTGTCCCAAAATGCCAATAATATAGCTCTCACACTTTTTGTTTTTGTATTTGGACATATAAAGTTGTTGGCTCACATTATACATATACGTATTAATCTGTGCCAAAATTATAACTCTCAGAGTTATGTGTTTAAGCGTCAGTCTTATCAATGTTACCTACCTCGTTACTCGAATGATAGCTGTTTCCCTAAACATTGCGGTACGGTACGGTATGTATAGCACATATAATCTAATTACAGGAACTAGGATTAAATGGAATTTCAGCATTCCAGTATCAGTGCTCATTCGGATCGAACGCGAGGTCTTGTGAAGTTAAGTGAGTGAAAAAGTAGTTGATCTATGGGAGCTCCAGATCACTTTTTTAAGCCTCCAGGATTTCACCACAGATGGCGCCACCGTTTCTAGGTGGTTTGAGTCCATACTAAATGTAGGTTTGTGTCTTGGCTGTATTGGTTTGTGCCTTGGATACACCATTGTGTCTTGGTTGCACCATTGAGTCTCGACTTCGCCCTAGCTGGATTAATCGGTACTACCGGGATGTATCATTTGATCTTGACTGCACCCTAGCGGCATTATCCGGTACTACCAGCGTGATCCGTTACTACGGTTTTCTTGGATAGATATGTGGTACGCCTAAATGTAGGCTTTTGGTTTTGAACTAATATTAGTAATAATTAAAGTTATCGCTAGGAAAGTTTTGTTCATGCCAATGGATTCTTGGTGGTTGGGGTGTTGGTATTAAGGGAGACGAAATTTTCATCAGAAATCCTTTAAGGGCTCTGGTTTTCGAGATATTAGCGATTTTACCTTTTCAGATATAGTTAATATTATTAATAATTCAAGCTACCTAGGATAGTTTTGTTCATGTCAATAGATTCTAGAAGGTGTTATAGGGGCGGGGTTAGAGGGGGGATTACGTTTTTGTTAGAAATCTAAATTCTAATTTCTAAAGTAAGGTACCTTAGCGGCCTTATCCGAAACTACCAGCATGCCTTGGTTCTGCTGTTTTCTTTTATTAGCGGGAGAGTTCTAGATATCAGCATGACGTCATCATGGTTTTGCTGCACCTAAATAAGTTTTCTTAGCAGGGAAGTTGTAGATATCAGCATCATTCGAATTTCACAACATGACATCACCAGGAACAGATTCTAGACGATATCAGTGAGGGTTCTGGGGTATGTGTATTGAAAAGTCTTATGTTTTATAAACATTTGTTCTTATTACCAATAAAATTTCTTATTATAAAAGTATTTCTTATAGCACATTGTCCAATATGAACTTGGCAAGATGGCGCATTTGTGTTAACCTCTATTAGTTTTCCACAGTTGTATTCATATTCGACGTTAAGAAAGATTTCACCCTCTCCAACTATCTTCTGCATCCAACGAACTTTTTCAGCCCCTTTACATATATGGTTTTGTTTCGAAGCAGTGGTTCAACTATAGTGTACAGCTTGTGATACGGTATGTAGCCATCATCCCAGCGGAATCCATGAAAATTGTGTTGAAGCCCTTTTACTTGTCTCTTTTTTGCTGAAGTCAAATCATTGTATCTGAACGGTGGTTGAAATATAAAGTGCTGCATCTGGTTTTCATTGTTTAAAATTGCCAGTTCTTTAGTGATGAATTCATTGCGGCTTGTTTTGAATCCTTGGATGTCTACGATGACTACCATCTTCTTAATTTAACTGTATAACTTCACTTGTCAGCGGACTGTATTCTTCTATTCGATCGTGTAGAAGCAGGCAATATGCTGTTGTATTCGCCGGTATATTTTCAGATGTCTTGAATTCTAGCCTTATGTCAACAGGTCCAGGTTTTATTGTTTCATTTTGATGTGAGCAATCAATGACAGCGATCGGAGCATCGGTTTTGAACTTCTCCCATGTGAGGAACGGCTGATACTGATGACCATAGTATGATTGTGTAAACTTTATATACATTTCATACAGCAATGCGTATTTATTCAAATCAAATTTGAAATTCCAATCATCATAGGGATATGATTCTGAGTTCAAATGAACTGTAACATCGGTGAGTTTGCAGTGATCAAATTTGCTAGCATCCTTGGTTTTATCGTTCCTTCGATCCGTTTGTAATGCTAAGATGATAAATCGAGGCTTCTCCAGTTGAGTGGAAGTCTTAACTGACCAGGTTTGATGCGTGGATTCCGGTAGTACTGGATACTCATATATGTCCCAGCTGCGGATTGGTATTTGTATCGGGCGACCTCTCCCGATAATTTTAAATAGTTGCAGCTTTTAATCATCGGATACTGTAACATGCGGAATGCTCCATTGAAGTTTGGTAATTTCACTTTTACACTACATCAGTGGGTGATATAATGGCATTATCGCCTGTCCTGCTCCGGATCAATATGAGTTCATGTTTGGAATTTATCAGAATTTTCTTGTAATCTTCAGCGAATCCCAATAAATATTTCAGAGGTACACAATAGTTAAACAGTCCATTGGCTGGTATAACGGATGAATCTGGTGACCAACTGCCGTTGAGTAGTATCCTGCTTACATTTGCATTTAGCGATACGTAGTTTTTTAATGATGTCGCAATCCCAAGATTTCTTGTACGATCGATTTCCACTGCATTCAATTCATAGCGTATTGCCTCCAAAAGAAATGTTAAAGCATTGTTAGCTAATTTTGCAGTTGCTGAAACGGTTCCATCCAGCTTTGTTAGAGATCCCTCAATGTAAAGAAAATTCCTGGTGGGTAGAAGATTCAAGTCCTGATGTTGTACAGAGATACGGATTTCATCGCTGTTTTTAAATGATGTTAGAAATGGTGAATAGGAGTGATGTTCAAATTTAGTAACACTGTTATCAAAGCGAGCGTGTGGTGGAATATCTAGTATTCCTTTATTCATTGTTTCAGCGTTAATGACCTTGTCTGCTCCGAACTCGTATTTATCATTATTGTATATCAACATGCTGTGGCTTCAAATGTAACCTGATGGTTATAGTCTCTCCTCTGAAGTTGATTAAGTCACCGTCTTGGTCAAGGAGCTTCAGTGTTAGAGAACTTATACGTTTGGTGTTCACAGGCAAATAGATTACATTTTTGGGTACCTCCACTATTTTATACCCAGGCCCAACGTTCGGGGAAAACTCGTGGATAGTGTGTACTTGTGTGTCGTTGAAGAATGATCCTCATATAATATTACATTCGATACGTATAGTATTTACTTTAATGATGTTGACTGGCAACTCTGATGTATGCACTATATTAGCAGTCAAGTTTCTTTTACTGAATCCTAGCAGAGGTGCTATGGATATCTGTTTTTCAAAATGTATTTCTTCAGTTGCCTTAACTTCACTCTTCAATGTATTATTGTTAGCCTTTATCGCAACCTTTATCCTTCTCCCTTCTTTTTCCAAGTATCCTTGTATATATTTTGCTATATCATCAATCTCATAAGATCCAACAGGTATCTCAACAACCTCATTCCCTACATGATCCAGATTATTGCTCACATCAATATTTGGTATAGAATTGTATGTTTGAAAATCAATTAATCCACAAACATAATCCGTTGCTAGCTCCAGCGGGGGAAAGTACTCAGCAGTGATGAATTTCCCGTGAGAGTAAGTGTTAATGACATGGCGGTTGATAATGAACTGTCACAATTTCAATATAGATACATTTATATATAGATAATAATTAATGGCTATAACAATTATTTAAAAACTCAAAACATAAATGACCGCAAATTACTGCATCATAGTTCTGAAAAGAACTGTAGTTGTACGTAATATTACTACCTAAGTAGTTTATGAGCTCCCCTGGTGGTTGGAGATTGCCAAAGCTATCAAAGTATTCGATGTTATCACCTTTCTTGTAGTACGCTACCCAGTGTGTACCTGCTCGAGTTGAGATGCCCAAGTTAACAATACCGCTTTTCGCTTCCATGGCTTTTTAGTTAGATTATCACGCATAAATACTCCTCTGAAGTGTGGCAAGTGTGTGGTATACTTGTGAAGATCCAACTCGTTTAGCGGTCGTTTGGGTAGCGTCTTTAATAGTTTTTTGGTTGAGGTTGTAGATAGAGTCCAAGTCCTTTTCTGTACGGCTTCAAGAACAGCCCGTTTCCATCTTTACCAACCGGTATAGTTTCCATTGCTTGGTTATGACGTTTGCTTTCTTCCAATTTTGCCTTTGCCACACTGGTGTCATTTACTGCTTTAGCTATGCCTGCTGCACCTCCCGATAGTGCTCCCAATGCTGAAAGCCCAGCAAACAACGGGATGAGGAACGGAAGTGCCCGCCAAACTTTGGTACAGGTATCACTCGTGGAGTTTTAATTGATTTCTTCTTTCTTTTCACAATATTTTTAGCTGCACTAAGAGCTATTTTTGTAGCTTCCATCAAGTCTTTTGGTTTTCTGACTTTTGAAATCGTACGTGCTTTTCGTACTGCTTCTCGGAATGTGGGTTGGCGTTTATTTTTAGCCTTAAGACCCATACCTAGCTTAATTTTAGCCTTCATTGCGTTTGTTATAAGCCATTCGTTGGCACGTTCACTCAAATTTGCATCCGTAGATTTTGCACGCTGCCAGACTTTTTCAGCTAATATTTTATCAGCTATATGTCGCGAGTATGCTATATCATGTTCCTTGCAGGCTGCATCCAGTGGATTAATGCCCGGATCTCCTCACGCCAATCTTTGTTGTAACTTTGTTCCTGGCCCACAGTACTGGTACCCTGGTAGATGTAAGCCTACAGGTACTTTGTTGATGACTGAATTTAATAGTCCTCTGCCCCCTTTCAAAGATTTTCTGGAGCGTTTCGATTTGTAATCCGGCATCTTATAAGGTTCCGGTGATACTGTTGAAATGTAATATAAGCAGGTGTATTTATAGGAATCCCGTTAGTCTTCAATATGCGGTTCATTAAACAACAACAAGCTTTTCCTGTTCGAAATGCTGATGTAGCTGTTATGAAGGTGAAAAAGAAGCATGGTCCCCTATTGCCTAATAGTATAAGGAACAACATTGTTGGGCCATCCAATTGTAGAAAAACTAATATTATGATAACATTAAACAAGGGGCGCTACCGAAAAGGATTTGATACCTTCATTGTACTATAAAAGGGTGAAACATGTGAAATCTTCATAAGTCGAAGTTGTAACTCAAACGAAAGCACACCCAATCCTGTGGACCTGCCGAGTAGACTAAAGCTGTTCACCTATTATAAGACCTGTTTGAAAGCTGTTAAGCTGTTATCAGAGCTTGTTTGAAAAGCTGTTAAGCTGTTATAAGAGTTGTTTAAAAGCTGTTAAGCTGTTATCAGAGCTGTTTTAAAAGCTGTTAAGCTGTTATATGACCTGTTTAAAAGCTGTTAAGCTGTTCTCAGAGCTGTATGAAAAGCTGTTAAGCTGTTATTAGATCTGTTTGAAAAGCTGTTAAGCTGTTATTTGACCTCTTTAAAAGCTGTTAAGCTGTTATCAGACCTGTTTAAAAAGCTGTTAAGCTGTTATCAGAGCTGTTTGGAAAGCTGTTAAGCTGTTATCAGACCTGTTTAAAAAGCTGTTAAGCTGTTATCAGAGCTGTTTGAAAAGCTGTTATTCAGTTAATATCGACGTTGAATGAAAATCTATTAAAAGAAATCATCAAGATAAGGAATGTAGTGCGAAGGAAATTTAAAGCTCTAAAGACTGGAAGGATTGAGGCAGAAGCTCAACTTGAAGAAACTTTTAAGCCAATCACCAAACCCTTAAAAGAGGTTCTTACCAGAGTCAAAAACGAGCCACCAGTCAAATTGGAACCAAAAGAAGAAGAAGAAGACAGCGAAATTGTGGAACCTTTTACTCCTCCAAAACGAAAATATGTTAAAATGGAGGCTAGTAGCACACCTATAAACTATGGGGATTATTCCTTAAAATCTGAAGAAGAATTCGCAACACCTAAACATTCAAGAACATTGACAGGAAGGCCTCCTGTCACCGCCTCCGATACGTCTGGATACATAGATTAAAACTATTTAAAGCTATTCACTGATAATAGCCCTAAAATTGATCCAACCTATTGAGTTTACTATGATGACAACCCGTGGAGAATCGGGAATTCAACGTTTGATGTTGATGATGTAGGAAATATTGTTATCAAGGGGAAGAGCTATAAAACAACTTTGGGGTTATGTGAGCTGCTATTTATGATAGATCCTGTCAAAAGTCTATATACTAAAGAGGATTTAACTAATTATGGATCTATTTTGAGAGATACCAATGAATATAAACGTGACTATGCTGAAGACGGACAAATAAAAGTCACTAGAGCGGCTAAGTATAAAGCTATATTCAGTAAACTTATACAGCATAACGGCATGGGACTAATGCGTCTGCCTAAGGAAAACATTGATCACATTTACTGGGATGATCCAAATGAATTAATGGATAGACTGCGCCTTCTAATGGCATCAAAGCAGGCTGGAAACACCAGTCACAACAATGAAATTGTATCTATCCTGGAGGAGTTGCGAGAAGCAGATATTATAGTTTAAATACTACTTCATTACCATACTTTTACACAATCTACAGATGAGCGTTGACAAGTTTGGACGTTTCTCTAAGCGAGGATATCTTGGGAAACCAGGTGATCGTGGACCAACAGGAGCTCAGGGGTCAGCTGGCGAACAAGGAATTCAAGGCCCAGCTGGTAAACAAGGAGCTCAGGGTCCAGCTGGTGAACAAGGAGAGCGGGGTATTGGATTTAATTTAACGATAAACGGAGACTACGATCTAAACTCAAAGTGTATAAAACGACTTGGTGAGCCCCTTGAAATTGATGATGCTACTACCAAAGACTATGTTGACAAGAAAATTAAAGTAAGTGTGGAAGAAATACGAAAAACTATTAATATAGAGGTGGCAACTTTAACGCTATATATCTATGACGAAATCGCGAAGATTGAAAACTATCTGTTTACTTCAGTAATAAATAAGAAAGACTTGACACCAAAAGATGGTGTATATGAGTAAAAACTCTGGAGAAATCTGTTTCATTTATAATTACGATGAGTAAGAGACAAGTGGTAAATGAGCTGCATAAACCAGCGAGAAAAAATTTTAAACGACGTCGTGTGATTATCAAAGGACTAGATGACTTGTGGCATGCAGACTTGGTTGAAATGGATCCCTTCATGTATGTGAACAAGGGTTACCGTTATCTGCTGACAGTAATTGATACCTTCTCCAAATATGCATGGGCAATTCCAATTAAAAGAAAAACTGGTGTAGAAGTAAAAGATGCTATGCAATCTATATTAAGCGAGGGACGAATACCTAAAAACCTGCAGACTGATGATGGAAAGGAAATCTACAACAGCCTCTTTAAAAATCTAATGCTGAAGCATGCAGTTAAACATTACTCTACGTACAGTTTCCTCAAAGCATCAATAGTGGAACGATTTAACCGAACTCTAAAGGATATGATGTGGAAGGAATTCAGCTTTAATGGAACTTATCAGTGGATTGGTATGGTAAAGAAACTGCTCACTGAATACAATTCAAGAATACATCGAACTACAAAAATGAGACCACATGATATCAACGCCTCCAATGAGAAACAACTGCTTTCAACTGTATACAGTCATATAAAAACTGTTGTTCCTGCAAAGTATAAAGTTGGAGATCTTGTACGCATCAGCAAATACAAGCATATATTTGAGAAAGGCTATACACCAAACTGGACAGCTGAGATTTTTAAAATTATTAAAGTTCAAAACACAAACCCCATCACATATCGGCTGGAAGATTATCAAGGAAATCCAATCACAGGAGGCTTTTATGAATTGGAGCTGCTAAAAGTTAAACAATCAAACCTATATTTCGTAAAGAAAATCTTAAAGAAGAGTGGAGATAAAGCTTACGTTAAATGGCTTGGATTTTCATCAAAACACAATTCTTGGATTAATAACAAAGATATTTTATAATTTGTTGAAGAAACAACTATAATAGAATTTAAAAATAAATTTATAATTATAATATCTTAGACTGTACTACAATTAAAACAAAGTACTTAAATAAATGAAACTAAAACTATAATACATGTTTTTTATTTACAATAATGAGCTTAGATTTCTATACTTTCTGTGCTTGTTCCTTCTTGATCTGGAACTGAACTTTCTGTGCTTGTTCCTTGTTGCTCTGGTGGAATTGAGTAATGTCCCCATGGTAGAGTATCCGTTGTACCACTCAAAATATATCGCTTGTTATCATGTGGACTTAAAGCCATCTTCTTTTGGTTGATGGTGTAGACATTGTGGTTATGCGATCGTATGCAGCTCTGATTTGCAGTTAAAAGCTGCTTGTTGTTCAGGCATTCAACGTAGTCTTGGAATTTTATATGCCTCTGAACGACATTTGTCTTTATTCCCTTGGATTTTTTTACAGTTTTACCATCATTTATGTGTAGGCTATACATTTTCGAGCGGAGGCCTGCAAATTCACACATGATTTTCCCGTTCAGCTCATCCTTCATAAGACCTTTTTATTCATAAGCGGTATATTGAACTGATTATTTACAGGGTAATCACTTGTATCGTATTTATCAAAATTTTCAGCCATAAATTCCTATATGTTTCTCTCTTCAATTTCATATATTAGGGAGTCTGTATCGGTATACATGACTTTTCATTTATCATCAAACTCGCGCTGCATAAAACTGTAATGGAAGTCGTAGAGGCATGTTATTGAAATTTCTAAGACTGCCATGCCGATATAGAGTGGCTTATTAAATAACATTTTCAGTCTCCTTAATTCCACAGCAACTAAATTCTCATCAAATATTTTCGTACTGTGGAAATTGGGAGCTGCAATCAGAGCTTTGGCACAATGTCGGCCTTCCCACTTCACGCAAAGCTTGATGTCACTATACTTGCGTACATTTTCCATGGTTTTACCAAACGCAGCATTATTCATCTTTTTATAGCTGTCTTTTTCATGATCGCTGGTAGCCTGTTTCCGTTTGGAGGTACTCAAATCAATGTATGGTTTAAGCCAAGCTAACTGGTTGAATTGCAGGATCGGGTGTACTTTTTTAGGATGAGGCCATGTGATAAGCATTGCTTCAAATTTTGATAGTGTATAATATATTTTTCTTTATGGTGTAATGTTGTTAAAAGTTTTTCTAATTTTGAACCTCGTGGTGCTGTATGCTCAGAGCAAAACGGTAAGTCTTTATGCTTTTCATGCAGATGTGGTGGATAGTCTAAATCAACTTCGAGTATGTATCCAGTTGGTGAATCATCACGAATTTGGAAAACATCAATATCGAGACTATCAGCCCATCTGAATCCTCCGGTAGGTAAATGTTGTGACATGGCCCATCCATAAAGGTTGTTAACATCATAATATATCAAGTATTTTTGTTTTTCATCTGGGTTAAAATCATCCATATATTTATTGTTGGCTTTACTGTATCTATTGGAACATTGGCTTATACCTCCTCGAATACCTCTCTCTACGAATAGCACTATGTCAACATCAGTTATCAGCTCCAGTTTCACTTTGGTATATTTTAACATTGCATCCCATGTTAGACCTGGCATGGTGTAATAATGTGCAGGATCTAAATTATACGTCTTCATACAGGCATCTCGAAAGTTCTCGAAGACATCGGTCAATAGAAGGACATCAGTTTTCAGATATAGATCGGAATATTCGCCAAGTGTCTGTATTTCAAATGTCCTCCACACCTTTTCTGCGCGGCTGTAGTCCTCAGCAGATATATCACTACCAGTCATTTTATTATAGAATTGCTCCTGTGCCAGTAAGTGTTGGAAATCCAATTTTTCCCAATCGTCAACGAAGTCGAATGGGAAGACACCTTTGCGCGTAAGTAGTTTAAAGTCATCGTCATCCAATTCCTGCCATACAGCTCTTGTAATATTTAGTTTATCCATTGGTAGCAATGATGATAGCTTATCTAAGGATTCGGCCATAAAACGGAAGGAATCGATGAATATGAATTTGCTATGACTGCCTTCAACGTGCTTGGTGAACGAGATATATCTTTCTTTATTTATTGGTAGGAGATCCACTTTCCCAGGAATATATGTAGCTATATCCTTAATAATGAAGTGGGCATCATATCCAGATAAATTGTGAAAAATGACTGGAACTATGGAGCAATCTTGGTACATCAGATTGCATGCATTGTGCGCTGGCCCCCGGTATTTTCCTGTTAAAAGAAATTATGAAAAAATGAATTGAATTATGATTCTCAGTATTTACCTGTTTAGTGGCAATGGTCTCGGACTCGTTCCTCATCGGCTGCAAACGTTTTTTCGCATATATGGCAGCAAATACTTCCCATATGCGATCGCCGTTCCACTTTAGTCAGGGGTTGCATTGGCCTGATGTTCAGCATTTCCTGTATAGCTATGATGCAATTTTTTGCAATTCTAATGCAAACCATTGTTGGCAATTGTTACCTTGATATACACTGTAATATGAGAGCTTGGCATCATGTTTGCGGTGGAAATAGAATCCTGTGCTATCAACTTCATGTTCTTGGATTCGCTGTGTATTTTGATCGTTTCCCTGAATCGGCTTCAATATTGATGCAAGATCAGCATACATACAAAACGGGACTGGATTCTTATGGTTATAATTCTTATATTCCAACCATTTCTTTTCCTCTGATGGAAACAGAATCGTACAATCATTTTGCTTCTCGCATTCAGGAATGTGTGATGCTAATTTTTCCGCAGAGTAAAAGTAGAACAAAAATCTGTCGCATATATAGCGTCTACCATTACGCTTCGAAGTTCGTTTCGATACAAGGCGCGAAAGATCTTTAATCCAGCAGAAATGATATCTGCCAGCATCAGATGTCATGGGAAATGTTATTCCAGTTAAATTTATCACAGTAGAATAATGTGGATATGATGAGATCCCATTGGTGTTAATATTTGCAGGATATGCCGCTGATGTTATTGCCCACTCGAAGCATGCTTCATCATTGTTTTTCACATTGATGCATGCTTGCTTTAAAGCAATCTCCTTTGGCAGAGCTTTATAAAATGATCCCCGAATCGGCTCAAACTTGTTGGTATGCACCGCTAAATGTATTATAGAATGCAGTGCCCAACCACTACCTTTCTCTTGAAACTCTTCTAGCTGAGTGTGTATTGGGTCGTATATATTTAATTTATATCACTCATTCAAATCATCCTCCACACTGATTGGGGCAGTTCTTGCTTGGAAGTACTTAATGTCTTTAATAACTTCATTATCACCAGTTTCTTTAATAAACTCACCGCAAAACGTTGTAGCAACTTTAATATATAATTGTTGTTTTAATGTATTCTTAATGCGGCGAGCAAGTAATTTGGAAGCATCTTGCATAAAGGGCTTAGGATCTAGGTGGCTTATATTCACGATAACACCTGCCCTAATTCTATCTACGAATGCTGTTTTTATTTCTTCCCACTTAACAAAATCACTTCTTATTACTCGTTGATTAATTCCTCCACCTCGATGGGGAGCTTTGGTTAACAATTTCAACGATTTAATTTGAGCAATACAGCTGTCCAAATGCCGTTTTCTAGCATTCTTATTACACTTCCGAAATTCTGCTTGATATCTACGAATGTTTCTGTTGCACTCTTTAATAATATTGTTTTTATTCACAAAATTTGCATCACTCAAACACTTCAAAACATCTTCTCGCAATTTCTTAATTAATGAAAAACTTTCATTTAATAATGTGATAGACATTTTTAATTTTTTTATTCAACACTAACACTTTGAATCACTTAGATTGGCTGGTGCTCCCCAAGAGTTTGCTTGCGCATTTATAGCAACGGCTTGTAAACATGAATGATCCTGCTGCTACAATAATCATTGCACAGGATGAATTCCAACGAATTTGCTTACAGGCTGAGATGATATCGAATTACACGATAAGAAAATCACTCAAATTAATTTGATTACTTTATTCTGCTGGTCGAATTTTCAAATAAGATTGTTTACATGAATGCATACATGAAAATGTGAAAATTTGTTTACATTCCAATGAAACGTTTCAATCGGTAAAATTCTTGGAACAATAAAATTTTTGGTTGTCTACAGGAAGTGTGGTATCAAAATATATGAAAAGAATAAACATGAATCATTTGCTGATATTGCTTAAATTTGTTTACAGCAGGATGTGAAAATTTGTTTACGAATGCCAATGAAACGTTTCGATCAGTAGAATAAACATGAGTCATTTGCTGATATTGCTTAAATTTGTTTACAACAGGATGTTTACGAATTCCAATGAAACGTTTCGATCAGTAAAATTCTTGGAATTGGGTTGCTTACAGGAAGTGTGGTATCAAATTACATAAATCATTCAGCTTAAAGTGCTGATATTGCAAATTTGCTTTAAACAGGATTAAACTTGTTTTGGAACCATGACTATAAATTGAGGAGCTGAATCAGATTTGCAATCAGTTTTATTTTGGAATTCAAGGAAGCAACAACGACTTAGAGTAAAACAATGGCTGGCGCAATGGAAGAACTAAAGAAGCTGGAGCAATACTCACCAACCCTGAATACAGCCCAAATGGAGCTGGGCCAGAAATATAAGGTTGTTGCAGCCAGGCGATGCAAAACTGCATTTGGAGATGGTGTGGTTCTCGAGTTGGAACACTACCATTTTTTTCTTCCTTCGAGGTACAGCAGAATTTCAGAGGACTCTTTGAATGAAATAAACACCAAGGGAAAATTATTTTGATGTGAGTAAATAAATATTGAAATTTAATTTGGTTTGACAACATTATTTTCAGCAAAAGGAATTGTATCAATGCACCTCACAGCAACCAAATTTTTACCTTGTGTTGATATTACTTAAATTTGTTTATTTTAATAGAATTCCAGTAAAGCGCATCACACCACATTACTAATTGCCAATTAGCTAATTACCAACCAAGCTGCTAATTGCCAATTAGTAATTATATAATTGCCAATTAGTTATTGTTTGAACAAATGTCGCTAATATCTCGAAAACCAAAGCCCTTAGAGGATTTGTAATGAAAATTTCATTACCCCCCTCCCTATCTTTATTATCCTCCCACATAACACCCCTCTAGAATCCATTGGCATGAACAAAAATTTCCTACTATTATCTTTAATTATTAGTTCAAAATCAAAAGCCTACATTTAGGCGCTCGAGAAAAATCAATTATTACTAATATTAATTCAAAACCAGGCGCAACACTTGAAAACAACAAAAGCCTACATTTAGGTGCACCACACATCCAAAAATTGAAGCAAAAAACTTCCCAAAACCGTAGCATGCTGCCACGTGTGGGCAAAAATGAAGAAAAAACTTCCCAAAACCGTAGCATGCTGCCACGTGTGGGTCAAAAGTGAAGCAAAAAACTTCACATATCCAAGAGAATCGTACCACACATCCAAGAAAACCGTAGTACCGCAGCACGCTGGTAGTATCGGTTAATGTCTCACTGACATCTTCTAGAATCTGTTCATGGTGATGTCATGTTGTGAAATTCGAATGAACAAAGCCTACATTTAGACGCAGCACCCCCATGAGCAAAAAAAACTTGAATTATTACTAATATTAACTATATCTAAAAAGGTAAAACCGCTAATATCTCGAAAACCATAGCCCGTAGAGGATTTCTAACAAAAACGTAATCCCCCCTCGAACCCCCGCCCATATAACAAATTCTAGAATCTATTGACATGAACAAAACTATCCTAGGTAGCTTGAATTATTAATAATATGAACTATATCTGAAAAGGTAAAATCGTTAATATCTCGAAAACCAGAGCCCGTAGAGGATTTCTGATGAAAATTTCGTCCCCCCTAATAGCCCCACCCCAACCATCTAGAATCCATTGCCATCAACAAACATTTCCTAGCGTTAACTTAAATTATTACTAATATTAGTTCAAAACCAAAAGCCTACATTTAGGTGCACCACATATCTATCCAAGAAAACCGTAGTACCGGAGCATGCTGGTAGTACCGGCTAATGCCGCTAGGGTGCAGTCAAGATCAAATGATACATCCCGGTGGTACCGATTAATCCCGCTAGGGCGAAGTCGAGACTCAATGGTGTATCCAAGGCACAAACCAATACAGCCAAGACACACACACACACCTACATTTAGGATGGACTCAAACCACCTAGCGACGGTGGCGCCATCTGTGGTGAAATCCTGGAGGCTTAAAAAAGTGATCTCGTGTTCCCATAGAACAACTACTTGAAAATAAAAATTTTTTGTTTTACAAATGTCAGACAACTTTGTGCGGCAAATTCTGACATCTTGGAATTTAAGCAGTTTGATTGAAAAATTCGCAGGTATATGTATATGTAGCATCGTGCACTAATTAGTTTTATGTTCTAAGGCATTTGTAAAGTGTGTATGGCAGCCATTTTAGGTAAAACATTTTTTTATAACCATCACATTGCCTTATGTATAGATATAAACTTATAAATGTGCTCATATTTTACATTACTATGTACGTATACCTATAATGCTCCGTACATTTTGTAACAAATTTTCAAATAAAATTAGTGACAAATATTATTGTGATTAATTGGAAACAGTTAGTACGAATATCCGGAATTTCTATTATTGTAAAATCTCAAGATCGATTCAACTTTGTGCAAATACTAGCGACATTATGTTTTCCGTTGATTTAAGAACTCAGAGTTCTCATCTGCTTTAAAATAAATTTGTTAGTGTTTTTAATTTTTTCTTTACGTCAGAAGAGGAAGTATCAAATAAAGAAGCGTTTGAAAGTCTTAATATAGACATTTTAAAGGATATTATTCCTAAAGCTGGGCCCCGCACAATTTTTTGGAAAAAATTTACTACGTATTTTGGGTGTCAAGAACAGGAATGTAGTTTTATATTATCCTTTATTTGAAAGTAGTTTGCCATATTCCAAATCGCTTTCCAAATTGATCTGAAAACCGTACAGGATTGTCTCTACGTAACGTTTTTAGCAACTCAAGCCTTCACAGGATGTTTGGTTCCACGTACGGAATAATTCATTGGAAAGGTGTACGATCAAATGAAAGGCTTCTCAAGAATTGCTATGGTTATTATGTATTTTTACTGGAAAATCGTTAAAATTTTAACAATTTAGGATGTTTTTAATTTTTATCACTTTCACGACCTATAACTGCCGATGAAAGAGGGAGGACAGGTCTTCGGTCACTTATTGAAAAGCTCTATTTTTATAGGGTACATAATATGAAATTTATGGGCTATTAAGAGAAACAAATAGCACCCAAACGAAGAATTTACCAGCCCTTTTTCCATAAAATATATTGCTGGATAAGACCTATTACCCTCGGAATTATTCCGGACGTGAAACCAAACACCTAGTATTAACTAGTTTAGATTAGTAAGATTAGTAATTGTGGCTCCATTTGAAATATACAGTGAGAGTTACATCAAATATATTATTTATTTTGTTCATAGTAAAAAATGTCTAAAAAATTAGCGTCTTTCTGGTTATAATAGATATTACACTTTTATAAAATTTTCATGATAATATTTGTTTTAATTTGAATTTTGTAGACAACGCCATTGTTAAGTATTAATCCAGTCCAAACAACAGAAGTAACTCAGCAAGACTCGTTTTACTTAAATACAACGTAACTAAATAATTCTAACGTCTTATTATAGGAAAGTGGTGCATTGCTAGAATCCTTGACTGATTCTCTGTCTGCTTCAACCTCTTCGGATTATCCCATTTATACTGTAACTCTACCTGTAGCCAGAACAAATGAGGGTGTTTCCACTTTTAAGGACGTTTCAATGATTGAACAGTACCTAAAATGTGCAACAGGAGATTTGTTGTCATCACTTATTATACATGGGGAATTTGGATCATGTGAAAATAATGTAAAAATCACTTCATGTCGATTCCAAGATTTATCCAATGAGATTGTCAGAATTTTTCCAAGCGAAACGTCAGATATATATTTTGTGCCATATAATAAAATCAGCAAAACGCTAGCTACAGGAAAACTGTGCAACTGATATAGTTATGTAAGGCGAAATTTGAAAAAGCAAAGCTGTGAAGTTAAAGTGGCGGATACCTTAGCATCACCTGTGGAAAAAGATATAGCTTGAAAAATTTCTTTCCTAGAAAGCAATATAACTCCTCTTGATAAAGTGAAAGCATTTTGGAGAGACAATAAAGATGTTAGATTCCAGATCCTAAACTCCCGAAAAAGTACATGATCAATTAAAAACTATTTAAACAAGTTTCCAGTCTTAAAACGACCCGACGGTTTCCATCTTTTACTGCAAGATTTTGATGACGAATATAAAGAGAAGACAAATAATTTATTTTCTACTTGGCCGAGTTGGAATGAAAAAATAAACAAATATTGGGCTAACAAAATTAGGAGAGATGTGTCAGATGTTTCAATATCTTATGGAGCTTTAAGTGGTTTCATCATTTTATGCAATGCACTTGCGAAATCTACTCAGAACAGCAAATCCAACGAATACTGCACCAACCCTAAAAAACGGTTGAAATTAACTGAAGCGGAGGTGCTCCAGTCATTTTTTTTATTGGAACAGGTAATTAAAATTAACAGCAAAAATAGCTATATTTATATTAAAGTTCACCATAATTGCAGGAGACTACCATTCTTAAAGAGAAAATCTCAAAAATTCGAAAAAAATTACAAAAGTCAAAGCAAACTCTTCAGCCTTCTATCATTTTATTTGGCAATGACTTTGGTAAGATCTAATATATTTTCGAAATATCTTTTTACTATTATCTTTTGCATTTTATCACAGATGCTATTACTGCGGCCTATGTAGCAGTCGACGACGTATTATATACCTTTGAATCATCACTCAACGCAATTGATGCATGCTTCAAATTGTTTTATGCTCTGAATGCAAAATATCCTTCTTCTTGTGTGTCAGTGTGGACTTTCATCCAGATGGCTGTTTATAATATAACTACGCCGTATGACAGACATTTTGCAAAGGTGAATTCACTTATCGCAGATTTAAATTAAATAATCTATTCAGTAAAAATATATTTAAGACATTTTAAAACACATACAGTTAGCTTTTTTGTATCATAAAATGGAATCTTTTAAATGTTTTAAATTGCTTTCCACTTACAAGGGATATACATATAAAACATATAAATCTTTATCACAAATTTGAAGTATATTTGTAATAGTTGTAATTCTGATGGAAGAGTTTTTTCAAAGTTTGACTCATTTCGAAAACATATTGTGAAACATTTTCTACATTAAACATAAAACATCAATTTCGTAGTGAAAATTCCAGTAATTTAAAAAATAACGCTATAGCACCACTTACCAATAGTAGTGAAATTTGTTCTAATGACACTAAAAATTCAACAGAACTTAAATGCAGTATTCAAACACTAGAAAATATAATACAGAATGAAAATTTAAATTTAGCTTGTAATATTTATGAAAATGGTAAAATTTGTAAAAAAGCAGCAATTGAATTATTTTCAATTTTAAAAAATTATTTTCACGAAAATATACTTAATGCAATAGAACACTTTATGACTGAATCATTGGAAAAAAACCAATTAACATCCACAATCATAAAAGAAATATTTTCATTAATTAAAGATTCTTATACAGAAATGCTTTCTACTGAATATCGAAGAATTAATTATTAAATTAATTAATTAATTCAACCTCCTTTTTTTAACCGGCTTCTGTTATAATAGCAGAGCGCATTAATTCTATCGGACAGATTTCTGGAGAGTTAAGATTTCTACTTTAGAATGTAACAGCAAAACTATAATTTTGCCCATTATCCCCAAAATCTAGGGGCTGTTTACATTTCTATGGGATGTCTTCCTCCAAGATTACAATCCAAACTTAGCAATATATTCTTAGTTATGTTATTGAATTCTCTAGACAGGAAAAGATTTGGGAATCGTGTATTTGCTCCAATTATAGAAAAACTTAAGTCTTTGGAAGATCCTGGAATTGAATTATTCAATAGAAATATTGTTTACATACTTAGTCTATGTATCGGAGATAATAAGGGATTAAATTCTCTTTTAAGTTTCACTGACTGCTTTGTTGGTAATTGTTATTGTCGGCATTGCAAAATGCATCGAATCCAAGCAAAAATTGCTTTCAAAGAAGATTTTACATTGTTACGAAACAAAGAGAATTATGACCAAGATGTCACAATAAATAACTGTCTGAAAATGGAATAGTATCAAATTGCATTTCTAATAGTTTACATAACTTTCATCCTACAACAAATTACTCTGTCGATCTTATGCACGATTTACTAGAAGGGATACTTAATTACGAAATCAGCTTAATGTTGAAAGATTTTATCTTCGTGGACAAATACTTTACTTTGTCCGAGTTCAATAACCGTATCTTTTTGTTTAATTATGGTAATTATGATAATATAAACAAACCGCCTGAAATAACTATAGACCATTTAAAGTCTAACAAAATAAGATATTCTTCTTCGGAAGTACTATGGCTTTCAAATTTTTTGGGAATCATTATTGGAGATTGGGTTCCTGAGGGAAATGAGAAATGGGACGTATTTATTCAATTAAGACGTATTCTAGATATAGTTGTTTCGCCATGTGTAAGTCAAGAAACAGTGGTAGAGCATATAGGCATCACAAATCATTTTATGAAGTGTTTAAAGTACCACTTCGTCCTAAGCATCATTTCCTGACACACTATCCGCGCATAATGAAAACAGTTGGACCATTAGTTAACATTTGGTCTATGAGATATGAGGCCAAGCACAAAGTACTGAAAGATATAGCGAAACCAACGACGTCTAGAAAAAATATATGTCATACGATCTGCCACCGGTATTTACTTTCTGATAGTCATGTGTGTGATCAGCGAAAACAGTCCAAGGATTACTTAAAGCATGGTAAGGAGCTGTTTCCTGATTTATATGCTTACAAAAGCATACTTGAGAAGTATGACTTTGAAAATAATGGAGGGAAATTTTGTTCCTGGGTTTATACTTGTAATAATAAAATTAAACTTAATTCAGTGATTCAAATTGGAAATGTGTACGATTATCCGCAGTTTGCCGGGATAGACCATATTTGTATATTAGAAAATGATGAAGTGTACTTTTGCATTAATGTTTTATCAACTTTGTTCTTTGACAATCATAAATATTGTCACGTTGTTAAAAAAACTGAAGAGTACGATGTTCTTCCTTTCACCGGGAAATATGAAAAAACGTTTACTTTCATCGAATTTAAAGGAGAGTATCTCATTTTTTAGAAATGGCCGATATTACAATTTTTTCTTCATCTGAGACATTTTATATTACGTTTAACTTTATAAAAGTAATTTTTTATTATATGTATGTATGTATTATACGTATGTATGTAACCTATGTATTGGTATATTATCTATTATAAATAAAAATTATAAATGAAGATTGGTACGCTCTTATTTAACAACCCCCAACATAGTAATGGCATGACTAAGTATTACAAATAAAACTTACCTGACAAAACGTGGTATACCCAAGTACTTGTAAAAAATCTTATAAAATGTTTTTCGATATTGATTTGAAATTATCTATTAAAAACTAAGTTCCAATTTGTCAACTACAACACATTTCATATGATTTTTTTAACAAAATTTGTCGGGTACCCCAATTTACTGCAGTACGTCCTATAATGCATATTAAAGATTTTGCTATGATAAATAAGTTCACATATTAAAGTTCTATACCTATAGAGCTAACGAAGCATGTACTTCAGTATAATATTTATAACCATTGTGCAAATACTAAGTTGTATGATGTGTCAATTTGTATTATACTGTATACAAAACAATAGCAACGAGTTCTATGTAAGATAATTTTGATTGCAATACAGGTTTCTTTTGCTCTTATAGAATAGAAGAGTATGAATCAATCATGTGATGTGGATAACTATATATATAATACCTGATGTTCCGATGTTCGTACCATTATAGCTTTATCGTTAAGTAAGCTATTTACTTTACATAGGAACTCATTTATGCATGACATTGGCCGCTACTGAGATTGTCTGATATGGTTACAGATAATTTTTCTGAGTATTATATTACATAACTCGACAACTCATAAGTTGAATACTATTTGGATAATACTGGTTGTTATATATTTTCACTATCCCTAGATTTCATATATATATATATAAGATGCGCGCTAAATAAAAAATGATACCGAGAGTTAAAATTTCTCTCCGTGTGTAATAATGATATTATTTTGAAAGAATTCGTAGAACAAATAAAAAGTGTTTAATTACACCGAATTTCCCTTTTCAGGTCTTCCCGACGACACTTTAGTGCTCAGGTAAGCTATAATGATTATATTATTTTGAAAGAATTCGTACAACAAATAAAATTTTTAATTACACTAAAGTTCCCTTTTCAGGTTTTCCCGACCACACTTTTTTACTCAGGTAATTTACAATAATTATATTATTTTGAAATAATTCGACGAAAAAATAAAAGGAGTGTTTAATTACACCGAATTTCCATTTTCAGGTCTTCCCGACGACACTTTAGTGCTCAGGTAAGCTATAATGATTATGTTATTTTGAAAGAATTCGGAGAACAAATAATATCTTTAATTACGCTAAACTTGCCTTTTCAGGTTTTCCCGACCACACTTTTTTACTCAGGTAAGTTATAATAATTATATTATTTTGAAATAATTCGTAAAACAAATAAAATCTTTAATTACACCGAATTTTCCTTTTCAGGTCTTCGCGACGACACTTTTGTGCTCAGGTAAGTTATAATGATTATATTATTTTTAAATCATTCGTAGATCAAAAAAAGGCTTTAATTACACCAAATTGCCCATATGAAGTTTTTCCCAAGACGCTTTTGTGCTCAGGTAAGTTATGATGATTATATTATTTTGAAGTAATTCGTAGAACAAATAAAAAATCTTTAATTACACCGAATTTTCCTATTCAGGTCTTCCCGTCGACACTTTTGTGTTCAGGTAAGTTGTAATGATTATATTATTTTGAAAGAATTCTAACTACAAATAGAACCTTTAATTACACTAAATTTTAGTTTTCAGGTTTTCCGAACGACACTTTTGTGTTCAGGTAAGTTATAATGATTATATTATTTTGAAAGAATTCGTACCAAAAATAGTACCTTTAATTACACTAAATTTCCGTTTTCAGGTTTTCCTAACGACACATTTGTGTTCAGGTAAGTTATAGTGACTATATTCTTTTGAAATAATTCGAAGAACAAATAAAAAGCCGTTAATTACACTAAATTTCCATTCTCAGGTTTTGCCGACCACAAATTTTTGCTCAGCTAAGTTATGATGATTAGGTTCTTTTGAAATATTTCGTGGATCAAATAAAAAGTCTTTAATTACGCTAAATTCCCATTTTCAGGTTTTCCGAACGACACATTTATGTTCAGGTAAGTTATAGTAGTTATATTCTTTTGAAATAATTCGTACAACAAATAAAAAATCTTTAATTACACCGAGTTTTCCTTTTCAAATCTTCCCGTCGACACTTTTGTGTTCAGGTAAGTTATAATGATTATATTAATTTGAAAGAATTCTATCAACAAATAGAACCTTTAATTAAATTATAATGATAATATAATTTTGAAATAATTCGTAGAACAAATAAAAAGTCTTTAGTTACACCGAATTTTCCTTTTCAGTTCTTCGCGACGCCACTTTTGTGCTCAGGTAAGTTATAATAATTATAAAAAAAACCCAATAACGAAATAACTTAAATGTAAAATGCTTACCTACTTAAATTACAATCGGGCGAGTAATTCTTGCAATATTCTCTTGCACCTTTGACTGGGTGTCATATTCATAAAAATAATTGCAATGACACATTGAATGCAAGAATTATTCGCTAGAATTAGCGTTATTGTTTTTGGGGGCAAGCGCCCGCTTATAGAGCAAGTACTTGCTGATTCTATGCGACCGTTGAACTTTTTGCCGAGTGCAAACAGTATGCAAAGGCGTTATATACTGCGGAGATATGGAGATTAATAAACCATATAGAATATTGGAAGCTAGGCGATTGAATACTGTTTATGGTGAAGAGATCCAATAGGAGGTTGATGAGGGGTGTGTATACTTACCCCAACGGTATTTGGCTGTACAAGATGAGATATGGGAGGATATATCAGGAGGACACTGCTACATAATTAACAGAGGACCTCAAGGAAAATCATATGTACTGGAGTTTAAATCACTAGTCGAGCTAGAAGAGGAAAAGCACAATTCGAGCGATGAACTTAATGAGATTTTGCAGTATGGCTTTAGGAGCTAATTATTTCTAATGTAATGTTTTGATACATTTATTATATATGTACCTATTCTTATAAAAAATTAATAAAATTAAATTGATTAATATGGTGATTTTTACTTTTACTACTTTTAACAGAGAAATGAATATTCACGTTTATAGTGACGGAGAAGATGATATCTAAAATATATATATATATACATATATATAAGATATTTAATTCTTACAATCTAATCATTGCTAATCTAGTAGTGGAAAGGTTTGCATACATAGTTCAAAAGGCTTAAAAAAATAATGTTTTGGATTGATTCTATATGGGATGAAACACATTTTTGTACATGTCTGAATGGTTGGATGTATATGAAGAATGTGCATTCAGTTGTAAGATGCGACTTAATGAAAGTATATATGACTGCTGAAGATGGTAAAAGATGGAAGATATTGACTTTAAGAAGAGGTCAACAATTTCCATCATGTTTGGGGGAGATGCGCATTAATCCATTTGAACATGTTAAGATTGAAGTCAAGGGAGGAGAAATAACTGTAATAGGCTGGCTACAAGATGGGACGATCAGACGTCCAAGTACTAATTTCTTCTTACATAGCTGCCTGTTTGCAGGTGAGGAGGAGTAGAATCGTAAACCAATAAAGCAACAAGAAGCAAACAAATCAGAAAAAATAAAAGATGTAAAAGAATGTGAAAGCAGTAATACCCAAACAAATTCTGGTATGAAAATTGATTTATAGGGTGGAATTGTATATAATCAATTAAATTACCGTAATAATGCATAGTCTTTGTCAACGTTTTAAGCAATCAACAACTAAACAAATAAAGAGATATTATGTCATCAAAAACATTTATTTCATTTGCATTTGCATGCTCTTTATATGCAAATTGCTTAGCACTCCCAATCAATTTAAACTTAGGACAAAAATCAAGCGATAATATTGATTTTAATATACAGTTGCCAAATAATGATTCCATTCAAATTTCTTCATCATTTCGGCTACTTACACTAAGTAATGCTACTTATGATGCATTACCTACAACAACAACAAATATCCCGTTAAATGATGATTCTTCTGTTATCTCTTCAGAAAATGGAACTCAATCACCTAAGGAAACTGATGTGGAATTAATACCAGAAAATAGTGTAGTGAGTGTTGAGGAGGCAATTGAAGGATTTAGGCAAGACTTAATAAACAAAGAAAAAGACATAGGTGGAATTATAGAAAGTGCGTGTCTTTTACAGACATTTCAAATTAAACTTTGAAGAGGACAAATCGATGAGAGTTTGATGTACATAGCAACTATGAGCGGAGAACACTAAAAATATCTTGTTATGAATATCATGAACTTGAAGGAGAACGAATTTTGAGTAATATTGAAATCGAATACTTCAGAGAAAATGACTCCACATATAAATCCGACATCACATCTGTTGATTTGAGGAAATTAAAACAGACTTACAACATGGATATTTCATAAACTGCAGAGTTCCATCTGAAGTGAATAGTTTAATATATACATATAAGAAATATATATATATTATAAAAATATGAGAATAAAACACGTTTTTTTTTTTAGAAAATGGTGTTTTATTAAAGATTATCCATAAATTTCTTATACAGGAAAACATTTTGTAATGCACATACACCACTATGTATCACACATCGTGGTACATCCTCATAAATTTTTCTCAATTCTTCTGATATAGGACACCCCTTTTCATCCAAATTGTAAATTGATACATTCTTTTCCAATTTAAATATATCAGTAATCCATTTAATTTTTTCATATCCTTTCACATATATGATTTTGTCTTGGAGAATGTCTTTAAAGAGGCTGCTAACACTATCCTGCGAAGTAAATCCTCCATTCCAAGCAAATCCATGATGATTTTATTTAGCCATCTCGCTTGATTCTGTAGTTCCGGGGGTAGATTTTCAAAGTTGTATATTGGTTTCAAAATGAAATGCTGTAGTTGATTGTCCTGAGTTATTATGGCAATTTCCTTCAAGATGAATGTATTTCTCGGTCCTTTGAACCCTTGAATATCAATGATGCAATTCATTTTTATGGTTTATGAACTTCACTAGTTAGAGGATTATACTGAACTATTCTATCATACATAAGTAGACAGTATGCAACAGTATTTTTCGGTATATTCACTGATGTTTGAAATTCTATGCTTACATCTACAGGTCTAGTTTTGAGATATTCATTTTGGCGTGAGCAATCAATAACAACTAAAGGCGCCAAGTTTTTGAACTGCTCTTTAGTGAGTAATGGTTCAGACCGGCGGTTGCAGTATGACTGTTGGAATTTACAATACATCTCATATAATATAGCGTATTGATCTATATTATATTTTATATTCAAATCATTGTATGGATATTTTTCAGAATTTAGATAAACTTTTAGGTCTGTTATGTTACTGTGATCAAATTTGGATGCAGCCTTTTCACTCGAATCTTTACGGTCAGTTTGTAATGCTAAAATCACATATCTTGGTTTTTCGAGTTGATTAACTGTTTTAACAGTCCATGTATGTTGGGTGGATTGTGCTGGTGATGGATATTCATACAAATACCAACTTCGAAATACCATTTCAATTGACTGATTGCTTTCAGTAATTTTCAATAGAGATAACTTTTCCATATCAGCTACAGTAACATGTGGCAGATGCCATTGTAATTTAAGTATATTTACTGACCCATCACAATCTTTAGCATAAATTGCATTCAGATCCGTTCTGGAACGAATCAAAACTAGTTCATGCTTAGCATTAATAACTATTTTCTTATAGTCTTCAGCAAATCCAAGAAGATATTTTAGCGGTATACAAAAGTTAAAGTTCCCTTCTGAGCTAGGAGGTATATTGGTGAGAGACCATCCTGAATTTAAAGGCATTTTACTTTCACTTTCGTGTAAAGAAAGCTTATTCTCTATCATTGAGGTAAGGTCAACATCTTTATTGCGATCAATTTGTACTCCATTTATTTCATACCGGATCTCCTCAAATAAAAATGCCATCGCATTATTAGTTAACTTTACATCTGCAGTTTTGTCAGGCTTAGGAGTACATTCCAATGTCCCTTCAATGTAAATAAAACTTTCACTTGGAAGTACATAGAAATCTTGATGTTGAATATTATTTTTGAAATTTTTGAAAGAGTTCGTGAAGAGTGAGTAACTATGATATTCAATTTTGGCAAAACTATTATCATAGCTCGCAGTATCCTTTATACTCATGACTTCACTCATTGCTTGTCTTTTATGACAAATCCTAAAGTACTCAAGTAAATCTTATTTTGTGGGGTAAGTTTGAGCCTTTTTTCTCTTTGAGGTCTAATTTCGGTGAGAGTTGCAGAAGAACTGTTGTTAATGGTAGCTAACGTACGTAATTTATCCTTATTATACAATATCATGTTGTGGTTTAAGATGTAACCGAGCTGTTATTGTTTCACCTTTAAAATTTATTAAATCACCGTCCTGATCAAGGAGCTTTAAGCTGATGGAAGTAATTCTTCGAGTGGTTAGCGGTAAATAAATGACGTTCTTTGGTACCTCAACAATCTTATAACCAGGCCCCACCTTTGGAGAGAATTCGTGTAGTGTATGTACTCGTGTATCGTTCATGAATGATCCACTTATTATATTACATTCTACTCTTATTGTATTAACTTTAATTATATTAACTGGTAAATCTGACACATGCAATTTAATAGGGTCTAGTTGTCGCTTACTAAACCCTAAAAGTGATCCAACTGTACCCTCTTTATTAAAGTAAATAGGTCCACTAGATTTGATTCTCTTTTCAAAGTGTTATTGTTCGCACGAAGTTTTGTATAGTAACTCTCTTTACTTAATTTACTTAATTGATGCTCAAGATATTCAGCTATGTCATCTATCTCATATGATCCTCTAGGTATTTCTATAACAACATTCCCAATGTGAAATAGATTATTTTTTTAATTCTCAATATTTGGTATTGAATTGTACGTTTGGAAATCAATTAAGCCGCATACATAATCCCTTGACAAATCTATGGGTGGGAAATACTCAGTTGTTAATACAGATGAATTTCCACTTAATGTAAGTGTTAATGACATTATGGTGTAATTCCAAATGATGCAATTATGTGGTTTCCTCCTCATTTATATAGATTTGCAAGGGCATGAGATTCATTTCAGTTTTAACTACAGGTGGATTCAGTAGTATAAAAATTTAAAACAAGGTAGAAATAAAAAATATGGGAAGATTAAATGATGAAATGCAAATTTTTCTTAAACATTTCGATATTAGCAGATTATTTGCAAGAGTATGACAAGTTGTTACTAGAAGAAAAGGAGAAAATAGAAAAATCCTACCGCTTTTTAGATGAATATAGAGAAATGAACATTATGATTTCAAAATATGAGGAGCATTATGAATCCTGCAGTTGGGCTTACAATACTTCAACATCAGGTCGAGATACTTCTAACTGCCTGTATGTTAAAAGAAAATTTCTGCAAATATCCAAACTATTGAAGTTATATTATAGAATTAAGGGGCCTTGTTGTTCCTATTGTATAAAGGAAATATTTTAAGTAAATAAATAAAAATACATACATATAATCATATTCTTTTATTTATCGTAACAATCATACAAAAATTTCAAACATAAATGACCGCATATTACTGAGTTATATGTTTGAAATGGTGAATAATTATACCTTACATTACTAGTTAAATATTTTCTAATTTCTAATGGTGGCTGTAAATTTCCAAAGCTATCAAAGTACTGAATATCTTCCTCATTTTTATAGTACGCTACCCAATGAGTTCCTGGGCCAGATGATATATCCAAATTGATAATACCGCATTCCTTCTTGTTTAGTTTCTTTGGAAGCTTATCTCGCATGAAAAGTCCTCGAAAATATGGTAGATCTTTTGCATATTTATGCAAATCTACCTCAGTAAATGGTCTTTTAGGTAGCGTTTTCAATACTTTTTTCACTCTGAGTTTAAGTAGAGCCCCAATCCTTTTTTATGAGGTTTTAGGTAAAGACCTTTCCCTATTAGACGGGATTCCATTTCTTCATTATGTCTCTTACTCTCTTTAAGCTGCTCCTTTGCATCCTTAACAGCATTAACAGCTTTAATAATAGTACCAGCACCACTTCCTAAAGATCCTAAAGCAGAAAGGCCAGCAAATAATGGAACGAGGAATGGTAAAATACCTGCAGTTTTTGGTATAGGTATGACTCGTGGAACTTTCATATTTTTCTTTCTATATTTAATTGTATTAGTTTGCGGAGCATCCTAATGGTTTGAGCTATGAAAAACGTTTATGTGTATTCAAGATCACCCTATGAATCAAAATATTTATATTTAAGAAAACTTTTGTCGCCCATAAAAGGATTAAGCTATTATACATTTTCTAATAATGATGATGTTATACCATTTGATGAGGCAAAACAAAATTCAATTTTTATTTTTGATGATGTAGCATGTGGGAAACAAGGCAACATACGCTCTTATTTTTGCATGGGTAGACATAATAACATTGATAGTTTCTATCTTTGCCAGACTTATATTCATATACCAAAACACTTGGTACGAGATAATGCTAACTTTCTCATTTTATTTGAACAAGATGATACAAATCTTAGGCCTGCTTATGATGATCATGTGAATACGGATATGAATTTTGATACTTTCCGAGATATATGTGCTAAGTGTTGGATGGATAAATATGGGTTTCTAGTAGTAGACAATGACAGCCCCTTAAGCAGGGGACGTTAGCGTCAGGGATTCGATATATATATTTCCACATAAATATAACAGACCTGTTAAAGCAGTCAACAGATCGGTTAAAGCTGTTAACAGACCAGTTAAAGCAGTTAATAGACCCGTTAAAGCTGTTAACAGACCAGTTAAACCAGTTAATAGACCCGTTAGAGCTGTTATCAGACCAGTTAAAGCAGGTAATAGACCCGTTAAAGCTGTTAACAGATCAGTTGAAGCAGTTAACAGGCCAGTTAAAGCAGTTGGCTGACAGAACAGTTTTAAAATAATAATTAATATCAAAATGGGTAAAAAGAAGGAATTCATTATGAATAAGAAGGAGTTAATAAAGGATATTATTAAAACTAGAAATGCTATCTAGAAAAAGTATCGAAGTATAAAAACAGGAAGAATCGATGTTGAATCTCCACTTGAAGAAACATTTAAGCCCATAACAAAACCACTTAGAGAGCTTGTAAGTGAAACAAAAGTAAAACAGGGGCTTCATACTGATATCAAATCAGAACCTAAAATGGAAAATAAAATAAATGATTATGATGATGATGATTATGATAGCTTCGAGCTAAATCCAAAACACTTGTATATGAAAATGGAACCAAGAAGCACACCACTGAAGTATAGAGACTCTTCTTTAATATCATCACAAGACGAATATGGAACACCAACTCATTCAAGAACCTTAGCTAATAAATCAGATTCCACCCTCAACTTATCAACTGGGTAGTTAATAAATATTTAGGATCTTACCAAGCCAAAAGTCCTAAAATTGACTGAACTTATGGTGTTTATATGGATAATGGGAGGTGGAAAATAGGGAAATCTAGCATTGATATTGATACACAAAATTTTGTAATTAATGGGAAGCACTATAACATAACAGTTGGCTTATGCGAACTACTTTTTATGAAAGAACCATCAAACAGATTATATGGTGAAAAGACTAATTATCGAGAAATCTTGGAAGATTCTAATGCTCATAGACGTGATTATAGTGCAGATGGGCAAATAAAAGGTAGTAAAGGACCTAAATATAAGAGAATTATTAGAAAATTTATCAATCATGAAGGTATGGGTCTCATGAAGCTTCCCAGAGAGGCTATTGACTATGTTTACTGGGATGATCCAAACGAATTGGTAGACAGATTACGACTTTTAATTGGCTCTCAAGTAGCCGGGAATAATAGTCATAACAATGAAATTGTTTGCATTATTGAGGAGTTAAGGGAGTCTGATTTAATTTTATAAAAGCCTCCTTCCGCTTTTTATATATTTATTCATGAAATGACTGTTGATAAGTTCGGACGATCGCTAAGAGATGGTAATATTGGACGAGGTTCTTCTGGACCTCGAGGAGAACGGCGTCCTTCCGGACCACCAAGCGAAAGAGGCCTCACCGGACCTGCAGGAGTGGGTTTTCTGTTAACATCAGATAACAACTATGATATGCAATTCAGCAATATTAAGAATCTCAAAAATCCAGAAGAAGATAGTGATGCTGTAAACAAGCTATATATAGATGAGACAATAGATAAATATTTAGATTTATGCAAATCCCATAGTAGTTTAGAAACAAAAACAGCTAAAAGTGAATTAGAGGAAGAGCTTGCGAATGTACATAATATTATTAAAATAACTAGAGAAAAACTGGAAACATTGACCCAATCACACATAAATAAGTCATTTGAAAAGTTAAAAGTTAATATTGAAACAAAGTGCGAGGACATTGAAAAGAACTTACGAGGGTTATTAAATGTAGAATCTCTTATAGTCAAAGCTAACAATGAGTAAAGAGGCCCTTGTGAGGGAGCTGCATAATGCAGCTCGTCGAAATTTTCCCCGGCGTCGCGTCATTATGAAAGATTTCGATGATCTCTGGCAAGCAGATTTGGTTGAAATGGGTGCTTATGTTCGCGAAAATAATGGATACTACTATTTGCTAACAGTGATTGATACATTTCAAAATATGCTTGGGTAGAGCCCATTAAAAGTAAAACTGGAAAAGAGGTAACGGCTGCAATGGAAAAAGTTCTAAAAAGCGGTCGGATTCTTAAACATTTGCAGACAGATGATGGTAAAGAGTTTTATAATAAAATATTCCAGACACTGATGCTAAAGTATGGAATTAAACACTATTCAACTTTTAGTATAATGAAAGCTTCAATAGTTGAAAGATTTAATATAACATTGAAAGGCATGATGTGGAAAGAATTTAGTAAGAATGGTTCCTATAGTTGGATTAATTTTATTCAATATCATGTTTAATAATATAATAATAAAAAGCATAGGACAATTAAAATGTGCCCCTCTGATGTTAATCATATTAATAAAAATCTTCTACTACTAACAGTATACAGTTACATAAAAATGGTGGATAAAGCTAAGTATAAAGTTGGTGACTATGTTCGCATCAGCAGCACAAACAAACATTTGAAAAGGGGTACACACCGAACAGGACGACTTAGATCTTTTATGAAAAAGAACTACTAAAGACGAAATATCCACATGATTACCTTGTTGAAAAAGTGCTAAAGAAAAAGCGGGATAAAGTTTTTGTAAAGTAGTTAGGTTTTTCCTCAAAACACAATTCATGGATTAATAAAAAATAAATGTATAATAATCTAGGAAATAAATTTTTTTATATATATATATATATATATATATGCTTTTACGTATACTGTGAAAAGTATCAATCCTAGACTAAAAATTTCTTCAAAATATAAAATCCTATAAAATTTGCTTATTCTGTTCGATGAACCGTTCTAGAAATAAATTCGAAAAACCACTTAAAAATCAAACTTGCATAGTTTTTCTAAGTCCAGAAATGACATTTTGGACTTGAAAATTTTTCAAGATAGTTCAAATGTTTGGGATATGTATAAAAGTTGTACTTTTGTATAAAATAATTTCATCAGGTTGGAAATATATTTTCTCAAGCTTTGTACAAAATATGGTCAAGTTCTTGTGGTCACTATTTCTTTGAACAAATGTTTAATTTAATCTTCCGACAAATTGTGGTTAACAAATTTAAGAATAAGAATTAACAAAAATATAAATTGTGCGCAAGTTTTAGGCTGCTGCGGTTTTAAGCGTGAGGGCTTATTGTTTTACTTGTAATTTTTATCATAATAGGATATTGCGGTTTGAAGTCGAGCAAGTTTTAGGCTGCTCCGGTTGTAAGCGTGAGGGCTTATTGTTTTACTTCTAATTTTTATCATAACAGGATATTGCGGTTTGAAGTCGAATTTATTTGAATTTCTCAATCAAAAGTAGAATATTTCGGCTAGCATACTAAAATATATGATTGGAAATTTTGCACTCTAAATTTGTTTACCACAATTGATTAGATTTCATTCCATATAGAATTTTGCACTATGGGAATTTTACCAAAAATACTGATAAATTTTCGGTATAAATTCAGGAGCATCAGAGTTAGAATTTCATTCGAAAAAATTTAAGTCAAGAGCAATGGCGTTAATAACTACAGGTGACATCATCACAGAAATCAAATACATTTTGTGGGCAAACAGGAGTAGCTCCTTCGCCCTGATCTGTGATGATGTAAAAATTATAATAAATAAATTAAAGCGGCCAGTCAAAATTCTAGTGCAGGAATCGCACTATCAAAATGGGGAATGGGATGAGTATGTCACCCCTTTTTGTGAAAACCTTCCATTTACACAATTAGTAAGTATCATTTTAACATTTTATTTTAAATACATTTTTTTAACAATCTTTTAGTAT
>OZ005743.1:56551408-56880836 GCA_963930735.1 Dioctria linearis | reverse complement strand
CACACGGCGAATCGAGAAATTCGAGAACGCATAATCGTATGAAATTGATTTCTGACTTCTGTGGAAAGTCAACCTTACATTTTTCTATATTGAGTGTCAAGTTATTGCTTTTACAACCAATCGTAAAATCTGTGAAGGTCACTCTGTACCTGCTCACAATCGTTAAAAGATTTAATCAGGGTGAAAAGTTTAATGCCGTCAGCATTAATCAAGACCTTGTAGTACCTCACAACAGAGACAATGTCATCAATAGACAGAATAAAGAACTAGGGCCCAAGTGACTCCCTTGAGGTACGCCAGACGAAGCTTTCAAGACTCTTGAGATGGAATGTCGAAATAATATTTGATATGTTCTGTTATCTAAGTAAGACTCCGTTCATTTAAGGAATGTTAGAGGAAACCCATAATTTTACATTTTAAAGAGTATGACGGAGTGAGATAACTTGTCGGACGCTTTACTAAATTCTGTATAAATACAGTCTGTCTTGTAGCCTTTTGCAAATCCGCCATTGTTATTAATATTATGCTTATATGCAAAAAGGGGAAACATCATGGTGTTGATGTAATCATTTTAACAGATTTTAGGTACCCTCCCAGTATTCAGAAGTTATAAACATCAAAGTATTGATATGTAAAGTTAATCCTTGTCTACCTAACTTGAATAAATTATGTATCTGATTAAGCTATTTTACGCCTTTTTGAGCATCCTATAGCAAATGCACATTATTTCAATTCTTTAAGAGTGTCAGGCAATTTTTCGAATTGTACAAATTAATATATTTCTAAAAGTTACTCTTGAAAATATTACTCCTATATTTTTTTTCTCACAGTCATCCCTTTATTAAGTAGAAAGTGTGATTTTCTATGGATGAAAGAAGAAATTTACGAACCTTTTATGAATGGCATGAATGGCATATCTTAAAGAAGTATATTCATGCAAAATGGTTCGTAAGAATTCAAAGAAACGAATCGTTTATTCTAGTAACAACAATGGTGAAATGTCACCATTTCGAAGTATTCATGCAGAAATCTTGAAGAATTCATTTCCATAATTTTTGCATTTGTGCGATGAACATATTTTATATGTATCTTTTGTCTAGGTATACAGAAATATTAATATGTCTAGCTGCCTGAAATCCTTTTAGAGAAAAACTAACGTGTTAAGGGCGTAGGTACATAATATAAGTAGATTTCAATTGAATTGATTAAGGGGTGTACAAGTGTAAAACTTCCTTAAGAGTTCTAGGGTCACACCCTTGCAATATATTACATAGGTAAAACTTTTGAGTAATTGGTTCTGTCCGCGGTTTATCGATGATGAAAACAGGGAGTGCCATTTTTTAGATAAATTTCGATTTTAAGCTACATATGTACATCTTAAATTTTACAGAAGATAATTATCTCCAAATTCTAAATCTTTTGACTTTCGATTGGCGTCAGTCGTTTCGATATGTGTATCAGACAAGGATTACCAACTGAACACGTCAACCGACCAATAAGGTTGATGTTTATGGTATTTATGTTATGATTGCTAATCGTATCATCTCTAATATTTGGGTAAAGTAGACAAGTGTTGTATTTTTTCTTTTAAGATAAAAAAAATGCATAAAACAATTCAATTTCAATTTATTCCAACAATACGCATTTGTACTATAATGTGTTGTACAAGTTAAAAGAATACAATATGTAAAAAAGTAAAAAAAAATCTTATACAACATAATTACTCAAACTTATATCTAGACCTAAAAAATTATAAACCTAAGAAAGAGTAAGGAAAATAATTTATATAACCAGAAATATATATAAAAAATTAATTAAAATATAAAATTACTCTATGAAGAGTAGTGAATGAATGAATTTCGATTGAAAGTGATCAATGTACTTGACATAAGCGATCTTCGAAACGAAGCTGGCTGGATGAAATACAGGCACCCACTACCAACGCAACTAGCATGAGGCAAAATAAGAGCTGTTGTCCACCTGGACCGAACGAACATAAGTAAGTCGAACAGGTCGATTAGGTTGCGCAAGTTTGATAATTTTACCCTCACATGCAATAAGTCGAAGCTACAAGTGAGCTTCAAGAGTACAGCCGAAGAGTAATGAAATATGCTGTGAGACATGATACGAAGGCTATATATATATATATCTAATTATTAAAATAAATGCAGTTATAAACATCCTCCAGCAAACAAAATCAAGTCTATCATAGATCTCACACCCATAAATCAAGTCCATCATAGATCTCACACCCATATGTTATTAAGGCAACCAGTAGTGTGCGCACTAAATTCAGTCTGGTTTCAGTAGGTGTAAAGAAGCATGTGGCCAAAAGCGAACGGAATGCCACCGTATATTACATGCATGATAAACATGTGATCGTTCCACTGCAAGGTCTTAATAAAAATTACCCCAAGATTGCGAACCAATTCAACGTATGGAATTGTGTTATTCTTAAGATTGTTCGGAGGGAAGTATGACGACTCAACAGAAGTCCGGTAAATAACCAAAACCTTCGATTTCATTGGATTGATGAGGAGATTACTTAGGATAGTACTGAGGTGGATTCCCTCTAGGTCTTCACTCAAGCACCTTACGTCATTCTCAATTAAACCAATATGAGAGAGATACGCCTGCACATCATCAGCAAAGAGGTGCATTTGACAATACCTAAGGACAGATAAAAATATCATTTATGAACATAAAAGCTAGTGATGAACCAAAAATTGATCCCTGAATAGACAAATTTCGATATATTAAAATTATCCACAAGTTTCGTGCAAATCAGTGAGTGATAAACGGTACCGAAGGCCTTGGAAATATCGAGAAAAGTTGAACCCTTAAATTTATCCTCACCATTATTACTCGAATATTATAAGTCACTTTCAGCAAAGCAGATGGACAGCTATGGTTGAGTCGAAAGCCAGACTGAAAATCATGTAACAATTGTAACATATTTCAGTCGGATGGCTTCTAGTGAGTAGACGTAGCTGTGATTGCTCCCGCTTTGACTCGTTTTTGCACTGTTTTTAACCGGCCGCTTGCTAGTTTCAAACCAATAGTGTCTAGATCTTAGTCTAAAGTGTCGTAATAATCTTTAATCAGCGTTTTCCGTTTTTTCTTTCGCTGATTTCGCCTTGCCTTTATCTAATTTGCGGTATTTTTCGCTGTACCATGTCTGGATCTGATAAGGTTACGACTAGAGGACAAAAAGAGAAAGGTAGAGCCAATTCTAAAAGCACGGTGCCTACGCTTCCCCCCTTTGGAGTTAGCAACATGAAATCCGCTAGTCATATGGATGATGCAACTATCACAAAATCAATAAGTACTGCTCTCCCGACGCATATTGGGTGCGCACGCTTGAATCCATGCTTGTTAGCGTTGAAAATCGTATTCAGTCATCAATTTCGGGTGTGGAATCTCGTCTCTTGGACAAAATTGAAAGTGTGGTTCAAGGCTTAAATCATCGTGTGGAATCATTAAGTAATGTTGTGGTAGACATCAAGAAGAAGTGCTCGACGCTGGATAGAGAATATGATGATCTCCGACGTATACTCCGCCTGAACGATGTCATCGTTAGGGGGATATCATAGGTAGCCTCGTGACATCACCATGGACTTATCCAATGCTATCCAACATAAGCTCTCTCCTTATATTGAAGCTTTTCGCCTGAATCGCAAAGTGTAGTTTAGTCATAACAACAATTCCAATAATCATGCGATGCCACTCTTAATTCGCTTCTCTTGTGCTAATGAGAGAAGAGCGTTCTTTTCTGTGCTGAAAGCTCATCAATGGAAGCTGAAATTAAGTAACTTGAAGGGCTTTACGTCTGATATCCGAATTTTTGTTAATGAGAGTCTCACACCACTAAACAGCAGCTTGTTGCGTGAGGCCCTCAAGTTGTTCAGTCAGCGAAGGGTCAGTTCAGTCTACTCTGATAATGGTTTCGTTTATGTCAAATGTGCAAAAGATGATCCCGCTACCAAACTACGTGATCTGGAGCAACTACATGAGATTGCATCTACGGCTTCTACTTCCAATAAAGTCAATGCGGGGACGAATGCTAAATAATGAAGTTTGGACTAATCATCGTTCCAGTTTCCATATTTTTTTTCTTTTTTCTCTTTTTTTTCATGCTCTTTATATTTTTTCAAAGTTTTTTATATGCATTCTGGTTGATAATGAATTCTTCTCTAGTTTTAATTGTATTCTTATTTTTAGTTTTCAGTTCTTTCATTTATTGTGATATTCCAGGTATCTATGGGTGTGCATTATTAAGTTTTGTTATTAATTATATACTACTCCCATTTTTGCAGCAGTGGATCTTGATCGCTTGTCTGAGGGGTGTTCACCTTTTTTCGTGCGCTGTGTATATCTGTAATGGGTGATTTTCGGGATCCGTGTGTCAAGGTAAGAACTATGGCGAATATTTTGAATGGTGACCAGCCTGGATTAAATGTATTTTATTTAAATGCTCGTAGTATAAAACATAAAATAGGCGAGTTAATGGAGATGTTTGTTCATTCGAATGTGCATGTTTTAGTTATCAGTGAGTCGTGGTTAAACTCAAATGTCCCTAATCTCTTGGTCTCATTACCTGGCTTTAAACTTTTACGCAATGACAGAGTGGACAGGATTGGTGGCGGTGTGGCTATTTATGTGCGGAACCATTTTAGGTCCAAGATCTTACATCGCTCATCCATTCACAATTTGCAGTTCCTTTGTGTGGAGTTGAATACGGGGCTTGATAAATGTGTCTTAGTATCCGCTTACTGCCCGCCCAGACAATTTAATATGGAAATGGCTGTTCAATTCGAGCAATGTATCTTTAGTTTGTCACATAGATATGCGCATGTGATTGTTGCTGGTGATTTCAATGTAAATATTCTTGAAAATAGCTCGCTAACTGACAACTTCCTTTCACTACTTCAATCCGTCCATCTTTCGTTAATAAATCATGGTCCAGCTCACTTTTCGGTCACCTCAGCCTCTCAGTTAGATCTTATTCTTGTAACCGACCCAAAATCTGCGCTGCGTCACGGCCAAATTTCTCCTCCATCCATTTTTGATCATGATTTTTTGTTTTTAAAGTATGATATTCCTATCGCCAGCTCTCCATCCCATGTGATTAATTTTCGTAATTATCAAAGGATCAACCTCGAACTTTTATATGAGGAGTGTAGGAATTTGGATTGGAACATCAGTCTTGTGCGTGAAACTGGTAGTGCACAGAACAGTAATCAGCCCTCCTTACTTTCTACGCTGGATCTGCAAGTCAATGTCTTTAATACTAAAATTTTGTATCTGCTTGACAAGTATGCTCCTCTTCAATCAAGAAGACTTGTTGGAAGTCGTTCCCCGTGGTTCTCCGTCGCAATAAGAAATCTTATTATTGAGCGCGATTTCCTACATCACCAGTATAAGATTACCAAAACACAGAGCAGCTTACTGGCATTCAAGCGGACTCGCAATCTGGTCAATAGGAAAGTGCGAGATGCTAAGCGAGCGTTTTATGTTGATAAGCTGGACACTACATTGCCTCCGAAGAAACTTTGGGGTACACTACGCAGTCTTGGTGTAACCAGCAATAAAAATTGGGACTGCGAGCTGATGACCTTAATGCATTCTTTGTATCGCATAATAATAACGTTATTACCACTTCATCGTGCATGAGTATGGTGAACCATTCGACACGCCCTGTTGACTCTGGTTTTAGTTTCCGTTGTATTGATGTGAACGAAGCAATTGTCACGATTAACTCTATTCGCTCTGAGGCTATAGGTCTGGATAACTTACCTCCCCGCTTTGTCAAGCTGCTGTTACCTTTTATAATTAAACCTATACTATATATTTTTAACGCCTGTTTAACATACAGTGAATTTCCCTCACTTTGGAAGGAAGCTGCGGTGGTTCCCATTGCTAAAAATTCCTCTGCAAAGGAGCTAGGTTATTTCAGACCGATTAGCATATTGTGCTTCCTAGCAAAGATGCTGGAAAAATTATATCTTAACAAATTCAACTGTAGCTATTCCAAAATAACCTTCTCAGCCAATGGCAGTCTGGTTTTCGCGCTGGTCACAGCTGTGAGACAGCGCTGTTAAATATTACGACTGATATCAGAATAGCTCTCGACATTGATAATCTTGTGTTTTTAGTTCTATTAGATTTCACTAAAGCCTTCGACACCGTGGACCATTCCAAACTCCTTGCAAAACTTATTGAACTTTTTGACTCTAGTTCCCCTGCTTCCAAACTTATTAACAGTTTTTTGACAAATCGCTGCCAGCGGGTCAAGGTCGCTAATCTCGTCTCCTCCAGTATTAGTCTGAAATGTGGCGTCCCTCAGGGATCTATATTGGGCCCCTCATGTTTAGTTTGTTCATCAACGATCTACCAACTGTAGTTTCACAAAGCAAAGTTCATATGTATGCTGACTATGTCCAACTATATCTTAGTTGTCCCATTCGCTTGGTTGATGATTACGTTAGTAGACTGAATGAGGATTTAGAACGAATTCACAAGTGGAACCTTGGTCTTTCATTAAATCCCTCTATGTCTGTGGCCTTGCCATTTTACAGATACACCCTCGACCCTTCACACCTACCACCTATTCTCCTGGAAGGCTCTCCTATTTCCTTTGTATGTCGGGTAAAAAATTTAGGTATAGACGGCTTTGTTTGTACGCCAATATTCTTCCGACCTCTATGCGCATAAATCTGGTTAGGTTGCTATTAGTACCTCACTTTACATTTGGATCACTGATATTCCCTCGACTAGATGCCGCCTGCAAGCGAAAACTGGTAGTAGCTTTCAATAATTGTACTAGTTTTGCTTTTGGTTTGCGCAGATTTGACCACATTACTCCTTTTAGGAATAAAATCATTGATTGCTCTCTGGACGTTTACTTATTGTGCAAAGCACTGCTCTCACTCCATAAAATTTTGAACAGTTGCGTACCCTCATACCTGTTCGGTTTTATTAATTTTATGCTCAGTGAAAGTCATTTGAATCTGGTCTTACCTTGCTTTAAACACTCGGTACTTGATGGTTCTTTCTTTGTCCACGTAACTCGCGTTTGGAATACACTTCCACCTGCGATTTAGCGTACACGATCGGTGGCTTCCTTTAGGCGTTTGATCAACGATTTTCTGCGTCCTAGTTAATATGATTTTGCACACTCACGGTTCTGGGATATTTTTCTTTTTTCTTTAGCCTTAGTTTTGAACAACTTTGAGTTATTTTTTTTTCTTTGAAGTTTTCTTTTTAGTAACTTCTGTATGTCTCTTTTTTTCCTATTATCTTTACTGTAATCTTATTTTTCATTTTTTTTCTTTCATTGTGGTTCTCACTAGTGCCCCTCTGAGGCTCTTATTATTTGATATTGAATTTTATTTTGTTTCGATTTATGTACTAAAGTAAAGACTTTTGTCTTATTGTACTTTTCTGCAATAAATATTATTATTATTATTATTATTAATTGTGGTCAGCAACGTGTTCAGATATTTGAAGAAAAATTACTTTTTCATATATTTGTGAGGAGAGCCTTAAAGGCACTTTCACATCAAATTCAAATTCAAATTCAAATTGTTTATTGGGATAAAATATCTCAGATGTTGAAATCTTTGATGATACAAATTTAGTTGGTATGTTTAAGGAAAATGCTAAATTAATATTAAACTAACAATAAATGAAAAAAAAAGATTAAAGAAGAGATTAAAGCTATAAATGACAAACTCGAAAATCATAAGCAATTGAAATAATAAATAATAAAATAAGAAAAAACTTGAAACTTGAAAATAAGAAATAGAAACAACTAACAGCAGTGCAGGGAATGAGAAAACATACAAAACAGGAACCCACAGGTAATGGAAAAGAAATCTGAAAATAGAAATAAAAATGACCTGGAAATAATAATAAAGACAAGAATAAAAGCGCATAGTTATTTCGGAGTGTGAGGGCAATATCAGCCCGCATAACTCTCATCTGAAGCCAGATGACGAGTTAGCAGTACCCTAAATGAACTGGTCGAGCTAGTAAGCTGCAATGCGGCCGGTAGACTGTTGCAAAGGCGGGCAACATAAACAAGGTGAGAGCGTTATAAAATTATTTGTTGATAGCGGGAAACACGCAGCATTAATTGCCTATCAGAGTTTAAAAAGCTGAGGTCGGAAAATAGATATCCAGGACGCCTGGTGTAGATGACCTTATGAAGAACAATCAAATTTATCATTGTCAGATAAACATCTAATGACATACCCAATAGAGAGTTACGAAACAGGGAAATGTTATCATATCTTCTCAATCCATGAATAAAACCAATGCATGTCATTGAAAGCGACATTGAGCTTTCTCGTACATATCGAATCCAAGTGAGTGAAGACAATGCATCCACCTGTGAAATAGGGCAATAGAAGTGTATTCACCAGCCTAGAGCGAAGAGGAGGAGACAGAATACTTGCAGATAACCACAACCTTCGAAGTATACCATAAATTTTACCCAATGTATTTTTAATATGGTCGCAGCAATTCATAGAAGAATTGAGGATAATTCCCAGATTTCGAACAGAGGTAACGTAAGGTAAAGCTGTGCCATTCAGAGTTACAGTTGGAAATTGTGATACATCAAGCCTCTCACGATTCAAAATCATGTAATATGATTTATTAGGATTTAAAAGTAAGTCGTGCCTCTTGGACCACTCAGAAATTCTGTTCAGATCTGTGTTAATTCTCTCGACATAATCCTCTATCAGGCCAACCTGGACGTCATCCGCATACAAGTGTATTTTGGAGTCTCTTATTACGTTGGACAGATCATTTATGTACACTCTGAACAATATAGGGCCTAAGGTGCCTGAGGTACCCCACACGTGAGAGGCAAACACAAGAATCGAAAAAATGTAAACCGAAAACCTCAATTTATTCCACTTTAAAACAAGTTTTTTGCTCCAATGTTAATAAAATCATGTGAAATAGGATAAACTAATAATTTTACTAATAAAATAGTATATTTATTTTAGAATTTTTAAGAAAACACACTTTTATGATCTATCGCACGAATTTTTCCGCTGAAAAAGTTGATCGGCCGATAAAACATAAAAGTTGTATTTTTCTTCAAAATCTGAATTTAATATAACTATTTTCTCAGTAAAATTCTTAGTTTATCCTATTTCTCTGGATTTTATTCATCATTGGAATAAAAATCTTGTTGTAAAGTGGAATAAATTGAGTTTTTCGGTTTACATTTTTCTGTTCTTGTTTTTGATGTGAAAGTGCCTTTAGGGATAGGTATGACCTTTGATGAATGTTTCCATTAATTGGGAAACTGTCATCTCATAAAGCATGTATTGCAAACATGAGCGAGAGGTGAAAGAAGATGAGCAAGCAGAATACGGATAAATCTTGCTGCATTTGATTTAATACTGGAACCTGCATTAAATATGTCAACTTCGGTAACGTAATTAAAGCTAAATGTATTGGAAGCATGGGAGTTCTGAAGGAAAAATCAATTACATTACCATTATACAATCTTGTATGAGATAGAAACTGTCTATTAAGATCATCAGGATCTTTAGTGCAACAATAATTTCTAGAGGAATCAGTGCCTAGAGATTTTAAATTCTTCCACAATTGTTCATTAGGAACGTTGACATTTAGAATGGATGAGAAATATATTTGTTTGTCTCGGCGGACGTAACTTGATTACGATAGGATCGAAATCAGTTCCAAAAAAATGTTAGTTGGTACCGTTTTTATACAGTGTATTCCCTACTGCGCAACTAAATCAAGTATTTACGATTTTCCGAAAACCAAGGACAATCCCTCCGCCGAACAAATTTGGTGACAAGAGGCACATACTTACTTTTCGTGAAGATATTTGATCGCATTAATAACTAATTCAATTTGGTCATTAACATCGGCAAGATAATTAACATTATCCCAGGGTAAGAAAGTAGCTCATTTAAATTAATCGCAATATAATTACGGAAAGAATGAGAACTATGAATAGAGGGTGTTTGCAGATAGAGGTTATGTATACATATATGCGAAAAAAAAGGTCATGGTCTGATATACCCGGCTGTGAGATTTGCTCAAGCGAAGGGGGTGCCAGTTTAAAGGATAAAACAACATTTATAAATTCAAATATAAAATTCTTTATTTCAAATATGTATATATATCGCTTAAAACTAATATCACAAATTCATTTTAACGTGATCTTAGCCTATGTAAAATAATTCAACACTTAAAAATAACCTAGACTACTACGACAATTCAAGATAATTCAGTGAATTAGTCCAAAGATACTAAAAAAAGGAGAAATGTCGCCACGGTCGTTTATTCTGCAAAAGAAAGACATGAATTCACTATTAAATTCATGAATTAATGAAATAGAAGTTCTGTGCTACACGTATAAGCACTATAAGCACGGTAGCAGTAATAGAACTAACTAATTTGGCAGAAGAATGTTTCTGCAGCAGGAGTACGTCCCTGCTTAAATAAAGATTAGAATGAAGCAGATGTAAATTTCTGCAGGAAGAATAAATTCCTGCATAGATGTGAGACAAAGCAGAAGTAAATTTCTGCAGTAGGAGTAGATTTCTACTTAGATGGAAGGACGAAATCAAAGCAGAACTAAATTTCTGCAGTAGGAGTAGATTCCTACTTAGATGGAAAGAAGGAGTTAAAGCAGAAGTAAATTTCTGCAGTAGGAGTAAATTCCTACTTAGATGTAGGATGGAATTAAAGCAGAAGTAAATTTCTGTAGTCGGAGTAAATTCCTACCTAGGTGTGGGATGGAATTAAAGCAGAAGTAAATTTCTGCAGAAGGAGTAAATTCCAACTTAGGTGGGAGATGGAGAATTGCAGAATAAAATTTCTGCCGTAAGAGTAAATTCCTACTTAGGTGGGAGTTGAAAATTTGCAGAATTAAATTTCTGCAGTAGGAGTAAATTCCTACTTAGGTGGGAGATGTAGAGTAGCATGATTAAATTTCTGCAGTAGGAGTAAATTCCTACTTGGATGGAAGCAAAATTGGATTTTGAATAATTAGGTAAAATCTGATTAAATTCTGATGTGTTCAGATCAAATTCTGAATTGGGAATGGGTGATTCTGCTGCAACTCATCGCCTTTTTATAGTCGCCGTGAACCGCTACTTTTCAGGTTTATGATGGGTTGCCCTGGCAACGCTCGATCTGGAAGCTGCACTTGATTAAACGTTGACGGCGGCGTCCCAAGGTGACGTCATAGTGTTACTGAACTCTGACTGCAAAGTAATTTCATTTGAATGACATTAATAAATGTAAATAATTGGAGGGACGTGTTGCTTGTGAATTCGTAAGTTTTTTTTTTAATTATACTCCATCTATTTATTAATAACGATTGCACGGATTGCAGTCTTCAAGTTTTTTTCCAGGCGTGAAATGGTCTGCAGATGGGTGTTTGTTATCCCTTTAGATAAATATTTTTTGTAATAAATTTGGTGTTCTCTATGTTTTACTTTTCAAGAAGATACATTGGGAAGGAAAAACATCGAGGGATCATCAGGAAAGCTCGGTGTGGCCTGAACACCGGCAACGAAGCTTGGTTCTTTAAATTAAATTTTGACTGATCAGCGATTAGAAAAATATCGAGGAGTGAAGAGCAATCCGTGTTAGCCTACAGATAATATATAGCTATCAAATAAGTTTGAGTTAGAACCATCAAGAAAATTTAAGTCCCCACAGATTATCACGCCACAAAACTATGGAAGAATCTGTGTAAAATTATTTATCAGATTATCAAGATTGATGTGAGGTGGTCTATATGTGCACACATTGAGATAATTATCGAGACCTGAACCAAGCTGACAGAAGATATATTCAGCGCCAGGAACAGAGCCTTCACTAATCAGGACAGGTTTACAATGATATGTTCTGATTGACCAAATTTTTGTATGTAGTCTGGTCTAGCGTTGTTTTGTATTCATAATGGTTTGAAGACTCGATTTCAATATATATTCGTAGGAATCCCTTGTGTCGTTAAATTTGAATTGAATTCGAGTTCACCCACTTTGATTCTACTTCTTGATTGTGGTGCATCTTCCACATTAAAATGTCCGGACCGAAATTTACCAAAACAATGCTGACACTGCCGTAGTTTTAAGACATAGGTATTTATCATATTTTTTTCTTTTCAAAAGTAAATAGAGTTACATATGATGAAAATGATCGTATGGATTTTCCATATTGATATCGATGTCAAACAAATGATTATTAACGAAATTATGCTCTTCCCTTTTCTTAATATGGTTGAAATGTCACCTTTCAAGTTACATAATGAATTCCCGGTTAAGAAAGCTATTTGCATTACATTATTACTTAGTTATTTATTTACATTTGTGATTTTTAAATGCACTAACATTTTAAAAACACAATGGCTTTAGCAAACCAAAGAAAAAAGGAGTGAATAACTTTTCAAGACAACATTTTGATGCTCTCCCCTTCTTTAACTTTACGAAACATTGATATTACGGATAAAAGGCTGCATACTATTCATTTTTATTTTTTCATATCTGTCAATCAGTTTATCCGTCTGTCCGTCCATTTCTCCGTAAAATAACTTGAGAAAAGCTGAATTGATGGAACTCTGATTTTTTATGACTTTAAAGATTAATTGACATTTCCTTGACAATAAAGTACTCACTATATACACGATAAGGACGTCCTGCCAATGTCATTGTCCCAGAAACAATCGAAGATTAATGAAACATGAGGGTTGAGGATATAACCTGTACAACTTCAGGTATATTGAATTATTCCTGAATGTATCTATGATGTATCTATAATCGCGATCGCAATTTAAGTTAGGTTGAAAAGAAGGCAATCGAATTGTTTGTGTACAAATTTCGATTTCCTGGCCTTATTTATGGGAATTTTCAATTGGATTTGTACTTTTGGCGATTTTTGATTAGAAATATTGACTCTTGCAGATTATTATTGCAAATTCGATTTTTTCGAGAATTCGTCTTAAGGGAAAATTTTGATTTGAATATTGCTTTGATCTACAGAATCATAAGTAAAATACACAAATCAGACAAATTGTAAAAAACCGGAGATTTGTATACATTTACATGTCTTTAAAATGAGATATTTGGCACTTGAAAATTGTCTCTGCAAATTTTTAATCTTTTATTTACGAGTTCAAATTATAAAATATTTTTCAAGCTGAAATTAAGATTCCCCATGGAGTCTTGTATGGTAATTCCCTGACATTATTGCAAATGCTTATACTGCTGTTACACACGTACGCCCTCAAGTAAAAAATTTTCTTCTTCACGGTTCTTAAATTTTAATTCGGCACACATTTTGAAGCATTTTTCCGGATTAGGGTTGCAACAAAGAACGAGTCTTTTTCCATGCAATCAATTCAATTCAGGAAGTTTTTCACTACACTGCATGAGGCTCTAGCAAATATTATTTGGATTATTCTTTACACAATACAGTCTTGCTCCATTGCCTTTTGTTTAGAGAGAGATACTTAAAAACTGCAAATATTTTCTGTCAACATTTCATATTGAAAGTTTCCTCACGTACTAGAAGGGCGTTCTTGAGAGAGAGTTTTACTTCCCTTTTTAATGCACAGAAGAAGCAAGCAAATGTTATTGATTACGTTTCTATGATGATCATTTATCAATATTGTAAACGAAATTTGCCCAAGGTGAAAGTACTCAAATCAAACAATATGCAAAAACTTCTATTTATTTTCCCCAGCAGTTAAAGGGAAACCATTTGCTGACACCCCCCCCCCCCCCCGCCCCGCCCCCAATAACGATAATATCTTTATTGTTAGAAGTGGATCCCATACAATAAGGTATGGATTCCATTCAGAAATATTTGTAAGCCTTAGGGATATCATTTCTGATTTGGGTGCCAGATAGTGTAGAGAAAATGAATAATCCAATATTGAAGAATGTATACAAAAATATGAATTCAATTTTATAGCGGTCATAAAAAAAAATATTGACAAAGAAAGGAAGGATAGCGTTCGAATACAAAAAAAGGAAATGAATTTTATGAACAATAAAGCGCTATCCAGGTTCAGTCAATATCTTTCTATTCTACTATATAAGGGCAAAGTTGATTCTTCTCAACCGCCAATAATAAAATGTAGTGGTGCTTTAGATGGATATTGATTACACCTGACTTTCATTTCGTCTATTATGGTGATTTAATTAAAAATTGGTGAAACCTTCATATGTTGGAAGCCATGAAACATATTTGTCTATGTGTATATAGTTACAAAAACGTTCGGAGGATTTGTTCTAAGCCTTGCCCACCCAGCGGCAAATAAAATCATACAAAGGCGAACGCAAAAGCGCTTTTTCGGGAGCTCTGAATGCTTTCCCACCGTGTATTTTCGTTTATATCCTTTTAACTTGAGAATGTCTGCAGGTAGAGGAAAGAGCGCAATTAGAGTTTTTAGGAATGGAATACTCTTGGACCATTTGTAGGATAGGACAGTTGCAGTGCTTATAGTGAGTGTAGAAAATTTTTTTAAAGGCTCTGGCATTTCGAACACCGTAAACTGAAAAGTTCCACACCGAAAATTCGATTTTATTTACACCCCAAAAGCCGAAAAGTTTCTTTAGGTTATAGAAATGACATTTATTTTTCGTAAAAGCGGTATGATGAGGGCTCATACGAAAAGGCGTGTTTTAATATTATCCCAAGCGGTGCATGTTGAAAAACTTTAATATAAAACTATATTGAGTGCACCCCTTTAAATAATGGATGGCCAAAGAAAAGTTTGAAACAACAATTCTCTTGTTAATAAAACAGAAAATATCACCTAAAAAGAATAACTTTAAGAGAAATGCAATATCAGCCGAAGTGAACCTTGTACTTACGGTATAGAGTACCTACCTACTTTTCAAAATTCACTAAAGTAATTTTATTTTACATTTCTTGCAACCGGAGCCAGCTCTATATATTTATACATCCGGAAACATTAAAACATCTACAGTACGTAAAGGCCTTGTCTAGAAAATAGATGTAATAATTTTAAAAATGCAGCAAATGTGTATGCCAACTACCGACAGCTGGTATTACTATTACCATAAAGTAATAAAGTCTAAAGAGATGACAATATTAAGTTTGCTTTGCGAACCAATATTTGAAAGCTCAATCGGAATGTTTGGATGCAATCAAATTTTATCATGGTGGATATTAATACGTATATTAATGTGGTACTTTTCGAAGCTCTTTTAATACAAAATATTATTGCTTCACGCGGAAGAAAAAATTTTCTATGATATACAATTTATATGGTGGATTAGCTGCGTTTTTTTATACTGTGTTGGTTCATTGGAAATTTAAATTAATCTCACTCTATAAAACGTCTATAGGTAGCCATGATTTTTTTTTATGGGGGCAAATTATCAAATTGCATTTCAATTTTCACTAAATGTCAAAATAGATCTAAAATATTTGGTTCTAATTCTAAAGTTGTAATTCTTCAAAAGCTGGCAATTTGATGATTTTTTATCCATTTATAAATCCGAGCAACTCCTTTTATAGGGATCAAGAAAAAAGATCGCAGCATTGTAATAGTAATAGAACTGCAAATGATATGCAAGCATATTTCTTAGACGGCGATTTTTTTTCACAGTTGTATAATTTTCAAAGCGATTTATAATGTCGTATATTTTTTTCTTCTTCTACAGTTTTCATCTTACAGATGAAAATATAATGAAATAGTTGATGAAAAATTCTAACAGCTCAAAATGGGAACATTTTCGAAAATACAAACAACATTTTTAATAATTCATCAATAATTTTTACCCATACGGCGATGTACTTCATATTGTAATCGTGTGATATTCAAATTGTCTGTAGATACTATGAGCGGAGTAAGAGCGACCTAGAATTCAATTTATTATACTTTTTAGTTTGCTAACTTTGATTGATGGAGCTGAAAATTTGAGCAGAATTATATTTTTTAAATCCCCATCGATTTCAGTTCCAAAAATATTTTGACAAATTTTCTAATTTTACAAACTCATTATTTTTATTCCTTATATGAAGTCTCATAGGGTATGCTAAGCTTGTCATTCCGTTTGTAATGCATAGAAATAATGCTGGTAGAGCCAAATGAATTGGCGACTCACGCATATGTATTATTAATTATTTCGATTCTTGCATGTCCGTCTGGCGTCCGTCCGTCACCACAATAACTTGAGTTCACATTCATCGTTTGTTTCAAATTACATCATTTTGCACAATTTGACCTATTACACCCTATGGGCTATTTGCATTCGTGTTTGGAAAAGAAGATATCACTATAAGTAAATCATAACAAAAGCCTGTGAAGCACTAAACCATTTCAAATGTATTAAATTTATGTCCGTTGAATGTTTATTTGGATGATCAAGTTGTTGATCTGCAAGATGAAATCGAAATTCTTAATCAGCTAGTTAATAAAATGCATAGCGCTTCAAAGAGTGGTGTTGCAATTGAATGCAGTTGAAAAATTAGGCGATAAATATGAGGTGCAACTACCAATTATTAGAAAGCCGAAATTCAAAATAATAAATGTTCATGAAAAAATCGAATGGTATGAAATTCTAAGAGCTCAAAATATATTTATCAAAAATGCTGAAATACAAGTAATTCAAGTGGTTAACAATAGGGTACGTGCACAACTAGGCGAGGCTAGGCAGTTGAGCGAGGCGAGGTGAAGATACATCTCAAGGTGTGTTCATAACAAGGCGTTCAGCTTTTTGGTAAACCGTGAAGTTATACGCTAGACACACAGCACGCTCTATTGAACCATTAGTACTAACTCTTCATTAAAATGCCGTGTGTCACATAGTATACGTCATTATAGCTCGAAAATCAGATCGTAAGGAAGCACACTAATGAAGTGTTTTCTTCCTTCATTATAGCTATAATGACGAAAAATATGGCAGATTTGGTATATAATATAAATGTCTAGCTCCGCTATGCACCTGCCGATTTGAAAAATAAGAAGAAGAAGTGCAAACAAATGCAAATCACAAACTATGTTATCAACAATCTTTTAAATAATGTTTTTATCATTTGAAAATTGTGAAATTGAAAAACAAAATAAATAAAAACAATGTTTATCACGTTAATTCGATCCATATCGCTTCTTTAATGTCATAAGTATATCAAAATCAGTTTGACAGTACAGGTTAATTCAAGAAATGGCTGTGTGTCTGCAGTTTATAATGAATCATTATGGACTAATGAGTCGTTAGTTATTTCTTCATTAAGAGTGCTGTGTGTCTAGGGCATTAGAACAAAAAGTATGTCATGAAATTCTGAAGAAGAATTTTTTCACATAAGTGTACTTCCACTGTTTTGCTTCCAACCCGATAAATACGAAAGGACTGGAATTTGGCCACTTGTACGCATATATACTGATCCTCATAGATTCTTTCAGTATATGAGAATGAGTAAAACCCTTCGATTGTATAAAAAAAAACCTCTAAGAATATCTAAGAAGATGCCAGCTATCAAAATTAGCGCGCTGCACCTCGCGAAAAATGAAAAATTTCATTCTCGAATGAGATATTTCGAGATGTCTCGCCACATCACGTGCTGACTCAGCGTTGTTATGAACACTCTCATAGTACAACGTGCAATCATTTTATCGTTTGTAGTGAATAGCAATCAAAGAAAGATGTGTTACAAGTTATGTAATTGAATGTCCAAGGTATGTGAACAAACTTCAATGAATTAGAAATCTTAAAGATCCAGATATTGTGGTAGTCAGTGAAACTCATTTAACACAGGACATAGGTGATAGTGAAATATTTGTTGAAGGCTATATTATAGTTCATTAGGGGTATTCACGCAATGTTGTATCAAAGAGTGTATCGTTGTAAAAGATGTATTTGATTACAACCCAGTAAAGTAATACAAGGCCTATGCATATAAAATGCAATACACGGGTCTTGTATTTTTAAACCCTAGATGAAATCTATAGGGGTATACTAAGTTTGTCATTCCGTTTGTAACACCTCCAAACAATGATGGTAGAGCAAAATGAATTGGACACCCACCCATAATATTAAAAGTTATTTTGATTTTTGCATGTCCGTCCGTCCGTTGTCTGTCTGTGCGCACGATAACTCGAGAACGCGTTCACCTAGAAAGCTGAAATTTCGTACACGGACATTAAAAAAAAAAGTAAAATTAAGTTCGAAAATGAGACAAATCGGGCAACTCCTTCGTGGGGTTGCCATAAAAAAATTTCGTTTTCCACGATATATTTGGACACTACCTGAGAACACGTCGACATAGAAAGCTGAAATTTGGTACACTGTGTTTTCATGCTAATAGCAAATAAAATTTCAAAAATGGGCTAAATCGGGCAACCCCTTCTTGGTGTTTCCATATAATAATTTTTGTATTTTACATATACTTTGAAAACGATCAGTCCTAGACATTTTTATTGTACTAAAAACTTCGGAATAAGAAATCCTATAAAATTGGTTATAATCATTTTTTCTGTTTGCCGATCTAGAAATAAATGTGAGAAACCAATGCAAAAAATCAAAATTTCTCAAATGGGTGACCATACGAAATTTCATAAGTGCATTCATCTAAGGTATCATAAGAATTGGTCTTAGACCAATTCTAGCTTTTTCACTTGTCACATTCACAAATTGAGAGTGTAAACCGACTTGTATAATTGTACTCAGGAGGTCAGATTGAACGTCAAATTCCAGGGTGTGCAGAGGGCAGTATCCTAGGAAAATTTCCGGTGTGCCAAATGAAAGATCCTTTTGAGGACTATCGACTGGTGCACTTATATTTTTTCTAAGTGATACTGGATTGATTTAGCAGGGTGTTCAATTTACATCTACTCCCATCACGGTTTTCCCCCACAAAAAAAGGTATTGCAAATTTGTGAACCCAAAACATAAGTAATGGCGCATCAAACAGCATAAACTTTCTGAAAAACTTAATAATATCACCGAGAAACAAATTGGTGTGATCGATTTACTTATTTGATTTCGCCCGTAAACTACTTAATAATAGTATTGGAAGTTCAGAAATTTGCTTTAATTATTCACAATATTCGAACCTTTTTTGCAAAGAGAGGGAGGGGGGCGGATCAAAAAATCAATTTGGATTCGTCTTTAGTTCGATGAAAGGATTCAAGGTATGGAAAAAAAAAGTTGGGGTGGTGGAATTTTATGGTGGGGGCTGTTACTCCACCCCCACCGAATATGGCATGTAGGATGTCTAATTAAAGCCCCCGCCGAGCTTTATCGAATGGCGTTTTTAAATTTGCAATCCGGTATACTTCGTAGTGTATTTTTTCCACCTTCTTACATTTTACCTGAAAGCCACTTTTTCACTTTGCTGGACCCAGCATCATAACGGATGCCCCTAGAGAAAAAATTTTACATTCAAATTAAAGGAAACAAAATTTTGTATCTACTAGAATGTTCCTATTTTCAAATCGACACATTTTCTCTTTGAGCATTTCCTCCCGAAGCTCAAAGTTTTTCATCATCTGGGTCCCATATACCGTATTTCTACATATGAGTTATTTTTCAATTTTTTTTTCGATGATAGGCATAAGTATTCGATTACAAAACTTTTTGATCTTTACAAAAAAATTCTTCAGAAGCACCGTTATTCCGTAAAGAGAAATTGTAAACTTTTACATCATCTCACGTCAAAAAGCGGCAAAAAACCGTCGTAAAAGGATGTTGTTCTACTCTTATTAAGTTTTCTCCTAAACTATCAGCCCGAGCGGAAAACTAATTGGAAATAAACGTTCCAAACAACACAGGCTTCATTTTATCCGCTGACATTATACTGAAAAAGTGTATAATTAATTAGTAGTAGTAGGAATAACAACTTTGAAAACGACCAGAACGGTCAGAACACGCCATGAAAAACCAGCCGTTCTGATTTTGCCCATTTTCGAACTTCAGTCTAAATTTTTTATAAAAAGTTGTGTGCAAAATTTGAGATCTCTAAAAAACAAGATGCGCTCCCTAGGTTTCTAGCCGTATCGTACAGACGGACGGAAGGACATACGCAAATCGAAATTTCATTTTTTACAATTTCGTCATCTTTTAATTCACAATTTTTTTTTTATCAAACAAAATCTAAGATTATTAAAAAACACTTACGCTTTGTTTATTCACTTTTCACTTTTGGATATTCTCACTTTTTAAAAATTGATTAGTTAGCTCCACTTGCACTTATCGACCACCTACTTTCAAATTTATCTCCGAATGAAATAAAATAAGATACTGCAACAAATTTTACCCGAACAATATCCGATTCTAAGGAAAACATCAAAAATCTTGCTCACAAACATGCTCGCTCAAATTTTTCCCAGAATTAAATTTCAGAAAAGGGACTAGGTACTGCAACGAATATTACGCAGATGACATATTATTCAATTCCAAAGAAAAAATCCTAACATATTTCTCCCCATCATGTCTGAACATGAATATTGTTCTGAAAATTAAGTATAGCTACTTTTCTGCACATATTTTTCATTAGTACCTTTGCAGAAATATTCTTTGATGAATATGCAAGCCCACTGTCATGCACGGTAAATTTCCCGCTGGGCCCCTATTTTGATTCAAACTCAAGACATACTGGTGGTGTAAATATATATACAAAGCATAAGTATTATGTACGAGAATGCAATGTGCGCGTATTTGAATCGAATGTGTGGTTTTGTTCAGTTGGAAGTCGGAAAATATTTGGAAGTTATAAAAGATAATAGGGGCAATCTACCATTTACCTAGTGCAAGTGATTCGCTAGTTTTAAATTTTTTTGAAGATATACGTGAGACTTCTTTGATAGTTCAGAAGAAGGTGTAATATACGGAGACTTCAACATTGACTCGATCAAAACGTTCATTATTATCAGACAGTTACAGCATTAATAGAGGATATGGGTTTGAAACTAATTGTAAGGAAGTACATATACAAGAGTAACAAGTAACTCTAAGTCTTTAGACTATTCGTGACAAAGTACCAATGCGATCGGAAGGAATCTCTCATTACACCTATGTATTTCTAAAATTCAGCATGCAATTAAATGCGAAGATTTTAGACCTGTGAATGTTTAAAAACATGCTAACAGGTTTTGGAGAAAGTGGTTAAGCACCAGATCATGCATTTCATAGGAAATAACAGTATTGGAAAAGCCCTCAGTAACAATTCATGTCTAGTTAATATTCACATAAAATTCGTGAACTTTACTCATATTCTTTCCATTTAAATGATAAACTTGTAATTTATTTTCAAACATCGTGCCTCTATGTAAATTACTTTTGTACAAAAAATCAATAGCTCTCGCTCATTACAGTGCACTTTTTTGTTAATTGCTTCTCTGCTAAATGTAGTTCAGTTGCTGCTTAAACCTTCAGCAATCGTGTCGGTTTTGTTTTATAGTAGAGTTACATAATTCTTGAATTCAATTTTGATGGAATAAATTGCGGTTTTTTATTTGACAAATTCAACCCAATTTCGTAAAAAAAGCTACAGTCCAATAGTCGAACATTTGGTTCACCGAGCCGTAATACCTTTTCGTTTTCTTTCGATTTTGTGGGGTGTATTTTCGTAATATACATAGTAAGCGCAACTCAACTCGATAATCGCAAATACATCATTCTCGCCTAAATTGTGGTTATTTTACTAGAAGTGGATGTAATTTAGGATTCAAGGTGCTATAGTGAAAGCAACAATATTTTTTGCTGAGTTTGAATCACAAATTTTGAAATTAGATTTTAAAAAGTTCTCGATATATTAACGGATTTGGAACAGTTAGTGAGTGCATAACATACATAAAAAAAAACAAACAAATAGTGTCGGTATGTGCTAATCATCCATCGTCTCATCTAGACTCTTGCTAGACTACAGCTTAAGTTAGCATCCACACTCACATTGGCGACAGTTCATGGTGAATAGCTGCTGGCTATTTAGACTTTATCGCCCATATTCAAGTACGTACGTAAATGATTTAAGTATGTTAACTGGATGATAATGCAGACCCAACTAACACTGAACAAATCTCATCTTTTGGCACTACATTAAGAGAGCTGAAAGTGCAGCGGTCATCAACAAAAGGCTCGATCTTTAGAAGAGACAAACTCGTCGAACACAATCAAAATTTGTCGCTGTGTGAACTCGAATGTAGGCTCGGAATTCTCGAGTCATATACAAAGCAATTTTTTGCAATTCAAATAACAATTGATCGTCTGGACCCCGAAAATGAAAAAAACAGTGAAGCTCTGCAAAAGGTCAAATAGTTTCCCTTATTTCAACGTTAAAGAAAATATATCAGCCGACATCCGACGCAGCGAATACGTCTATAGTATTACCGTCAATGTAAGGCATGGGGTACTTAAGGCAAATCAAATTACCCCACTTTTCAAGCAAATTTACGGAATACACAAATTTTATCAAAACTTTCGATATATTAGTGCACTCTGATAAAGAGCTTAGTGACGCAGCCAAATTACAGCACTTGCAAACTTGTGTACGCGGTCAAGCGCTTGAGTTAATTAAAAATTTAGAAGTAACAGCTGTGAACTACACGCGGGAAAGGAAACTGTTATAACCGCTATAACAATAAATGCATCATTCTGCAAGCACATATAAGGGCAATCTTCGATATCCAGAAAATAAACAAATGTTCTGCATTCACGTTACGGTCGCTAGCGGATCCATTTTACTCTCATATTTATGCAACGAAATCAATCGAAAATTCAGAAGACATAGAACTTGGGGCTCCAAAGACTAGATCGCAATTCTCGTGGGAAGTGGGAAGAATCCCTTTCTTTGAACGCATTTTCTAATTAGGAAGAATTTACAGCATTTCTGAACAAAAGCTCACACGTCTTAGAAAATAGAGAAATTAACTCGAAATCAAAAAACCAATTGTTTAGTTACAACGATAAGGTTCCCAAATAGTAATATAATGCTAATCGAAGCAATAACGTAACATCTGCAGCCTTGACAGTAACGCAGGTCAAATGTGAATTTTGTCAGCAATTTGATCACAATATCTATAAGTTCAAAAGCTTTTGTGAATGAATGAATGAGTCGATTTGAGCAAGTGAAAAAACTGGGTTTTTGATAAATTCATTGACGAAAGGACATCGTGTTAAGGCATGTCGTTCAGGGAAATGTAAAGAGTGTAGATTATCCCATCATTCGTTACTACACATATATTCGTAATGTACTCCATCGTCAACATCTCCAACAACAAGTTCTTCGCTCCAAATTACACCAGATACAAGCCCACAATCAACCTTTCCAACATGCAATCCGTCAACATCTTTACATTCGTCCGTTCCTTTAAAAGACGAGAGCCAACCACCGGTGCAGCAAGTCATTCTCGCAACTGCTATAGTAGAAATCGAGGATAAGGCCGGTCATTTCATTCCAGCCCGTGCTTTTCATGATTCAGCCTCCCAGCTGAACTTTCTAACTGAAAATTTAGTTCAAAAGTTGAATTTGAAATGACAGAGAATAGAAGGAGAAATCAATGGAATCGGAGATTCATGCGCAAAGGTCCGATTCAAGTCAGACGCCATCATTCGGTCAAGAGTCAAGAGCTTTTCTTGCTGTTTAGAAGAATGGATTCTGCCGTGTATCACGACAGTGCAACCAGAGTGCAAAATCAATGCTCACGATTGGGAAAATACCTCCTGATATACCACTAGCAGACTCATATTGCAATGTACCTGGAAAAATCGACATTCTACTGAGTGCTGAAATGTTTTTCGACATGATGATTGAGGGCCAACAGGGCCAACTACGAATGAAAGATTGTGTACCCACAACCAAAAATACAGTTTTCGGATGGATTGTTTCGGGAAGTTATCGTACATCAAACAGTTATCATAAGGTTTGCAATCTTCCGAGTAGTAAGCTTGAAAGGCCTGATTACTCTCTAAATAGAGCTTTAGAACAATTATGGGAAATTGAACATTTGCACGATCAACCAAACGAATTAACACAAGAGCAAAAAGATTGCGAAGATTTTTTCTTACGTACAGTCAGGAGGAACGAAAATGGAAGATTTATTGTCAAGCTACCCTTCGCGGAACCCGGTATAGCGCTAGGGTCATCACATGAAACTGCAAAAAGAGTATTTTATTCCCTTGAACGTAGAATGGAGCAGCAAAGAGCTTTGAAAAGTAAATATTTTTCATTTATGCAGAAAGTAAAGTGACAGGATATGTCACTCGTCCGATTCGTCTTACCACATCAATTTGTTCTATGACTCGACAGCTCTTCAACAAAATTGAGAGTCATATTTCATGGATCCTCTCCATATACTTCAGGAAAATCGTTAAATGATGTGCTCATGATTGCACCAACCGTACAACCTGACCTTTTTCGATCGTTCTCAGGTTCCGTCGGCATAAACTCGCACTGACAGCTGACATAGCAAAAATGTATAGGCAGATCCCTTTAGAACCAGAAGATTCATACTTCCAATGTATTTTGTGAGGGGAAAGTCTTTCTGAGCAGCTTAAGTTGTACAGCTTAACAACGGTGACATATGGTACTTCTTCAGCGCCATTTCACGCCTCCCGATGTCTTAACTACCTGGCTGACAAATATGGCACTTGGAGCATATGTAATAAGAATTTGTTTTTATGTCGATGGTTTGATTGCTGTTACAGATACAAGGGAAAAATTCCAAGAATCCAACACGAAGTCGAAACAATTCTTACACAGGCCAAATTCTGTTTACGGAAATGGTATTCAAATGATCGTGAGTTTTTAGATCGCATTTCAAGCACAAATCGAGAAACACCTCTTAGAATCAATGACTCAGATGCCATCAAAGTATCTTCTGATATACCACTAGCAGACTCATATTTCAATGTACCTGGAAAAATCGACATTCTACTGAGCGCTGAAATGTTTTTCGACGTGATGATTGAGGGCCAACTACGAATGAAAGATGGTGTACCCACAACCAAAAATACAGTTTTCGGATGGATTGTTTCGGGAAGTTATCGTACATCAAACAGTTATCATAAGGTTTGCACTCTTCCGAGTAGTAAGCTTGAAAGGCCTGATTACTCTCTAAATAGAGCTTTAGAACAATTATGGGAAATTGAACATTTGCAAGATCAACCAAACGAATTGTAAGACGCTGGAAACGTCAGCAAGGACGAGTAAGTACTGGCAGAGTATCAATACTACCTACTATCCAGACATCCAGACATCCCAGAAGGGACTGACAGTATAGAGTTAGTCATGCCAACAGCAGCAAACTTGCCAAATGGAAGCTTGCCGACCGTCGTGGGAAAACATCTCGTCCGGTTAGAGTAGCTATAATGTATTTTAATCCACTTGATTTAATTGGCACGGGCAACCGTTAGATAAGGAGAAGAGGGTATTATAGCTAATAAGAATATTTTCAAAATTAATTCATTTTGATAAAATTGTAAGGGAAACTTCATGTATATATGTACCATGATGTAGTAGTGAGTATATTAAGATTATAATGCTTCTGTTTATGTAGTTATGCATGCAGTATGATTAGGTAAAATTATGTAAAATGACGTAAATAATGTAAACCGAACCATAGCTATAAAAATTGTGTAGATCATAGTGAATATTGTCTCTTAGTTTTGGTATAAATTAGTTAAGTTAGGTATTGTAATCTAACTGAGCACCCCGATCTGATTCCTCTTGGGAATCAGTTTTTCTCAGGGTGGAGGAATGTCGTGACCCAATATTCGGTTGGTGCAATTGTGACATCACGACTCGAGCTAGCAGGAAATGCACAAGTAATTAAACGATTTGCAATAACTAAGCATTTTACTTCGCACAGTGAAATGCTTGGCGATTGCGAATTGTTTACTTGTAAACTGTCGCATCCACTGCTGTATGTAACTGGGCATTGGGTCATGGTTAAGTAATTCACTTCGCATAGTGAAATACTCAGCTGGGCTCACTGTTTGTTTACATACAGTATTGGGGCCTCCCGCTGTCGGCAGTGATTAACGTAATACTTTGTAATTATGATTGCAAGGTATTGCGCTGGTCACTGGGTCAAAGTCGCTTCCGCCTAATTGAATGGAGGTGAGCACGGTCGATTCGCTAGATCGGTTAGTTCAGTTAGAAGTTTGGTATTATTAAAGATAGCGGTTCGGTATCTTTAGGGTCAGTTGTAATTAGAGAGTTAAATCAGACGTATCAATCACGGGTGATACGCCTCTTAATTTATATCGTCGTTTAATTAAAGTAATAAAGTTGTTGTACAATTGACTTACGCGAGGTTAGTTTTTATCAGTTTTTAATTGTTTTCCCTGGATTGCTTTGGGATACGACAATTTGGCGCAGCCGGATAAAAAGTAGGTAAGTGTTATTTTTCTTGAGTGAAATAATTCATTTCAATTAATTTTTTTTATTTTGTTGGGAGTAAAGCTTATTAGCTGCTCCATATTTTTGTGAATTGTGGGAGTTATGCTTTTTTAGCTGCTCCGGTTTTTTGTATTTTGTTGGGAGTAAAGCTTATTAGCTACTCCATTTTTTTGTTGGTGAAGTATGGGAGTTAATGCTTTTTTTTAGCTGCTCCATTTTTTTTTAAGTGTGGGAGTAACGCTTTTTTAGCGGCTTCGTTTTGTTGTATTTTGTGGGAGTTAACGCTTTTTTTTAGCTGCTGCATTGTTAATTTCATTTACTTTCCAGAATTAATCTAAGAATTGCTAGATTAAGTGAAGTACGTCTAATTTTAAAGTATTGATATACGTTACTCATTGGGGCTCTGTTTGTGGGCGATAATGTTGGGCATAGTGCCTCAGCATCAATCTGAATGTTTGTGATGTGATTATTTTCTGTTGAGTGAGTGGAAAGTATAGTTTTGGGTTATCTTCAGGGATGATGTAGTAAGTTGTTTAGTTTCACAGGAGGGAAATGAATTAACTTGTGAGATTATTGTGATGTTGATATTTTTATGTATGGTTTTTGGGGAATTAGGATTAAAATTTGCAAGGTGAATATATAAAAATATTCAAGGGACTATAAGAAAAGGCCAAAAGGGGAATATATGTATTTTTGTGGGTGAATGAGAGCAGTTTTTGTGTTAAGTGGCCTAAAATATTTTTATTATTGTTACTATGAAATTTATAATTTTTGGTTAATTTTCTTTGTGTGTGAAAAAGGGTGAAAGTGTGAAAGTTCAGAGGTATGTAGTAATAAGTTAATAATTCTAAATCGTGATTTGATTGTAAAAAGTTTCTTAACGTCACATTGGTCGTAATCGCGTTGAACGTAATCGTAATCGGGTACGAGGAGTCATTTTAAGCGAAAACAAAAAGCAGACCTTAGCAAAGACGAGTGAAGGAAAAGTGTGGAAAGATAACACGAAAAACCACGAGAAACCAGCAAGGAAAACCATGGCCGATGTTTATGATAAAGTCATGGACTTGGTGTCCAGATACATACCAACGTTTTCTGGAGAAAGAACGCCAAAACTGTCGAAAGAAGTTCACCGTTTCCTGAGCTGCTGCAAAGATCTTTACGATCGTTTAAAGGCCGAGGAACAGCCAATCTTCATGAAATGTGTAAGATATCGGTTGTTAGACGATGCATACTATCTAGTAAGCTCGGAGGAGCCGAAGAATTTTGAGGCATTGCAGCAGACAATTCAAACTGCCTATATGCCAAAAAAATCGTACTGTGAGCTCCGAGCTGAAATGATAGCATGCGTTCAAAGGCCCGGTGACGACATAAAAGTCTATGCGGATAGACTTAAGGAGCTACTGTGTCAAATCAAGGCGGCAGTTTCGGCTAAGTATCCAGACAAAGACGGGGGATTGATAGCGGAACTTGAGGCAGACGCGGTGGCAACGTTCAAGGCGGGTGTTATGCAGCAGACTACTCAGCTATATTTGACGGGACGCAAATTGCGATCTCTGGATGCAGCACGTGAGGAGGCAGACTACTTTGAGGTGGATGCTAGGAGACTTAAAATTAAGGGACCAGGGGTATGGAAAAAAGCAACAGAATATTACAGAGAATCATAACAGGAAGGATGGATGACCAGTAATTTTAATGTTGAAAGACAGAGACAGTCCCACATACCTTTTCCATCGATACGGAGGCCAAACCAATCAGGAAGGAACTGGGAAATTCCGGCTATGGCAGCACAACAGCCCAGAGTTGTCAAATGCTTCAAATGCGGTCAACCTGGACACACTGCGAGAGAGTGCCAACAAGTTCCTTTCTGTACGGGGATGTCAGGAATATGGGCACGTGATATCCAACTGCCAAATCCATCACGTCTGAGTAGCCAACTGTGCAGCTAGCATTCAAGATAACTGCCATTCAGGAAGGAAGGGGCTGTATTGCAAATTCTGCCGAACACGTGAATATTACGCGAATAACTGCGTAAAGAAGTATTTAGCAGATAGAGAAGAAGAAAAATTGAGTTCCAATAATAAATTTGTCATCACAGTGCCATCAGACATATCTTTAGAAGGCAAGCTTACGCTTTTAATCGATACTGGATCCTCATGTAGTATATTAAGGTCAATAGAATAAAAATAAATACGCCCATACAGACACATGAGAAAATAAGGATTGGCGGACTCTTTGGGTTTCGCTAGGAGGTCCATAGGCACTTGTCAGGCTAACTTGCAGATAGATACTAGTCAGCAGGCTTGTAAATTTAATACCATTGGCGAAACTGATTCAATTCCAGCCGACGGTATACTTGGAATGGATTTCCTGAGGGACAGAGCTGTCATCGACTGCGTAAATAGAAAACTGTGGTTACAAAACGCAGGTGAGGTAAACAAAGAAAGCACCGTTTTTAAGAATGGCGCAGCTAGTGGACAAGTGGTACCAAATACTCCGCATTTCGCCAGTCGAAGAAACCCTTTACATGCCAGAATAGAGGAGGTTGAAGTGAACATGGCAGAAATCATCGGGCAAAGTGTTAATAACAAAGACGACGAATGGAAACCTAACACTGGCAGGATAGAGACAGCTCAAGACAATGCGAGAATTCAAGAGGTAAGAGCCGAAGAATTTAGGGAGGAGAGGAGGAGGCGAGAGGAATATAATAGGTACAGTGGTAATAGGCTGGAGGATGAACGTGCATTAGTAAGAATCGCCAATGCAACAGCCTATTTTGTAAAAAATCCTGATTCTTCGCATGGGCAAACAGAAACTCGCAAACCTTTCAGGCGATCTGCATGGAACCATAGAGACAATCACAGTCGACGGCGATCTCAGTGGACCTCGCCGTAAAAAGGTAAATTAAGGCTACAAAAATATAGCTTGCAAATGGGTATGGTAGATCCGCCGGTCAGAAATAAGATTAATATGACATATTTTACACCAAATTTGACCGGGAAAATGGGTATGGTAGATCCGCCGGTCAGAAATAAGATTAATATGACATATTTTACACCAAATTTGACCGGGCTGTACAAGGTAGGTAAAGGTTATGACCCAGGAATCGTGGTATGTAACCAAAAAGATTTCCAACAAATTCCCTCTAATTTCAGAAGAAATTTGATGAACGGAGTTTGGTAGTCCATGGCCATAAGGAAGTGCAAGGAATAATACAGATAACCCAGTGCATCCAGGTAAACTTCTAGATTAAAAGGTAAGAAGGTAAAAGAAAAAAAAAATTATAGAGAAATTAAACGAAAGAGAAGTTCGAGAAAGAAATAAGAGATTTTAAAGAAGGAGAAATTTAAAAGAAGCAAAAAAAAGATCTAAAAGAAAGAGAATATATAAAAACAAAACAAAATATTACTTGACACGAAATAGAAAGGAAGAGTTAGAAGAATAAAAAAATGTATGAAGATAATAAATAAATATTTAAAGTTAGAGATTGAAAATTAAAAACTAGGTTCAAAACTGATAAAAACTAAAATCGCGTAAGTCAATTGTACAACAACTTTATTACTTTAATTAAACGACGATATAAATTAAGAGGCGTATCACCCGTGATTGATACGTCTGATTTAACTCTCTAATTACAACTGACTCTAAAGATACCGAACCGCTATCTTTAATAATACCAAACTTCTAACTAAACTAACCGATCTAGCGAATCGACCGTGCTAACCTCCATTCAATTAGGCGGAAGCGACTTTGACCCAGTGACCAGCGCAATACCTTGCAATCATAATTACAAAGTATTACGTTAATCACTGCCGACAGCGGGAGCCCCCAATACTGTATGTAAACAAACAGTGAGCCCAGCTGAGTATTTCACTATGCGAAGTGAATTACTTAACCATGACTCAATGCCCAGTTACATACAGCAGTGGATGCGACAGTTTACAAGTAAACAATTCGCAATCGCCAAGCATTTCACTGTGCGAAGTAAAATGCTTAGTTATTGCAAATCGTTTAATTACTTGTGCATTTCCTGCTAGCTCGAGTCGTGATGTCACAATTGCACCAACCGAATATTGGGTCACGACAGAATTAACACAAGAGCAAAAATATTGCGAAGATTTTTTCTTACGTACAGTCAGGAGGCACGAAAATGGAAGGTTTATCGTCGTTTTCGCGGAACCCGGTACAGCGTTAGGGTCATCACATGAAACTGCAAAAAGAATATTTTATTCCCTTGAACGTAGATTGGAGCAGCAAAGAGCTTTGAAAAGTAAATATTTTACATTTATGCAGAAAGTAAAGTGACAGGATATGTCACTCGTCCGATTCGTCTTACCACATCAATTTGTTCTATGACTCGACAGCTCTTCAACAAAATTGAGAGTCGTATTTCATGGATCCTCTCCATCTACTTCAGGAAAATCGTTAAATGATATGCCCATGATTGGACCAACCGTACAACCTGACCTTTTTCGATCATTCTCAGGTTCCGTCGACATAAACTCGCACTGACAGTTGACATAGCAAAAATGTATAGGCAGATCCCTTTAGAACCAGAAGATTCATACTTCCAATGTATTTTGTGAGGGGAAAGTCTTTCTGAGCAGCTTAAGTTGTATAGCTTAACAACGGTGACATATGGTACTTCTTCAGCGCCATTTCACGCCTCCCGATGTCTTAACTACCTGGCTGACAAATATGGAACTAGGAGCATATGTAATAAGAAATTGTTTTTATGTCGATGGTTTGATTGCTGTTGCAGATACAAGGGAAAAATTCCAAGAATCCAGCACGAAGTCGAAACAATTCTTACACAGGCCAAATTCTGTTTACGGAAATGGTATTCAAATGATCCTGAGTTTTTAGATCGCATCTCAAGCACAAATCGAGAAAAACCTCTTAGAATCAATGACTCAGATGTCATCAAAGTACTTGGAATCATATGGGAACGAACCCAAAACTGATTGCTTTCATTTCATATATTCACCGAAGGAGTTACCAGATCTTATCACCAAACGAACAGTATTATCGGATGTGCCTCTACTTTTTGACCCGCTTGGGCTTATAAACCGTGTGATAGTACTCGCAAAGATGTTTATTCAAGAACTGTGGCTACAGAAATTGCAATAGGACAAGAAATTGCCTGATGATCTATCAGAAAAGTGGAAACTTTGCCGCAACCAACACAATCTGCAGAAAATTCGTATTCCACGCTACATGCTCAGTATTAACATGCACGCTGCGGTTGAACTACACGGATATGCTGACGCATCTAAGAGAGCTTATGTATGTTGTATCTATTCTCATCGCATGGATACAAGGGGAAAATTCGTCATATATTTAGCTTGTGCTAAGTCAAGGGTCGCGCCGGTCAACACGCTATTGTTGCCAAGATTGGAGTTGGCCGCAGATCATCCTCTACTGAATTTACTGGAACGTGTCAAACCGACATTCGACGGACGATTACAGCATTTCTTTGATTAGATTCGTCGATTGTGCTCCACTGGGTTCAACAACATTCATCAAATTGGACAACGTACGTCGCAAACCGAGTATCACTGATACAAGGGACGCTGATTAAGCATGAAACTTAAAGCTGGAAATTCATCTATAGTAGATTAAACCAAGCAGACATTATTTCACGAGACATTTCGGTCGAAGAGATAATCCAGCCACCATGGTTCACTGGGCCGGAATAACTGTACTTACCTTTGATGAATGGCCAACATCTTCGATTAGCTTCACGTCTGATGAGCCAATTTCCGAGAGGAAAAAATCAAAACTGTACTCGTCGTCGATAAGAACACACAAGTTGATGCAATATCATCGTGCAAGTACGTCAACAATTTTCGATCCATTCGTCGTACATTCGCACATGATGTCCGATATCTTCAAAATCTCAAAGAAATTGTTAGTTCCAAGCATGAAGGACGCACTCCAAGCAAGTCTACAGGCAATTTAACTGCTAAGGAACTTAAAGATGGTTTCATGGTTATCGTGCGCAGTGTACAAAGGTCGGCGTTTATAGAAGACTCAACCTGCTGGGAAAAGGAGGAGAAGTATGTCGTACCAGCAGCACTAGAAGCCTGAATCCATTCATAAACAGCAATTGAAAAAGGGAACTTCTCAGGGTCGGCGGACGACTACAAAGTGCATATCTTCCGTTTGACGCAGCACAGCCTCTTCTGCTCCCGAAAGGCTACATCTTTGTTAGAACATTCGTCAAACACCTACACGTAAAGCTGCTTCATGCAGGAACTCAAGCCTTAGTAGCCGTAGTCAGAGATCGCTTTTGGATCGTGAATGCAAGAGATATAGCAAGGGAAATCTTCCCAAACATCGAACGCAACCAACACGTCCATTCGTACATGCTGGGGTAGAGTTTTTCGGTCCCATCATGACAACGTATAAAGTTAGAGGTAAGTTATTGCTGAAGACCTACATCGCTGTCTTTGTTTGCTTCAGCACAAAGGCCTGACATCTTGAAGTGGCCTCTGACTTGACAAGTGATACATTTACAGAAGCACTGAAGAGATTCATTTCACGTAGAGGCACTTATGCCCATCTGTACTGCGACAATGCGACAAATTTCGTTGGATCCAAAAAGCAACTGGCTGAACTTTGCAAACACTTTTAATTAACAACAGATGCAAGTACAAATAGGAGATTTCTGTGCTGACAATGGGATCACCTTCCATCATATCCCACCAAGACCTCCACATTTTGGGGGCTTATGGGAATCTATAGTCAAACTGACCAAACATCATTTGCTCCGCACACTCAGTCAAGCACTTCTTACTTACGAAGAGCTCACCGCAACCGTCGCACAAATATAGGCCATCGTGAATTCGAGACCCACAACCCCATTGTCAACCGATCCGAACGATAAGGAAGCGTTGACACAAGGACATTTTTTAATCCGTGTGCGCTTGAAGGCTCTAGCTGATCCTGACGTATCTGAATACAAACCATCATCGCTTTCAAGGGGCAAGGTATATCTACCCTCCTTCAACATTACATTTCTGGAAGCATGAGTATATTTTAAATTTACAGAATCGTTTCAGATGGCACGCGTCCAGTCCTAATGTCAAGGTCGGGACCTTAGTGTTGCTGGCTGAAGATAATTTGCCACCCCAAAAGTGGATTACCTCTAATCGAGGTCATCAGAGGAAGTGACGGTCGAGTCAGAGTTGTAGTCATAAAAACCAAACAAGCTAGCACCCCTTCCTCTAGAGGATTGAAAACTTGGCAACAGCTTGCAAGGTCGGCGGTATGGAAAAGCCCTCAGTAATAATTCATGTCTAGTTAATATTCACATAAAATTCATGGACTTTACTAATATTCTTTACATTTAAATGATAAACTTGTAATTTATTTGCAAACATCACGCTTCTATGTAAATTACTTTTGTACAAAAAATCAGTAGCTCTCGCTCATTACAGTGCACCTTTTTGTTAATTGCTCCTCTGTTAAATGCGTTTCAGTTGCACTGTACTGCCCGTAGTTAGAGCATACATGCAATAAATGAAGAGTGTTGTGAAAATTATCCCACTGGTGTAAAGCTCGTGGTTTTGTTCGTTTATTCACTGAATCTACACCTCACATTCATACTAAATGTTTCAAGCTCAGAGTTATATATATTTTATAGTATAAGATACTGAAACCAATATTCAATAAATGATTAAGATATAAATTTGAATTATACAACCATTGCAATTGACTTGTACTCACCTGATCGATATATGGCAGCTGATTTTCTTGATTTTTTATTTGACTGAGGTTTGGGAGTAGGATATTCTTTTTTGCAGTCGATACCGCCAATAAAGTGATTTGTGTTATTGATCTTCTTGCTACCGTCGAGTCACGCAGCAAGAATCCTTATTACAGTCGACATCAGCAATAAAGTGTTTGTGTTAGTAATTGTCTTACTACAGTCGATACCCGCAGTAAGACTCTTTATTACAGTCGATACCCGCAATAAAGTGGTGTTATTAGTAATTGTCTTATTACAGTCGAGACGCGCAATAAGATTCTGTATTACAGTCGATACCCGCAATAAAGTGTCTGTGTTAGTAATTGTCTTACTACAGTAGATACCCGCAGTAGGACTCTTTATTACAGTCGATACCCGCAATAAAGTGGTTTGAGATAATAAATTTCTTATTACAGTCGAGACCCGCAATCAGAAACTTTATTACAGTCCTGCAAAAAAATGATTTGTTAATAATATATTGTTGCGAAATCCTTAGCTTCACGGCTTCCGTTCCTCTGTGGCTTCACCTGAAAAGATAAAAAGAAACCACAAAGAACCACTTCTAGTTTATAATTATTAAATGCATCTACCGAATTATATTTCCTTCCCTCGATGTAAGTAAATAATCCTGGGCTGGAGGCGGCGCATCGACATAAAAACTTGAGATACTCGCGAATTGAGTAATGTGAAATTGTTATGCAAAGCACAGCACTTAAATCAAACAAAAGTGAGCACTTCAAGTTTGCGAAATCACATTATCTCAAATTGCCAGAGATAAACGAATAATCACATTGATATGACAAGCACATACGTGAGAACGCACATTCCGCGTAAAGAACAAATCGTACTAGAACGCAAAAGTGAAACCAGGTACGTACAAAGATATAAGAAATTCTCATTACAAACCACGTTCCGCCATGCACCGTTCCCACTGAAGCATTGCCTGAGGCGTACACGCTACTAACAGCCAATAGAGGTTACAGATAAAAGACTAGGAATATGAATCAAAATCCGAAAATTCCTAGTTTCAAACTGTAGCAACTGTATACAATTAACTGCAGCTATCACACAAGAAATCTATTCGCAGCAGAATATTGTGATGGTACATCTAAAAACATGTGCAGCAAATCGTGCGTGTTGCTTCCAGCTTCGTCTAAGCCAGATCAAGGTACAGTTTTTAATAATGTACAAATTATTCCTGGTAAGTAAAATTTCTAATTCAATAAATGGCGAAATTTCCTTTTTTTATTTGATATTTAGACCATTTGTATTAGAAATAAATTGAATTAACTCAAAATATACTTTCTATAATAAGTTAAGAGCAGTTTGTTAACCACAATAACTAAAACAGTAACACTTCATAAACAAATGATGAGGTGCAGTAGCTATGTCAAGTTATTGTTGCTATGCTAGTTGTTGCTATGCTAATATTGTTGCCATGCGCTTTTGAGTACCATTCTTTGCCGTGCCAATTCTGGCTATATAAACCGCGATTTGACTTGCCTCGATCTCTTTTTCAGTTGACACTGCAGTGATCAAGTGGTTATCTATTCCTAGTGTTATTTGCCAGTGTTCTAATTTCTTCTAACAAATCAAATACTTTGTTTAGCTGACGATTAAACTAAATATTCTGCTTCTGGGTCTCGACTGGATTAAGAGTACTGTTTTGATAAACGACTAAAATAAAGATTCTTATTGTGGGTAGCGACTGCAACAAGAATATATTACTAATCAAACAAGTACTTTATTTTGCTTAAAGGGTTTGTTTTATTGCAAGCCTTTTTGTAATATTTTCGATGAATTTAAATAAAACGCACGACAACTTTTGAGATACAATTTATTTCCCTATTCCAATCCAAGGGTTTTTTTCTCGTGACAGTCAGTGAAAGACAGCAAAACTATATCACCAAAATGGCGGTACGGTTCCCTACCAGATACAACATTGACAACTGTGTAAAACAAAAATCCTGTTCTGACAACAATCAAAATAAAAAATATAATTCAACTTCAGCTTACAGTTAGGTCAACAATTATTTGAACTCCCTACAGTCTACACTAGTACTGTTGAATCAATATAAACAATATTTTCCTATAATAATGAAACTAAAAGTTATTAATTTAATTCTGAACTTAACATTCCGCCGCCCTTGACAATACGTAGTATTTCAACATGATGGATCCTCGACGGGCAATGGACATACCTTGTGGATGGATCGACGAATTAAACCAACCTTCGTTCGGACATCTACCACTCGCACGTGACTATCCGGGCTGGGGTGAACCCTTTCAATGCGACTTAGCAACCAGCGTTGTGGTGGCAAATCTTCGTCAGCAACAAAAACCATCGAGTCCCTTCGAACGATTGGCGATTCCGACGACCATTTCAAGCGATTTGAAGATTAGTTAAGTATTCCTTCCTCCAGCGCGTCCATAAAGTTTGTTGCAATACTAGAAGACGTTGCCATCGCCGAAGCAATTCTATTTTTAACTCCCGAACATCTGGTTCGACCATACTAGTAAGAGGTTTGTAACGAAGAGGTATGGCCGCTGACAGTTCTACCCACACTCACTTCCACCTGAGTATTAGGAGACCCTGCAGCCCGCATAGCTTGTCACAAAAATCATCAACAGGACTTCTGTGGGTGACGACACAGCATTTTCCCGCTAGTGTACAGTCGGATTGGGGTGGTTCTTGTCACCCCCGTCCTTTAGATGCTAGTAAGCTGTGTCAATTATACACCGGACTGACGGACGGACTAAATATTGACTTCGAACGGACGGACGGACTAATGAAATTGAAAGCTGAAAGACAGAAAAAAGTTACGACCTTAGGGCTGAAACAACCGTTGTCCTTCCTGTACCTAAAGCTGAAAGGAGAACCAAAAAAATTTTTATATATATATCTTTGTTTTCGTATAACAGAATAAGTGAAATATGTCCCAACGCCGAACAATCGTATTACCACCCGGAGAATCACCGACGCAGTGTGGAGAGGAGGAGGGAAGAGTGGGCCACGGGTGTTGATGTGACCCAGGCTTGACGTTTGGGCCCAGCGCCCCCGACCACCCTGGCTAAGTCGTCAAGACCACAAAAAAAATTATTGCTTAGCCCCATCTCTTGCGCGTGTGTATGTGTTAAGCTACCCCGCCATAATCACGCCGCCGCGTGTATGTTATTTAAACCTTCATCGAAGCTAGTATCCTGGACTGTTGCTTATTCATCAAACTTTCACCTCCAAATCACTCGGCCTTTAGCATCACACGCAGTTTACAAAAAGAGGTGGCGACAAAACCAAGCGTACCTACATAAATGTATGTAAATCAGCATAAAAAGGAAGAGAAAAAAAAATAGGAGGAGAGGAAGTGAAAGGACTGCCTTGTGAATCACAACACAACATGTTACGATTCTGAACCCATTGAAATTTTTTTTTCCTTCTTTATTTATCTTTACCTTTTTGTTAACGACAACCCTTAGGGCTAGTTCTTAGCTTCAAGGATAAGCCCTACTAATCTAATACCTGCTGAGGCAGGGGTAATCCAATGTAGCACACCTCAGACGGAGATGGCCCCAACGCTATACTTATTTCTAGGCGAATTTAGACGGGTTTTTAGGTAACAATAAAAAAAAACGTTAACTGTCGGAAGACAATATGAGCAAGAAAAAAAAACTTATTGGTTCTAAGAGTAAAACAAAAGAAAAATTTACTTAACTAAACTTACAGCGTCCTTAGGAGTACCTGGTTTGTGTCCACACATTACAGCCAAGCGCCAACAGTGAATTGGTTAGATCTGCATTACTTCTTGACAAGCCTCTTCTTTCACGGTCTATTAAATTTCTTTTTTTTTCGTGTTATTTCTATGTAGTATTATTATTAAATTTTTTTTTTGTATATATTTTTTTAGTATGTTGCACGTGGCTTAACACTCTTACGGTTCTCTTCTTCACCGTTTATTCGCGCGGAATTAGACACATACAGCCACATATAAGTACAGAGGTAATATATATACTTTGCAAGTACCAGAGGAAAGTCCCTATTAGTGATGGTAGGCTATGCACAGGTAAATAGGTCGATGAACCAGTATATATATACCTTATTTCTATACCTCAAGATATATAAGACTCACTAAGTTATTACTTTTCTTTCACAGAATGTTCCTGTCATTATTGAGGCGCAGGTAACTCATCGACGACTGGAATCGGTACGTGATTTTAAACTTTAGAATATGTATATACAACTCACTAATTTATCTCCTTTCTCTCACAGACTGTTCCTGCCATCACTGACGCGCAGGTAAGTTAACATCGAACTAATATGTAACAATTTTTAACCTTCGGAAAGAATATATAAAAAAATTCATTAATTATTTTCTTTATTTCACAGAATGTTCCTGTCCTAACTTACGCACAGGTAATTTAACGACGAACTAGTTTGTATTATTTTTAACTAATTACTTTCTTTCTTTCGCAGAATGTTCCTGCCAAACTGGCGTAGGTAATTGAAGAACAAACCAATTTGTATTATTTTTCCGTCGAAATATATATATATAAAATTCATTAAATATTTTCTTTATTTCACAGAATGTTCTTGTCATAGCTCACGCACAGGTAATTTAACGACGAACTAATACGTATTATTTTTAACTAATTATTTTCTTTTCTTCGCAGAACGTTCCTGCCAAACTGGCGCAGGTAATTTAACCACAAACTAATTTATCTCATTTTTCCGTCGCAATATATATATAAAATTCATTAATTCTTTTCTTTATTTCGCAGAATGTTCCTATCATAACTTTCGCAGGTAATTTAACCACAAACTAATTTATCTCATTTCTCCGTCGCAATATACATATATATCAAATTCATTAATTATTTTATTTATTTCGTAGAATGTGCCTGTCAAACTGGCGCAGGTACTTTAGCAACAACTAATTTGTATTATCTTTAACTAATTCCTTCCTTTATGTCGCAGAATTGTCCTGCCAACCTGGCGCAGGTAATTTAACAACGAATGAAATAGGTATGTTACCTTAAACTTTGTAATATATATATATATATACATAACTCACTAAGTTTTCTTTTTCTTTCACAGAATGTATCTATCTAACTGACGCACAGGTAACTTATCGCAGAATAAAATAGGTATGTTACCTTAAACTTTGTAATATACATATACACAACTTGCTAAATTTTTCTTTTCTTTCACAGAGTGTATCTGTCTAACTGACGCACAGGTAACTCAAACTTTGTAATGTATATACACGACTCACTAAATTTTCTTTTCCTTTCACAGAAAGTAACTATCTAACTGACGCATAGGTAACTTAAGCTTTGTAATATATATATATACGACTCACTAAATTTTCTTTTCTTTTACAGAATTGTACCTGCCAAAATGGTGCAAGTAATTTCACAACGAAAGGTAACCGGCAAATTCGCAATTAATTACTTCGAGTGCGGTTCCAAAAGTTTTAAAAGAAAAAGAAAAACTTCACTCAATAAGACACAAGAATAATCAAAAAAAGAACAAACTTCCGGGAACCAGTTCTGCGCGAAACAACCTTCAGCCCTACTCGTTACTTAATGACCTCACCAATCGACTAACAAAAACTAGCAAAAACTGCCTCCACGCAAGCTGCCTACATCGTGCCCGACTCACAATGTTTTTTTCTGTTCTCTCGACTTTATGAATCTTGCTAACATATGGCCTGCTGCCTGAGTGCGGGTGTCCGTTTTTCCTTTGTAGGAGCAGTGAATATCTGTCTCGAGCCGAATTTTTGTTCGGAATTTTTGTTGCGGACCTGCTGCAATACATTGCATGATGGTATCGTGCGATGTATTGCAGCTAGGCGAGTTACAGTTTTCGTCGTCTGGATGTTGGTGACTAGCGGTAAGTTTTATTTAACAAAAATTGTAAATTGTGTGCGTTTTACAGATTTTGGAATTTTTCGTTTGAAACGATATTTCTTTTGTATGGCATTTTTGTGTTGTTGCGTTTTCTTCTTTTCAGGGTTTTTTTTAATGAATTTTCTCTTCTTTGCAGGTTTCATCTAAAGATTGCAATTTGTGCGAGTTCTGTACAAATTGCAATATTTTTTTTTCTTTTGTTATTTTAGGACAAAACTTTCTTCTCTTTTTCCAGGTTTTATTCGTGTATGTAGGATAGATGCTTTATGGGAAACTAGCAGAGGTTTACTTTCCAAAATTAAATAAATTGTCTGGGAGAAAATTATGGGGTTTTCTCTACGTGGGGGGGGGGCAAAAGTAGCGTATGGGGTATACGCTACAGCGTGGAGACGACCCACAGAGAAAAGAGTCTCAAGCCGGGCTCTGCCAGCGGTTAGATGGGAGAAGAGAAGGAAAAAAAAAGAAAGAAAAAAAAGGAAAAGTGAAAAAGAGAGAATAAAAAAAAATATAGAGTGATCGCGAGTGCAACCAACGTGGGGACAACCCACCCGAGTCTCAAGCCGGGCATGAGCCAAAAAGAAAAAAAAATGAGCTTTGCTTCCGAAGGAATGGAAATAATCTGTGACCATGCCTCCAGTCCACCGTGGTCGAGGGAGGACAAATCGGAGGGTAGACGTCGTCTATCAACTCACTTCGACCAACAAGCCGACTAGGAACAGGTACAGCGACTGAATTAATGGAGACGGGATGTTAGGCTAGAGGCTATTGGTGGCTGGGTGAAGAGGGGTAACACTCCGCGCTATTTGTTCCATGGAATCCGGTCACGGCACCCCCAGAACTATCCGTCCCAAGCAAGGAGATCGCTTCAAGAGGATAGAATTCATCTATCAACTTACTCAGGACGAGGAAAGCTCCCCGGAGTGCAGCAAGCGGGTTCGCGCTTAAGAAAGCCGCGAAGCTTAAAAAGGGGGAAGAGGGTGAGATTGGATTGAAAACTAGTAATGCGTAATTGCAGCAAGGTGCGAAGGGGGAAGAGAAAATAAGAGAAACGCAAAAGGGCGAGAGAGAAAAAAAAACACACTCGTTTTGTCGTGACATCAGAAAAAGTTATTGAAGAAGAGACGGGAGAGAGTAAAATCCTCATATAGAGGCTAATCCAGAGGGTTAAGCTAGCGGAATTTCTACTGTAGTTCCCTACGCGTAGGGAACCGTATGGGTGGAGGTTGACACATTGTCAGACAAGGGAAAAGGTTAACTGGTTGAACTACAAAAAGGTGTATCACCCACCACTGACGAAGCAGTGAGAGGGTCACGCGATAACCAATAGTTTGCAATTGAAGCTTGCCGGATGCCTTTTTACGGCTACCGAGAGGGGATCTAGGACTTTATGTCCTGCGCGTGAAATATCCCAAGAGGATGTCCGTCCGGGGTCTTGAGACGATAGGATACTTAACCTATCCGCTCAGCTACGACGGCCTTCACAAATCTAGGAGCCAGTTTGGCCGCAAAGCGGTTGGCCGCATTACTCTGTACGTAGTTTCGCACGAAAACATCCTGTCCGGGGCGAAAATATCTGAGCCGTGTTCGCAAATTATAACCTTTAGAATATCGTTTGTAAGCTTCGGCCAGGTGGACTTTCATTTCCTCACGGGTTTGTTGAAATCGCTGGTTAAGGGGGACGTGTTCTACGGCGCCATCCGAGGTTGGGGCCAACTCTTGGAGCAGTTGGTAAGAGTCTCCATGTGGTACGGGTTGTCTGCCAAACATCAGGAAGTACGGCGAGCACTTGATCGACTAGTTGACGACATTCCGGATGGCGAAGGCAATTTCGCTCAAGTGCTCGTCCCACCTCCGATGTTCGTTCCCAACATAGGCGCGAATTGCTGCCAGGACAGATTGATTCACTCGCTCCGAAGCGCTAGATTGTGGCGAGTAAGCAGGGAGAAAATTTGTCTCACCCCATATTTGTCTAACAACCGAGCGAGCAGACGGGATGTGAACTGACATCCATTGTCCGAGTGCAGGTATTCCGGGACTCCAAATACATGGAAGACTTCTTTCTCCAGAAAGGCGACTACTTTAAAGTCCGCAGCCTCGGACATTGCTCGGAGCAGTACAAATTTGGTAAGGTGGTATAGGATAATGAATATATATTTGTTCCCATCCCGGCTACGTGGGTAGGGACCTAAAAAGTCACAGTATATGCGTTGCCAGGGCAGATCCGTTAGCCGAATTTCTCCTAAAGGTGGTTTGGAGGATGCGTTCATGGGCTTAACGTGTTTACACGTCGCACAGGAAGCGATGAACATGCGAACGTCTGCGCACATGCTGGGCCAGTAATACTGACGCCATAATTTCTCGAGTGTTTTCGCGAATCCGAAGTGGGCAGCAGTAGGTGGACAATGCTCTTGTTCAATGAGGCTGGTTGCGAGACCATCGGGGACCCACAGCTTCCAGATAACTCGATCGTTACTAATGCTGTCTATTGGAGATGCAAAAGAAATGTATATTTTCTTATCTGACACGCGCAGGTTGGGAAAGGTATCTGGGTTGTTGTTTATCTGACGGATTTGTTCAAGATATGTGCTTGCCGGGAAGGCATCGTCTTTCATATTAATGGACTCGATGACCTGAGCGACAGGTATTTCGTCAGGATGATGCTCCGCTGACTCGTCTGCGAATGCTCGGGAGAGAGCATCTGCGACCACATTTTCCTTACCCCTTCGGTATTCGATGTTAAATTTGAACGCCTGGAGTTTAAGACTCCACCGTGCCAGTCTGCCACACAGATCTCTCTAATCCATGAGCCATTTAAGACTGGCATGATCTGTGATGATCGTGAACTCCAGGCCTTCAACGTAAGGTCTGAACCGCTTTGCACTCAGTACCGCTGCCAGACACTCCAGCTCTGTGATGCTATATTTGCGCTGAGCCGGATATAGTTTTTGTGACATATAAGCTATTGGATGCTCTTCGCCAACCGCAGAGCGTTGGAAAAGTACGCTTCTGACTCCCGTGGTACCAGCGTCGCACTGAATGAAGAACGGTCTTGAAAAATCGGGGTTTGCCAGAACTGGGTCAGTCATTAGGCACTCTTTCAGCTGATTAAAGGCCTGCTCGTCCGGTTTATCCCACTTAAATTTTGTATTCCTTTTAAGCAAATCCGTCAAAGGGCATACAATAGAGGCGAAGTGGGGTATGAAACGCCTATACCAGCCACAGACTCCCAGGAAGCTCCGTACCTTCTTTACGTTATTCGGTCTCGGGAAGTTCTGGATGGCGACGACTTTCTCCCGATCTGCTCTCATGCAACCAGCACCCACTACAAAACGCAAGTATTTGACTTCCCGCATACAAAACTTACTCTCCTCCACGTTGATTTTCAGGCCTGCGTCACGCAATAGAGCGGAATTCTTTGACAGTAGCTCAAGATGTTCGTCGAATGTGGAGGAGGTAATAAGCAGGTCGTCCAGATAGACAAATACCCGGTCATGCAGTTGGTGTGGGACTACTTTGCACATCAATTTACACATAGTCTGTGGAGCATTACATAACCCGAATGGGAGTACTGTGAACTGGTACAAAGGTCTGCCCGGCACTGCGAAAGCAGTTTTATCCCTTGAAGATTTGGCTAAGGGGAATTGCCAGAAGGCGTCCTTCAGACCGGTCGCGGAGGTATACTCCGTTTCCTGAAGCCGGCCAAGCAACCAGTCTATGAGCGGCAGGAGGAATGCGTCCTGAACTGTAACGTAATTGAGCTTCCGCGCGTCTAGACATAAGCGAACCTTTCCCTTTGGTTTTCTTACCAGTGTTACTGGGGGAGGACCAGGCACTCTGGCTTTCCCTCTATGACTCCTAAACTCAACATCCGATCGAGTTCATCGTACATGGACTTCTGCACCGCAGGCGATACAGCGTAGTAACGCTGCTTGATAGGTTTAGCAGATCCGACTTGTATTTCGTGCTCAACGAGCCTTGTTCGACCTAATCCTTGATTACTGAATGAAGGGAATGAGTTGATCACTGTCTGTAATTGGGTATCATTAGCTTGGGACAATTGATGCTTTTGAGTACACACAGGAGGAGGTGCTGGGGGCGAGTAAAGCTCGCTGATATTCACGGGGGCTAAGCCGAATGCCTTCCAGAAGTCAATGCCCAGGTATAAAGGCTGCTGTAAGGTCGGGACGATACGAAGACGCATCCGGCGCATTTTATCACCGTACCTCACTAAGACCCGGATATGATGACCTAGCAGTCGCTGCTCTTGGCCGTCTGCAGTTGCAATGGTTGAGGGCATCGAATGGAAACGAATTCCAAGCTTCCCCAAGAAACTCTCCGCTCCAGAACCGAGCACACTAACGCTAGCTCGTATTCTTCGTCCGCAGATGAAGACATCAGCGAATGGCCGTGGGTCGGCGTTACCTGAGATTATGGTTTCGGCAACTGCTGCTTTTATGTGTCTCCGCAGGCTATGATAGTGGTACGTGCGTCCCGTGGTTTTCGAAAGGGAAGCGTCCTGGTGCCGCGAGTTTTTTCGTGCAGGTATGGATCTGAGTCGGAGGAAAAGATGTCGATGGACACTGTATCATCGGAGGTGGAACAACTGCAGCTATCGGCTTCTGAAAATTCCAGGTCAGTAGCATTGTTTAGTACTGCTTGTACTGCGATGTCTCAAGATGTTGTTTGGCACATTCTTGGGTTATTATGGGATGTATCTGGGGCTCCCTGCTCGACTAAAGCTGGTGGAATGTCTTGTTTATATTGGGCAGGTTGACAACTTTCATCGACATACCGAGAGCCTAGCGATGCCTCTCGGGCCGGTATTCGTCGCCACGTCTTCGGTAGTTCGTCTGGGTACCCGACTCGGGGTCCAGATACGCGGGGTCCCCGCAAAGTTCTGACTCCGCCTGTGGTTTTCCGTCGCAGAGGCTCTACACAGGGTTTTAATGACACCGGCCGTTCCACAGCTATAGCAAAAAATGTGTTGTGGGCCAACGAATCGTGGTAGGTGTGACCCTCCACGGCACAATGCCAACATTTTAGTCGGGATCTAAGTTGTGGTGGCTAGTTCCTATTAGCTTGAGGAAATCTGGGGTTTGTCTACATTGCATTCACGCATGCTTGATAGTCGGTTATGGAGCTATCTATGAGGTAAGGGCTATCTGAATATAGCTCGTGCACGACACGTCGTTGAGGTGCTCCACGGGGAGCTCCTATGTCGGACCAGAGTTTTTCGAACCTGTTACACAAGTCTCTCAAGTACATTACTGGTAGGATATAATAGCAGGGCTTCCTGTAACGCTGGCCTCATATTCCTACGTAGAATTTCTACTAACTCGCTTTCGGGAATGGGGGTTGGACATTTTGGACACGAGCGTATGAACGGCAAGTCTGAAATCGCTGAAGGACTCACGCGTTTCTTGCTTCCTTTATTCAATCAGCTTATGAATGTCATAGTCAGTGTCCTGACTACTGAATTCTCTTAAGAATGCGGCTCGCAAACCTTGCTAGGTATGTGTGTGGTTGCTACGCAAGAAGAGCCAGTACCAGTTTGCAGCTTTCCCGCTGACAAGTGAGTGGAAGCCTGCACAGAGATCAGCTGTTTAAACCTGCTCTAATCATGCGAAAAAGGAATTCGGTTGCATCAAAACCTGTCGTGCCGTCAAAGGACATCCTGGATTGCAGGATGGGCTGCGACGGCCTCATTGAAGGGGCTGCCATGCATTGGACGGTACACCGTCTACCGCGTGTGCGGAGGCTGTTGCTGCTGGAGGACGCCGGTCAGGCTGTAGCTGACCTAGGTAATCAAGCCTGTGGGAGAGGTTTCCTAGTGACAACCCGGGGCTTATACGCTCCAACCTTTCGTTAGCGGACTGGATTCGTCGCGTTCCTTGAAGCTGGGCTGTCAAAGGCCGGGAAGTGGTATGAGTGTCGACTACGGTGACTACATGATTTGTCTTATCTAGACCTTGGCCGTAAATGTCAGATAAATCTGGGTTAAATTGTGCGCTCCTTGTGATCGCTTTTGGAGTACTTAGTAAGCGGCTAGTGGTATGCACAAGGTTTTTTTGAACAGTGCCTGTCCGCTTGGGAACTTGTTGACTGTTCTCTGTAATAGTAGTTAGGGGTGAAACTCGAGCACCATCCTCTGTGGGAATCTCTGTGGAGATTCTAACAAGCGTCTCCATAGCGTCTCTAGAGACCGCCAACATGTCTTCTAAAGTTCTGACGTGTACCTGGACGGGTGTTCGGACTGTCGGCGACGTAATACCCATCCTTCGGGCCCTGTCGAGCGCATGGAGGACATGAGTCCGGTACCTCAGGCGGTCTTCATCATATTGCAGTGGGGTGGACAATAAGCGATATTGCAGGACCTCGACGCGGCCGGCAAGGTAGGCTAGTTCGCCCTCGAAATTTTGTGTGCATAAGACTTTTCTGGAACCATTCTAGGGTCGGCAAGGTATAGCTCGACCAGTTGCTGTCGTGCATCTGGGGTGGTGGGCGGAATTCCACGAACGGAAAATTCTACTTCCAGTTCCTCTGGCGCTAGATAAGTGAAATCCATTATTATATCTATGTATACAAACGCACAGCGATAACTAAGGCGAAAGAGAATTTTTTTTTCTTTTTATTTTTTTTTCTCCTCGTCTATGACTCCACATAAACGGAAAGGCAGCCCTGGAGATTTCTCGGAGGAAAATTTGCTAGGGGCAAGTAGCAGAACGAGAAAAGGAAACAATCCTGCGGAAAGATTGAATGATGTTGGTAAAACCTAAAAAAAATGTATATATTGCCGAGAGAACTTAGTTGTTGATATATCGGATCTATTGTCAATATAATAATTCAGTGCAAACGATAAACGAATTTGGTCACAAAATGGATTCCAGGCGGAAAATGCCACGATATTGCTTCAAAAAAAAAATTGTGCTAACAAAGCCTATTTTCATCAATACAAAAAACAAAATATTTAAATATGGTAATCCGGAAACAAAAGGAATGACGCTGAGCGCAATTGAATCCACTACTTAAAAATTGTATTAATATTTCAATAGTACAACTATTATAACTACTTAGTTAAGGAACAAGATTCAGCGAGAAAAAAAAATATAGCGTATATACCCATATGTGTACTGCATGCGAATAGGACAACTACAAAACTTCCGATCTTTATATAAAAGAAACGACTTTATTTCTGTAACCGGGTATATTGAGCGCAACGCAAAAAAAAACGTATTATTCAAGCGATCCACCGAATATAAAATATGTAGTTAAGTATTTATTCAAACTAGGGGCGGCGGAACGCAGCCGAGTAGATCACCACAAACACACGCAACAAAATAAAGCCTGAACAGGCTGTAATAGTATCAGCCCGGAGGCTGGTGAATAGACTCCTCTCTTAATCACCGGTTCTCCTCTATATTCCCCTCTCCTCTGTGAAGCGAAGCGTTTCTCTTCGTGATATGAGACGTAAAAATGGTAGAATGTTTGGTCAACTTAAAGGAGGAACGGCCGACCCAATCTCTCCGACAAGGACACAATCTAAAGGATGGCTATTATCGCTCATCAGCTTGCAGAAGAGATGGCGCCGATTGCGTAGTTTCTCCATCAGGATGAAAGTCAAGTGGTCAGCTATTCAGTGGTTGTAAACCGAAGCTTTGCCTCAAGGTGGTGCATATCGTGCACAAAGTTCACTTCCACCGAGCAGGCGAGCCCTACGATATAAGGAAAGCAATTTTATTGGCGAAGTTACGAAAACAGAATTTACTTTCTTAAATGATGGAACGGCCGACCCAATTTCTCCGACGAGGACACAATCTAAAGGATGGCTATTATCGCTCATCCGCTTGCAGAAGAGATGGCGCCGATTAAGTAGTTTCTCCATCGATGCATTGCGTGTATAAGCGTAGAAGAGTGGGATCGTTGTCCTCCAAGCCACCTCGCGAAGCTGTCAAACCCAAACCTAACGAGGGGAAAACGGAGAGTTCACGAAAGCGTGATGCTTTACTGAAGGAAAACGGAGCCATACGTAGGCTGCGTGATTGACAGGAAACACGGCGACTTAGAGAGCAAACGAATTATACGATGTGAGACGCTCTACAAAAGACAAAGTAAAAAAAACGAAGCTTGGGCGCCATTTGTAACACCAATGGGCGACCAGAAAAATCAAAAAATTAACGTGAAATGGTACTTGTACTGTAGCCAAGTGAAGCCTGACTAGAGACCGAAAAAAAACCTAATTTGGGCGCCATTTGTAACACAAATGGGCGACCAGAAAAATCAAAAATTAAACGTGAAATGGTACTTGTACTTTAGCCAAGTGAAGCCTGAATAGAGACCGAAAAAAAACCTAATTTGGGCGCCATTTGTGACACAAATGGGCGACCAGAAAAATCAAAAATTAAACGTGAAATGGTATTTGTACTTTAGTCAAGTGAAGCCTGACTAGAGACCGAAAAAAAAGATTTGCGCGCCATTTGTAACACAAAGGTATGCCTGCTGATAGTTCTACCCACACTCACTTCCACCTGAGTATTAGGAGACCCTGCAGCCCGCATACCTTGTCACAAAAATCATCACCAGGATTTCTGTGGGTGACGACACAGCATTTTCCCGCTAGTGTACAGTCGGATTGGGGTGGTTCTTGTCACCCACGTCTTTTAGATGATGAAATTGAAAGCTGAAAGACAGAAAAAAGTTACGACCTTTGGGCTGAAACAACCGTTGTCCTTCCTGTATCTAAAGCTGAAAGAAGAACCAACAAAAAATTTATATATAAATCTTTGTTTTCGTATAACAGAATAAGTGAAATATGTGCCAACGCCGAACAATCGTATGACCACCTGGAGAATCACCGACGCAGTGAGGAGAGGAGGAGGGAAGAGTGGGCCACGGGTGTTGATGTGACCCAGGCTTGACGTTTGGGCCCAGCGCCCCCGACCACCCTAGCTAAGTCGTCAAGATCACAAAAAAAATTATTGCTTAGCCCCATCTCTTGCGGGTGTGTATGTGTTAAGCTACACCGCCATAATCACGCCGCCGCGTGTATGTTATTTAAACCTTCATCGAAGCTAGTATCCTGGACTGTTGCTTATTCATCAAACTTTCACCTCCAAATCACTCGGCCTTTAGCATCACACGCAGTTTACAAAAAGAGGTGGCGACAAAACCAAGCGTACCTACATGAATGTATGCAAGTCAGCATAAAAAGGAAGAGAAAAAAAATAGGAGGAGAGGAAGTCAAAGGACTGCCTCGTGAATAACAACACAACTTGTTACGATTCTGAACCCATTGAAAAATTTTTTTTCTTCTTTATTTATCTTTACCTTTTTGTTAACGACAACCCTTAGGGCTAGTTCTTAGCTTCTAGGATAACCCCTACTAATCTAATACCTGCTGAGGCAGAGGTAATCCAATGTAGCACACCTCAGAGGGAGATGGCCCCAACGCTATACTTATTTCTAGGCGAATTTAGACGGGTTTTTAGGTAACAATAAAAAAAAACCTTAACTGTCGGAAGACAATATGAGCAAGAAAAAAAAACTTATTGGTTCTAAGAGTAAAACAAAAGAAAAATTTACTTAACTAAACTTACAGCGTCCTTAGGAGTACCTGGTTTGTGTCCACACATTACAGCCAAGCGCCAACAGTGAATTGGTTAGATCTGCATTACTTCTTGACAAGCCTCTTCTTTCACGGTCTATTAAATTTTTTTTTTCGTGTTATTTCTATGTAGTATAATTATTAATTTTTTTTTGTATATATTTATTTAGTATGTTTCACGTGGCTTAACACTCTTACGGTTCTCTTCTTCACCGATTATTCGCGCGGAATTAGACACACACAGCCACATATAAGTACACAGGAATATATATTCGTTTGAAAGTACCAAAGGAAAGTCCCTATTAGTGATGGTAGGCTATGCACAGGTAAATAGATCGATGAACCAATGTATATATACCTTATTTCTATACCTCAACATATATAAGACTCACTAAGTTATTACTTTTCTTTCACAGAATGTTCCTGTCATTATTGAGGCGCAGGTAACTAATCGACGACTGGAATCGGTACGTGATTTTAAACTTTAGAATATGTATATACAATTCACTAATTTATCTCCTTTCTCTCACAGACTGTTCCTGCCATCACTGACGCGCAGGTAATTTAACATCGAACTAAAATGTAACTATTTTTAACCTTCGGAAAGAATATATAAAAAAATTCATTAATTATTTTCTTTATTTCACAGAATGTTCCTGTCCTAACTTACGCACAGGTAATTTAACGACGAACTAATATGTATTATTTTTAACTAATTACTTTCTTTCTTTCGCAGAATGTTCCTGCCAAACTGGCGTATGTAATTGAAGAACAAACCAATTTGTATTATTTTTCCGTCGAAATATATATATATAAAATTCATTAATTATTTTCTTTATTTCACAGAATGTTCCTGTCATAGCTCACGCACAGGTAATTTAACCACAAATGAATTTATCTCATTTTTCCGTCGCAATATATATATATCAAATTCATTAATTATTTTATTTATTTCGCAGAATGTCCCTGTCAAACTGGCGCAGGTACTTTAGCAACAACTAATTTGTATTATCTTTAACTAATTCCTTCCTCTATGTCGCAGAATGTTCCTGCCAACATGGCGCAGGTAATTTAACAACGAATTAAATACCGACTCACAATGTTTTTTTCTGTTCTCTCGACTTTGTGAATCTTGCTAACATATGGCCTGCTGCCTGAGTGCGGGTGTCCGTTTTTTCTTTGTAGGAGCAGTGAATAACTGTCTCGAGCCGAATTTTTGTTCGGAATTTTTGTTGCGGGCCTGCTGCAATACATTGCATGATGGTATCATGCGATGTATTACAGCTAGGCGAGTTACAGTTTTCGTCGTCTCGATGTTGGTGACTAGCGGTAAGTTTTATTTAACAAAAATTGTAAATTGTGTGCGTTTTACAGATTTTGGAATTTTTCGTTTGAAACAATATGTCTTTTGTATGGCATTTTTGTGTTGTAGCGTTTTCTTCTTTTCAGGGGTTTTTTTTTTAAATGAATTTTCTCTTCTTTGCAGGTTTCATCTAAAGATTGCAATTTGTGCGAGTTCTGTACAAATTGGAATCTTTTTTTTTTTTTTTTTTTTTTTTTTTTAGGACAAAACTTTCTTCTCTCTTTCCAGGTTTTCTTCGTGTATGTAGGATAGATGCTTTATGGGAAAGTAGCAGAGGGCTACTTTCCGAAATTAAATAAATTTTCTTTGCGCATTTTCAGGTGTCTGGGAGAAAATTATGGGGTTTTCTCTACGTGTGGGGGGGGGCAAAGTAGCGTATGGGGTATATGCTACAGGTGCTCCTACGAGAAAGTGCCCGGGCGTAAAAACGTCGAAGTCTGCTGGATCTGAAGAAAGTGGTGTAAGTGGGCTCGAGTTTAGAATCGCCTCTATCTGCGCTACCAAGGTGGTTAGCTCTTCGAACCTTAGAGATGTTTGCGCGAGTGTACGATACAATAAGTGCTTCATGGATTTTACTTCTGCTTCGACTAGTCCATTGAAATGAGGAGTGCAGGGTGGCACATGATGAAAATCGATCCCATCCTGTGCGCACATTCGAATAATTTAATCCTTAATAGGTTGCTTGTTGAAGACTTCGTGCAATTCTGCTAACTGGTTCCGGGCTCCGACGAAATTTGTTGCATTATCGCAGAACAATTTCCTATATCGGCCTCTTCTAGCAACGAATCTCTTTAAGGCGCCAATAAACCCATCTGCCGTAAGGTTCGAAACACACTCCAGATGGACAGCCTTCGTTGCAAAGCAGCATAAAACTGCTATGTACGTCTTCTCCGGTCGTTTGCCTCGAATACGAAAATCGCTTCCAAACTGGACCGCAGAAATCTACGGCTGGGTTGACGAAAGTCCTGGCGAGTTGGACGCGTTCGGGTGGCAGAATTCCCATCAGCTGCTGGATCTGATGTGGGTTAAAGTGAAAGCACCTTATCCAGCGGCGAACAATTTGACGGGCTAAGCTAATAGCGTTCGATACCCAAAATTGTTGTCTCGAGATGCCCACTAGTGCTTGGAGACCTGCATGACAATTAGTTAATGCAAATGATTCAGTAATGTTTTGGTAAAGGGATGGTTTTTGGGGAGGATTATGGGATGTTTCGTCGGATATGAAGAATCAGCTTTATGGAGTCGGCCTCCTACCCTTGGCAAATTCAATGCGGAGTCCCTTTGTAGAAAAGGACTTAAGGATTTCAGGCTGCTTTTGTTATTCACCTCCTTTTGCTTTCTAATGCGAGTATTTCAGGCGCGAATTCCTTGCGCTGGATATTCCAGATGATTGCTCTTAGCGATGAGTCCAGTTCGTCAGTGGAAAATTCTTCGGTTAGATGAGTCTCTGGTTCCTTTGAACGACGACGAATGATAGAGGCGAAGCGCAGGACGTAGGCGAATATTCTTTGCATCGTTCGAAATGAATTAATCTGCTTATGGGTTCGGATGAGGTTTTAATTGGCTCCACTCTTGCATTGACCGTTAACATAACTTTGGCATTTACTTTCGACTCTGGCAATTTTTCATTTAGGCAATTAGGAGGGGGTGCTCGCTTTCTGGTGGGCCATTCCGTTTGTAGTTGATGCAGGAAGGTTGGACTGGAAAACCAAAGTGTTGATTGCATTAGGGGTTCCGGCAGCATTCCTCTCGAAACTATATCTGCTGGATTACTTTTCGTTGATACACGTCTCCATTTAATGATAGTCGATACGTCTTGAATTTTAGCCACTCGGTGCGCTACAAATGAGGGCCAATCGGACGGGTGACCTGTTAGCCAATCTAGGACAATTTTCGAATCTGTCCAACAATGTATTTCGTCTATTGAGCGATCGATATTTTTCTTGACTCGCTCCATTAGATGCGCCAAAAGCTCACTTGCACACAGTTCCAATCTGGGTAACGTAATCGTCTTCACTGGAGTAACGCGTGATTTCGCACACAAAAGGCTAACGACAATTTCGCCCATGTTATTGATCGACCGAAAATATATACAGCACCCATATGCTCTTTGGGACGCATCCGAAAACCCGTGTAGCTCTACCTTTGATCTTTCTGTGTTGACCAGTAGGAATCGTGGAATTTCTATGTGTATAATGTTGTTGAGCTGTCTTGCAATTCTTTCCCATTGATACAAATATATCATGGGCAGCGACTCATTCCAGTCCAATTTTAATTTCCATAAATCTTGTAGAAATATCTTCGCTAGTACTGTCACTGGTTTTATAAGTCCCAGAGGGTCGAAAATTCTGGCTGTCTCCGAAAGCACTGTTCTTTTAGTAATTTTCCTTGAGACAGTATACGCAGAGTATCGAATGTAAATCTTGTCATCTTTAGGATGCCAAACAAGACCCAAAGTTTTGACAATATCGGAATCATTGAACCTTAATGTTTGTTCCCGATCAGACAATGGGATGCCCTCCAGAATACTTTCTTTGTTCGCGCCCCATTTTCGTAGTTCGAATTGTCCCTTCTTCAGAATTTCACACAGTTCGGTTCTTATCTTGATAAGCTCATCAATGGAATCTGCCCCAGTAATTATGTTAGCCTGTAGCGTATAACCCTTACGCTACTTTTGTTTGGCTTTTCTACGCCTGTAGAGACAAACCCCATGACTTCCCAGAGTATACAATTTAATGAATTTTAGCTATTTCCGAGAAGTAGCCCTATGCTACTTCTCCATATGAGAAAATTCCCTCGCGGGTCGTCAAATTTCTAGAGCAAAAGGTTTTCTTAATGTTTGGGGCTCCGGAAATGGTACATTCAGACAATAGTAGCCAGTTCATTGCAAAAATATTCGCGCAATTGTTCTCACCAGCTTACCCTCCTCAGTCAAACGCTTCAGAGCGTGTTAACCAGTCGGTCCTGGCAGCGATCCGCGCCTATTTCGGCACAGAGCATCGAAAATGGGACGAACATCTGAGCGAGATTGGCTTCGCCATCCGTAATGTCGTGCAAGAGTCGTCTAAATGCTCGCCATATTTCTTGCTTTTCGGTCGACAAGCGGCAGCTCATATCAACTTCTGCGAGATTTGAAGGCAGGATCCGATGGGGCTATTGAGTATGTACCTGTCAACTAAAAGCTTCAGCTGTTGCTCAATGAAGTGAAGTTCCGTCTGACGGAGGCATATCGAAAGTACGCCGCTGGTTACAACTTGCGAACTCGAGAAAGAGCTTTTGTACCTGGACAGACTGTGTATGTCCGAAATTTTGTGCAAAGTAGCGCAATTGATCGCTTTGCGGCCAAATTGGCACCTAAGTTCTTAAAAGCGACTGTTGTAGAACGAATCGGGCGTGTTTCGTACCGTTTGCAGAATGCCAAGGGTCTCTCAATGGGAATTTTCCATGCTCAGGATATTAAGTCTTGGTCAAAGATGATTAGCTCTCGGTAGCCGTAAGAAGGCATCCGGCAAGCTTCACTTGTGAACTACAGGTTATCGCAAGCCCTCCTACTACTTCTTCAGTGGTGTGTGATAACCTTCTTAGCCCTTGTTACTAACCCTTTCTGGGTTAGCCTTCATCTGAAGTATTTTACTTCCCTGTCTTTCTTCAATTTGCTTCCAACCAAAAGGTCTCCGAGTGGTGGCTGGTGTGGCTGAAGTCTCAGTGGCGTGTAGTTTTTTTTGCGTATTAACTCTAAACTATCGAGTTTAGATGGTCCCAGTCTTTGTTACTAACTCCTTCTGGGTTAGCCTTCATCTGAAGAATTTCACTTCCTGTCCTTTCTTCCATTTTCTTCCAATTCAGGAATATCACAGCGTCATCGAGTGCGGACGGAGTCTCAGCGATTGTTTTTTGTATATATTGTGTATTATCTCTAAACTATCCAGTTTAGATGGTCCCAGTCTTTGTTACTAACTCCTCACAAAACGCGAAGCAGCGGCGTTTCGCCGACGAAGTCATGGTCTCGAGCCGAACATTCCCACACCCAATAACCCGATCGCTGGACCTCTTCCTGGCCAGCTCATTGCGCAAGGCGAGTTGTTAGACGACGTCTATCTATAGATCAGTCCTCCCTCGCCTAAGACGAACTGGGATCAGGGCCGCAGATGGGATCCGATTTCTCAATAACCCAGGGTATAGTGCATGCTCGGCTTGAGACTCTTGTGGGTCATCCCCACGTTGGGCGCGTTGTGGGTGGATCTTTTCCCTTTTAGTGCATATCCTGACCTATGTCTCGTGACAAAGCCCGGCGCGAGACTCTGGTGGGTCGTCCCCACGTTGGGCGCGGCTGCAAAGATATTATTCATAGTTCACCTCCCGAGTCGACCTTCTTGTTTTTTTTTCTTTTCTCTCTTTTCTCTTCCTTCCTCGTTTTGCCCGGCATGAGACTCTATTCTCGGTGGATCGTCCCCACGCTGTAGCGTATACCCCTTACGCTACTTTTGTTTGGCTTCTTTACGCCTGTAGAGACAAACTCCATGATTTCCCAGAGTATACAATTTAATCAAATTTAGTTATTTCCGAGAAGTGGCCCTATGCTACTTCTCCATATGAGAAAATTCCTGAAAAGTTAAAATTTATTTATTTTCAAAAAGTAGCCCTATGCTACTTCTTCATATTAGAAAATTCCTGAAAAGTTAAAATTTATTTATTTTCAAGAAGTGGCCCTATGCTACTTCTTCATATAAAAAAATTCCTGAAAAGATAAAATTTATATATTTTCAAGAAGTAGCCCTATGCTACTTCTTCATATTAAACAAAATCCTGGAAAGATAAAGACATATTTATACATACCCGCATACAAGTCCAGATCTGAAAGAAACAACAACAACAGCAGAATATTTTTCAGTCGAAAAATTATAAAATGTTCAAAATTAGCACAAAGTACAATTTTTCTTTTAAAACTTACCGCTAGCCACCAGCTTCCAGGAGACGAAAACGGCAATTCGCCTAGCTGTAAAGCATCACGCGATACCATCACGTAATGCATTACAGCAAGCCCGCCCGAAATTCTGAGAAATTTTTGGCACAACAAAATATTCGGTAGCAATGATTTTGCCGCAAATAATACACGCACACCCGTACATACAGCGAGCAGAAATCGCGATTGCAGCCCGAACAAACGAGAAGTGCGCGCCGGTCGGTGGGAGTAAGCGGAGAACGGCTGAATGTAGGGAGACTGCGTGGAATCGAGGAGTTCGTTGCTAGATGTCGTTGGGTTAACATCAGAAATTTTAGTCGTGCGCGGTTCCCTTTTGTTAAGTACCTATAGCTTTTGTGAAATTCTTTAAAAGTATATTTCTTTTGGTCATTTATCACGTTGGCAAATTTTGAGGATGAGGCCCGCGACTAACGCCGTGAAAAATCACGGACTTTTTTTTTGTTTACATATCGATTGTGCCGTGGAAAAACTTCTAGGAGTTCACGCGTGTGGCTCTATATGTTGTAAAGATTGGGAACAGTTTCGCGCGCCTATCGCTGGGGAAAATTGGCAAACAGTCAGCCCAGAAATCGCGGAAAATTAATTACCTGTGCGACGATTCGGCAGGAACATTCTAAAATGGGAAATTTGTGTGAATTTACATTTCGATTTAAAAAGAAATCTTATCAATTAATTATCTGCGTGGCGATTCAGCAGGAACATTTCTAAAAAGGAAATTGTGTGGAGTTCAAACTTTTAGTTAATAGGAATTTTTGTTTAATTAGTTACTTGCATGACGATTCAGCAGGAATATTCTGAAAAGAAAAATGTGTGAATTTCAAGGACGAAAATTTTGTTAGTTAATTACCTGCGCGACGAATTGATAAGGAATCTTTTGGAAAAGAGTTTGTGCGAAGTTATATTTCCATTTAGAAAGGAAGTCTTATTAATTAATTACCTGCGCGGCGATTCAGCCGGAACCTTCTGCCAAGAAATGGTGGGAATCCCTGCATTTAAAAAGCTTTATTGGTGATTCACCTGTGTGCAAGGAAGAGTAACAGGAACATTTTACCTGGTCAAAAGCGAATTTTACTCCTCAAATAGAAGTTATATGCATGCCAGACTGGTCAGGAGCAACTTTTAAAGGTTCGGAAGGCTATGTAAGGAGAGCTGAAAGTTTTACCACGAATTGGTGTAGGTCAGGAGTAATAATGAAAGGTAAACTTTTATTTATTAGTTAAGACAGCTCTTCACTATCCTGTTGCTCTTGAGTCCAGATCAAAGGTGGCGATTGAATGCTTTCCATATCCCAAAATCTCTCTAATATTTTCAGAAGTCCCTCCTCAGGGGAGTGGGAATTCATGGCTACCAAACTACACAACCCCTGATGATTTCCCGAGAAACTGCAATGTCCTGCCACGACCCAACCTAACAGAGTTTTTTGTAGGATTGGTAAATTCTCTTTTAATTTTATTTGCCCAATGCATAATAATTCAAAGAAAACCGAAGCCCCAATCAGAATATCAATTTTTCCCGGACAATTAAACTGTGGGTCGGCCAACTGAATGTTCTTTGGAATCTTCCAATGATCTATCTCTATTATACTTTCCGGTTGACTGTCCACTATTGCCTGCAGGACCCACATTTCGAGATTGGTCACATAATTTGCACAACGGGATTTTATCGTAACATTTGTCTTATAATTGACCTTGCTGCTTATGTCTTCGATACCATGAATTTCCTCCCTTATGCGAAATTTCTTTAAATTCAATTTCTTCAACAAGGGCTCGCAAAGGAAATTTAACTGAGACGCCGAATCCAGAACCGCTCGAAAGGGTATAAAGGAACCCCACTTGTCCTCAATGTAAACGATGGCGGTCGCTAAGAAGGTGTGCAATCCATTGGCCGGCGACCTATTCGAAGGCTCTGATGACAAAAATGAAGTAACGAGAGAACTTCCAGCGCTCGTTCCCGGCTGTGGCCCGGCTACCGAGGCTCTAGCTGAGACATGATCTACAGAACCCGAAAAGTAGCTCCATTTCGAAGAACCTTGATGGGACAATGCTTTGGGTTCATCCCTATGTAAGAGAGCATGATGAGCACCTGCACACGTGCTACATCTGGGACTACTACAATTGATTGTTGAATGACCCTTTCATAAACAGTTAAGGCATAGTGATAATCGTTTTACTTCATAAAATCGATTAATGGGCATTTTGTTAAGAAATTTGCTGCATTTTACAATATGATGCTCTGACGACCGACAATAGATGTATGCATTTTGAGCCACTGATGTTAACACCGTTCTTATGGTTCGATTATTGATGTTGTGCTTGAGTTTAGAGGCAGATCATCTAAAAGAAAACATGGCCAGACTAGCTTTGCTTGTTAACTCTCTATTTTCTAAGATTTGACACCGACTATTTAAAAATTCTGAAAACTCTTCGCATTTAGGGTAATCCTTTAATTTTTTAAAATCGTCCCACTTAATTTGGGTTGACGTGTCGACCTTCCACAACACAAGGTACAAGATCAATCCGTTATAAATATCCGTACCTGTGGCGATGGACGACATCGATTGCAAATGAGAATTGACAGAGTCTAGCAATTTTCTTAAACTGGACACAGAGTTCCGCAATGCGGCCGGTAGCGCAAACAGCTCACGAATATGAGCACCCAATATAATGCACTTGTTGTGGTACCGTTTCTCTCACATATCTTTCGCTTTCTTATAGTTATCGGACGTCGGCTCAAGCTTATCTACTGTTGCCTTGACTTCCTTCCCTAAACAGTTCAAAAGATGCTGGAACTTCTCGGCATCATCTAACTCACTATCAATATCTACCAACGTTTTAAATTTATTCCAAAAATCTAAAAATTCTGTATATTTTCCTGTGAAAAATGGTAATTTCAACTGCGGTAAATTTCGGTATCTCATCGAGGGAATGCAAAAGGATGTTTGAGTGGCCGTGCTGCCTGCAGCCCCTTCCGTAGCCCTTGTGTATGCGAGAATTGCTGATTTAGTGCTACAGTATGCCTCTTCCAATTCACATAGCTTAGCGGTATTTGCCTTTTCCTCTGAATCTATACCTTCTATCCTATTATGCAGCTCCACTGCCCTAGCAAAATAATCCTCGAGTAATCCTAACCTCGTTTCAAGTTCATACAGATTTAACGATGCTCCACTATATTGCACTAAATTCTTTATTCGAGTAATGCTGCTTTGCGCAGAAGCGCGTTTTCTTTTCAACGCAGACAATTCGGCATTAGTACCTTTCCCTGATTGCGGTTCCTTCCCTTCACTACCAGAAGTATTTGAATCGGTCATTTTCCTTCACACCTATATATTGCCAAATTGTTTCTAATTGCCACCTTTTATTAAGTAATTTCTACCTCACACTCTATGCCGTTTATTTCTTTATGTATTCATATACATAGATAACAGTGTGGTTATATATAATTTATTTATCATATAAAGAAATGAATAGAACCATTGCACTTATTGTTCAACGCAAGAGCTTCTTACCAGACCGTTATACTGATGTGTGCACGTGATTCCAAGAATCCGAAAACTCGATTGCAGGTACAATCAGATAACTCAAATTCCCCTCTTCTTTCTCGAAAGATTCCAGGAACTAACTCTGGATATTCACTGCTGTGATAACTATGAGAAACGAAAATCTCCACGAAAAAGGCGGTCTCTTGATCCAAGTTGTCTCCAATAATGTTATTATTCCACAAATCTGGCTCTGATGGACCAATGTTTTATTGCAAGCCTTTTTGCAATATTTTCGATGAATTTAAATAAAACGCTCGACATCTTTCGAGATACAATTTATTTCCCTATTCCAATACAAGGGTTTTTTTCTCGTGACAGTCAGTTAAAGACAGCAAAACTGAATCACCAAAATGGCGGTACGGTTCCCTACCAGCTACAACATTGACAACTGTGTAAAACAAAAATCCCGTTCTGACAACAATCAAAATAAAAAATATAATTCAACTTTAGCTTACAGTCAGGTCTACAATTATTTGAACTCCCTACAGTCTACACTAGTACTGTTGACTCTATATAAACAATATTTTCCTCTAATAATGAAACAAAAAGTTCTTAATTTAATTCTGAAGTTAACAGGGTTTAAGGTAGAGATTTTTATTCTGGGTACCGACTGGATTAAAGATCTTATTTTTGACAGCAGCTTTCTGCGGGTATCGACTGCAGTCAGAACAAATTACTAACTCAAAACACTTTATCGCGGGTCTCGACTGTGAAAAAGATTCTTTCTGTGGTTTTCGACTGCAGTCAGAATAACTTACTAAATCAAAACAATTTATCGCGGGTCTCGACAGTGATAAAGATTCTTTCTGTGTGTATCGACTGCAGTCAGAATGAATTACTAACTCAAAAACCCTTTATGGTGGGTCTCGAGTGTGTCGTGTATGCTGCTCAAAGAGAAGAAGGAGAACACATTGTGGTCCTTGGCTCGTGTTTGTCCTCACTAGTTTTCTGCAAAAATAATATACATTTCCTATTCGGAAAAGCTTAACTATTTATTTTGTAAAGGGAAGTACCCAACAGTGCCACACGAATTTTCGCCAATTAAAAGTCCGTTTTATTTTGGAAATTTAATTACTTTATTTTGTTTGCAAAGAAATACTTTTACTTAGAAAAAAAAACTTTGATTTCAAAAAAACTTTTAATATAATACTTTCAATAAAATCAAAACTTTTATTAATACTTTTAATATAATACTTTTAATAAAATCAAAACTTTTATTTGATTATTTTAAACCACCAACTTAAACTTGCCAATTGAAAACTGCTATCCAACTGTTAACTCAAAACTGCTCTGACAAAAACTGCCGTCCTCATGTCCAGCGACGAGTCCTTTAAAGAAAGGCTCAGTTGTTTCAGTCCTCTCATTGGTCACTTGAATTGACCTACAGGAATCTTCGTGTCACCCATTCCCTAAAATCAGCATGTCAGACCGGAGAAAGAATCAGCCAATCAGAATTGTTCTTTCCCACAGTCTAACATTGCTGATTCGTGAAAATGAGCCACAAAATTTCCGATGGTAAAAATATGTCCACTTGGTAAATTTTCCTGGACGGCGGATTGCAACATGATCAGTATACTTGAGTGAGATAAGCATGCGCACTTTAGAATTGAAGGAATTTACGGATGCATTTTGTTATGCATGAGATTGAGTAGTAAGCAGCTAAATGAGATAGTTAGATGTCGTTGTCAAAATCCGCGAATGTGTCTGAGTGGGTGATTTCCCTAGTTCGAATAGCTTTGTTTGGATTTCCTCGAATGAGTGGGTGCCACCGCGTATAATTTGATTGGTTTCATCTCCAGTCAATAGTGCTAATTTTGTGGTCTTTTTACCAAGCGGAGTGAGAGAAATCTCATGTATTTAAACTTTAATTAAAATTTCAATTATAGGGGGAAAATAAACAGGTTGACTAACACTTAAGGGATGTCTTTACTCTTCTTCGTAATACAACGTCTTCTCGCCTATTTGCGTTTGGCATGGTTGGTTAATTCCCTGGGACCCTTGCCCAACTAGGCGTCAAGTAGTGTATTGGTTAGGGCACATAATTTGAACATCATAAGGAGTATTGAATGAAAATAACCACGCATTAGGTCGGTTCAATTTTATAAGTATATCCCTTCCTTTCTGGTAGTTGAACTCTGAGTTTGCAATGTATGGATTCACTTAGGGGGTTGAATATTAATTTTATTATACATTCCTGAGACATTGTAGCTTTTATTATTGGGGCATTCAGGCGACCCAAAAACGTATTTTTCACAATATTGTGAGTCACTCTTTTGAATAATTTCACTTGTTCGGTAGTTAAAAGTAGAAACTCGTGGGTTTTATCATGACTGCCGGCGTATGCATATTCAATGTCGGGTACTAAGGAATGATTAGCTTTTATTTGGACTGGGAAGCAATGGACTTTTTGAAGTCTGAAGTTGGGTAAGTTGAAAATAGGTAATGTTACTTTAATTAGTAATTTTCCATGTGAAAGGGGGCACTGCGTTTGTGGAGTTTGGTACAGTATAGTCAACATTTTTGGGTATTTCGGCACATTCAGTGTGCTGTGGAGTATACCTCAATTAAGGTGTTCGGAGATATTAGTAGGGGTGAATATGGTTACTTCTGCTGGAAATGATGATGTCGAGTAACGCTTGCTCCCGGAACTCAATTTCTATCACTTGTAGTAAAAGGTTAGTGACTATATCTTCTCGTAATTGTCTCTTAATCAGGCTTTCGGTTATATTTTGTAAGTAATTGACCTGATAGGCAATCTTTTGTTGCCTATCTAAAAGTGATAAAATTGGTTTCTGAATTTTTTCCAATGTGTTTTTTACTATACTTATTTGTTGCTGTTCAAGTTTGACTAGGGCGTCTTAAACCTTTCCTAGCTCGCTCAGTCGACTGTAAATTTCGTGTTCATTGCTACTGTCCATAGTTCCAAATAAGAAATGCATGGCGTTATCAATTTCATTAAAGATAGACCGAGCTGTCCGGGAGAGTGATAGTAACTCTTCTATTGTACTAGTCCGTTTCTTGATATTTTCCACTATGGCATGCAGCTGTGCCTGTTGGGTAGCACAAAAGTCGGAACTACTCTCCTGGGACTGATTACCTCATAGCCAGAGTCAGATGCTCTGCATATTCCGCTAACATCGTTTGGTTGTGTAGCTCTGTCAGGTCTATCTCTGTCAAGATATTCCAAGTGTTGTGATATACTATTAAGTTGCCCACGTCTTCAAAGAGTATGCCGGAGTTATCCAGTTTGGTTATCGTGAATGGATTCCCTAGGGCATGCGTTGCGCTACGTGCGAGTAGCAGGGTTAGCGTTAACGTGGCTGCTATCTGGAGACGTAGTTAAATTATGGATAAGATAATGGATGATGAACTTAACCTGTTTTAAACGGTATTATCCGCTCACCTAGAGGATTCTTTATCAGCTAGAGAGGATGCACATGTAGGTAATTTGTGAAGGTGCCCGTGAGACTGTCTTGAGATATGTTAATTATTTTTCCTTACTGATAAATAATACTATTATATACTACAGCATTTCTGCGTAGTACGAGCACAATCACAGGTATAGGCCAATGGCACGGTACCTGTTCGAGTGAGCAGTAGTATGTTCGCTGAGGTATGGTTTCCGCCTAGGAAACCCGGGTTTAATTCCTGGTATGGGAACCACATGCCTGACAGTAATAATAGTAATGAGACAATACGATAACAATGTCTAGAATCAGTCATAAACGATTTCAGAGAACAGTTGGATGATAAGAAATTTCCACGAGTACTGGAGCGTGTTGCAATTACTGAAAATATTTGTTCGGATTCATTTTGCATGGGAGGTACTAGGAGTTTGGTCCATAGAAAGTGGAGTGAAACGATTTCTAGTCTTGGTTGTAATTGAGTACTACTGAAGCAGGCAGAAAATCTAAATGTGCTATAAGATTATTATCAGCCTATACGGGATATTCGCCTAGGGCAGGCAAAACCTCGCAGTCGTACTGATGAGTAGGTAAGGTTTCTACTCGTATGAAACGCTTCTTCTTCCTTTTTTTAAGAAATATTCAGCCCACTGCGTGCAGATAATAAGGTCAATTAAATACTGGTGCCAACATTCGCAGTCCAATGACGGAGCTATACAAGTTTACCTTTTCCAGGTCTGGGAAAGGGTAGGATCACTTTCATTGGTTTATCCGAAGGTAGTCGTTTGTTATCCATAATAATACTTCTTACAAGAGAAGATCTTTTTATTATCTAGATTAAACGCATTCACGAAAAATTATTAATTTTTCAGAAAATAGGAATGCATATATCAAAGAAGTACAATTTGTAACCGAATCATCGCGTAATAATTTGTTATGCGTGATACTTAACTTTTATTTAGTTCGGCGAGGCAGAACCAGCTTATCTTTAAGACCAAACGTGTATGACTGCCTTTATGACTTTGACAATTCTTCTTCAAGCTGGAGATTAAGAGTTATGTATGCTATGTGTATAGATACTAACTTTCCGATTGATTTTTTTGTTGTTTTTTTTTTTGTTTTGATTCTTAATGCCATAACTAGAGAGTTCCAAAAAATAACATTTTTCCGTTAATTCTTTTATTCCTCTGACTACCTCAACGTAAAGGGAAGTCTTCGGCACAGCATGGCCCAATTGTTGTGCGCTTTTCTGGACGCACAGAGCAGCGTGCCTTCTTATCCGCCTTCCACAGCTGTAAGAGTGTGCTTCTTTCTAAGCTTGAGGGCCTTTGTACTGCGAGTACTAGTTATGCCAATGAAAGTTTGACGGCAACAAATAATTCTCTTCTCCGTGAAGCTCTTAAAATACGTAGATAGACAAATAAGTATGAGTACACATAGCTTTTCGGGTCTGGACAGGGTGAGAACTCTGCTTAAAATTTTTGTAGTCGTACAAGTGGATTAAACATCTGTTCGCTAAATGCTAGAAGCATTAAAAACAAAATGGATGAATTTCGCGAGATTTTTTCCGGCTCTGATATTCATGCGATTTGTGTATGTGAGCCATGGCCAAATAAAAATATACCCTCTTCGTTACTTAAAATTCCCGGCTACAATTTATATCGCAATGACCATACATCTCGTATTGGAGGAGGTGTGGCGATCTTTGTTAGGGATTGTTTGCAGGCTAAATCAATTTCTGTTCCGTTGGATGATGAAATAGAATTTAGAAGTTTCCACTGGAATAGAAACATGTGTGTTGTCTACTGTTTACTGTCCTCCCAAACAGTTTAACATTGATAATGCTAGGCAACTGGAAAACCGTTTATTTAACATAATGTTATAAATCTATATGTATATATTTTTGGTTTAATAACACTAACCGTGGTGTCGGTCCTTAGTTGTCTCGCTGGTAGTCCAGTTTCTTTCTTTTTTTTCACGGATTAAGATGTATAGCCACTTCTATTTGGTTAAACTATTTTTATTTTGAACCTTGATCTCTTTATTTCCATATATTAACACTTTTTATATATTGTAACTCTTTATTAACAATACCTAGTTACTAAGATTATTTTTACTCTTACCTTACAATTCACAAAAACTTTTACTTTTTCTCTTTCGCCCGACAGAATTAGAATATATCTTTTTTTTTAAATACTACCAACTAAATGCTTTCGAATCTTTTTATCATCTTGATTCGTTACAATTCACAAAAACTTTTTATTTTTCTCTTCTAAAAATCAGACCGCCGAATTTTCCTAGTCGGTTCGTTCTTGCAAAACCTTAACCACTGACAGCCTCAACTCCATATTTTCGCCCCCAAGAGTCTCTTTCAGCGGGCCACAAGTGCTTATCATGCAAGAAAAATGTTCCTTCGTTTGGACATGTCCATACATGTCCAAATGAGTTCCGTTCAACCGTCTTTTTTAATTGTAATTTAATACCGTGTGCCGCTGATAAGATTTTCGTCGTGTAAAAAGGCATGGACGTTCTTGCGTTCATCGTCGGGAAAGATTTTGCACTTTTAAAGTGCAATATAAAAGTTTTGTTTTTTCCGTTTCGCTTGGGAAAAAAATGTTTTGTTCGTGAAATTATATGAAGAAATTTCTGATGCAATTTCTTAAACTCTTTTAGCGATGTTTTTAAGCATGATTAGCATATGATAACTTTTCAGAATGCAAGCTTTTGTGTGTGTGTGTACACTATGTATACGCACATAGTATTATAATTTTTTTATATTTCTTTTCAGGGCTTTTTAGGGTTTTTAGGGGAAAACGGGGAAAAGAGTGTTCAAACTTCTGAAAAGGGTTTGTTTTGCATGCATATACTAATTCAGGTCCTATACACACTAAGGTTTTGTGTATACATATGTATACGCCAACCAAGGTTTTGTATATAACATTCCTTCCCCCCTCAAAAAAGAGAATTATTCTTTGTAGAGGAATAATTCTCTAAGAAACTATGTGGGAAGAAGAAAAAAAAAATTTGCTAGTATGATTGTGCGGGATCACGTTCAAATGAATTTGATATTTGTTATTTTCTTCATTATATAAAAAAAATTTCAAATCAAGGGTATGCAGTATCGGTATGATTCATTGTATTTGCATCTTGCGTTTTTGTTGACGCTAAGGTCTTGCCCTTCATTTGGATTAATGTTTTAATTGTTCATCACAGTTGAGACTATGCCGTTCTACGAAATTGTTTTTCCGCGTTCGCCTTACATAAGCCCGGCACCTTATTGTGTGCGGGTTATGGCAGTTTTCATGCAAAGTGTGGCTCGCGGGTGGCGGGGCCAAATTCGGCTACTGATCCGGAGGGAGGGTCGCCCGGATATATGCTTCTGGGCAGCCCCGGTTGAGGGGGATATTTTCTATCCAGGAGAGTTCTATTTGGGGCCTCATGGTGGTGCTTCTTGGGTTGCATTGGGTAAGTTCGTCTATATAATTATATATATTTGTTGTTTTCTTACCCACCTTTTTTTCTGTTTTTTTATATTTCTACAGGCGACTCTTACCCTGGTTGGAGAAATTGGGTGTTTGGCGTGGGACTAAATGACTGTATTATCCAACTCTACTTCTGAGCCGGTCGAGGCGGCCCCCCACCTCATATGAGGAGTCATGGTAATTTGTACTTCTTGAATTCTAACTTGATCCCATAAAAATTTCTCCCCTCTCTTTGTAGGAGTTATTGATGGCCAATCACCCCGACAGGTGCCCGTTGGGAACACACAAAAAAAAATCTCTATTTTCAAAATTTGTCTACATTAATAAACAATTTTTTTTTATCTTTTGTACTTTAATCTAATAAAAATGAGAATTTCATAATTAAATGAATGCTAAAAAAAGTATAATTAAATGAATGCTTAAAAAGTTTTGTGTTTACCTTATTTTCATTGTTCTTTTTCAGGTACTTGTTTATGTTAGGCCTATGAAAATGACTCTGGGGGTTTTTTTTTATTTTATTTTATAAAAAAGTTGAGTCCTTGGTTGTTGGTTTACATATTTGTTGATTGTAGTTCGCTATTAGTTTATATATATATATATTTTTTTTTTTGTTACACCATGTCTTTGTCGGTTGTGATTTGACTTATACTACAGCTTGAATATTTGTTTATTCTAGGTTGTTTAAACATTCTACGTTGTTTATTATTATTATTTTTTTTTTATGTATTTATTCTAAGTTATGTCTAAAAATTATAAGGATTTCGATTTCAATTTTCATTTCTGCTAAAGGTTTGTAAAAAAAATGTTGTCCAATCTAGATTTTTATGGTAGTATCTTAGTAGTTAGCTAAATGTTCTTATTTATTACTTATTGTTACGGAATATTAGTTATTTATTATTTTTATTTTTAATATTTTTTGTTTAAATAAATTTCGACTACCTTTTAATTGGTTATTTGTTTGTTTTAATTCTATTATATTAGGTTTTTTTTCTTTTATCTTCTTAATTCCAAGAGCTTTGTGTGTATCTTCTGAAATATATTTTCTATGTCTTAATGTCTAGTTTTTATTTCACTTATTTTCTATCAGCCAGTGTAGTAAAAGGAGAGAGGGGCTGTGCTTGTAACAGAACAATAGCAGAAAAAGAGGAAAGACAAAAATGGGTATTGTGGTGCTTGACTTATACTAATTGTATAGATTTTGCTCTGGGGAGATTTTGAGCACGTTTTAACTTTTCTTGGGGTTTCGCATAAACCGGTTCCATGGGGTGTTTTCAGCTGTGGGCTGTTGTCTACGTTTAGCAACCCATACCATGAATGCCGGTATGACATATTTTGCTATTGCCACCACTGATGCAATTAGCAACAAGAGTCCTGTCATTGATAAGGATGTGATAGAGAGTATATGAGGAATCTTGGCCTTTGGTCCAAAGTGGATGTTGTTCACTTTGGTACGGATTTCGTCTAGAGATTTTGTATCTAGGTGGATACGTTGGTTTGTATCATCTCCGAGGAGTATTATTGGGTGTTTTCCAAAGTTTTTATGAGCGGGTACTTTGGATATATAGTCTGCCAATACCACTTGAGTCTCGTTTGTACCTGGGAAGTAGTTTGGTTGGAGGATTCTAAGCGGATTCAGATTTTCTGCTTCATAATAAAGTGTATGCGGCCCTATTTGCAAGGAGCAAGGTTTGTTGATTGTTATGATTCCTTGTCCTATAAGACGATGAGTGAGTAACTGTTGAGTACAGGTTATATGTACTATAGTGGTTTCGGTTAAGGAGTACAGCCACGAATTTGGTCTATTGAGTTTAATTATTGTATCTCTTGGGGGAATTTGAGCTCTGATTTTACACTGTCGGTGTTCGTCCAGTGGATTGAATAGAAATTTGATAACACATTCTGTTTTTGTAGCTATGGTGACTGGTGTATTCAGTTTACCAACCCACGTATCCTCAACGATTCCCTTTGAATTTTTTTGAAAGATCTCAGGTTTTCTGGCTTCAGCAACAGAAATTCCTGGGTCTTGCTTTGACTTGCCACATAGGAAAATCCGATATCAGGTATTAATGAGTGGTTTAAATCCACCAGTATGGGCAAACATCTAATCTTTTGGATTGTCATCTTGGAAATATTAAATATAAATATCTTGATTTCTGCTGTTTGATACAGGACTGATAAATAGTTCAGGGACAGGTAGAGTGAGATTTATGATAAATCTCTAGCAAATGATTTGGGGAAATTAACAGGGGATGAATTTGATTATTTCTGCTGGACACTATTATGTCCAGTAGAGCTTGTTGTCTAAATTCCAACACTATCACATGTAGTGTCAGACTAGAAACGATCTCTTGTGTTATTTGGTTGGCTATGAAATCGACCGTTGTGTTCATCAGATGGTTAATCTGATTGGTTATCTGATGTTGTAGTTCAGACAGTGAGGATAAGGGTTTTGAATTTGTTCAAACGTGGTTTTTATTACGCTGATCTGTTGTCAGACTAGAAACGATCTCTTGTCTAATTTGGTTGGCTATCAAATCGTCCGTTGTGTTCATCAGATGGTTAATCTGATTGGTTATCTGATGTTGTCGTTCAGACAGTGAGGATAAGGGTTTTGAATTTGTTCAAACGTGGTTTTTATTACGCTGATCTGTTGCTTTGTCAGATCAGCTAAGTTTTGAGTATTTACCTCTAATTCGCTTAGTCGGCTGTACACCAGCTCTTGTTCGTTTCTGCTATCCATAGTGCCAAAGAGATATTGCATCCCATTACCTATTCCATCAAGGATGGATCGGGGCCTGCGTGATTTAAGCACTACCTTTTTAATGACATTGGTGCGTCTCTTGATGTTTTCCATCAGGGCATGTACATGTTTGGTTTGTAGGGTACATAGATCTAGATCAAAAGATTTGTTACCACATAATTGATGAACGTAGTGGTCCGCGCGTTCCGCCAGTTTTGTCTGATTGTCTACCTCGCCCAGATCTAACTCAGTGATCACGCTCCAAGTGTTGTGGTAAACTGATAGGCTTCCAAGGTCCTCAAATACTACTCCCGTATTATTTAGGGGCGTTATAGAGTAAGATTCCTCTGCGAGGGCTCCTAATGTGATCAGGAACAGTCCGTAGAAAATTATTGACCGCGTTGTTATCTAGCAGAGGATAGGATAGGATATTAAAATGGGGTTTTTGTTGACCTTGTAGCTTACATTCTATTATGCATGTATCTTAGGATTACTTAGATTATATTGCCACCATGTTATTCGTAGAAAGGTTTTATATGATTGTTGTGGACCGTCACCTCTCGTTTACGAATTTTAATTGTTGTGTTAACTGAGCTGGGGATGCCGGTTACCGTGTAGGATCCTACCCAAATTTGGGAGAGCTTATGTTTACGACTCTCGCTCTTGAGTAGAACCTTGTCTCCTCTGTGAAATGTCAGGGGACGTACAGCTTTGTCGTAGTAATTTTTCGATCGCTGTTTACTCATCAGAAGATTTTTTCGTGCCATGGCGTAAGACCTCTGAAGCTTATACCTGAGAATATGGTAGTAGCTCTCGTGGTTATACACGGGTTCGGGATCTTGCCTTAAGTTGGACGAAACGTCCACTGTAAAGCCGTAGAGGCAGTCCATGGGAGTTAATTTTGTCCATTCGTGTACACTGTTATTGTACACGAATCAGCGGTTCGCAGATAACTATTCCATGACCTGGGATTTCGTCCACTATAGTTCGTAGATATTCAATTAATGGTCTATGTGCACGTTCGAGTGCTCCATTTGATTGGGGATGATAAGCAAAGGTTTGCAGCTTATTTATCCTGAGGAGTTTGCATACCTTTTTGAATAGGCCATTCAGGAAATTGCTTCCCTGATCGGTGACTACTCTTTTGGGAATGCGATAGCGCGTGACGCTTTCGTCGCAGAAAATTTGCGCTACCGTTATAGCTTCACCATTCGGTATTGCATACCAATCTACGAACTTCGTGAGGTTATCCTGAAATGTTAATATATATTTGTTTCCGGACTCCGTTTTCTCTAGTGGGCCGACTATATCTAGATATATTTTATCGAATGCTTGTTCCGCTATGTCTGTAATCACCATTGGCATTTTATATTGTGGTGAGGCCTTCATGGTTTGACATTTGGCACACCGCTTAATGTGCTTTTTGATATCACTAAGCATGTGCCTCCACCAGTACTTTCTTCGGATCCGTTTATAGGTTTTTATCACTCCCTGATGGCCGCCAAAGAGAGAATCATGATAATCTTTTAAGATTAATTGAATCTCCTCTGGGATCGTGATTACTTCAGGGGGACGAGTTTCGTCTATAATTTGTGGATTGGTACTAGATGGACTGTCAAAGTCTCCGGCCTCTTCTGGATGATTAGTTTGCTCTTTTTGTTCTATTGGTTTGGCCTGGCTGTCTGAATTTGTTCGGCTTTCCTGAATGTTTCGTGTCTGTGCTCTTGTTACTGCATTGCATTGCAGACACTCGTTAAGGTCCGATGAGTGTTTTTCCTCCTCTATGTCCGAGTCCATTTTGTGGTGGACTATAGCTGCCATTATCCCGTGGAATGCGGCTTAAAGCGTCGGCATTCGTGTTGTACTTTCCGGGCTTATACTCAATTTTATAATTGAACTCGGAAAGTTTATGGTGAAATCTCACCAGACGGGAAGTGAGGTCCTTAATATTGAAGACACCCTTGAGCGGCTTGTGATCTGTATAGACCGTGAACTCTCGGCCTTGCAGATAACACCTGAAAGTTTTAGTCGCCCAAACTATAGCAAGTAACTCTTTCTCAATCTTGGAATAGTTACGTTCGGCTTTGTTCAGGGTACGGCTGGCGTAGGCAATTGGCTGGTCACTTGCTACCTCTCCTTGAGATAGGACTGCTCCAAGAACCTCGCTGCTGGCGTCTGTGGTAAGGTTAAAGGGATTTGAAAAATCGGGATATATTAAGAGTGGAGGGGAAATTAAAGCGTTTTTTATGCTGTGAAATGCCTCTTGGCATTTCTCAGTCCATTTAAACTTTACATCCTTTCGGACTAAGTCTGTTAGAGGACGTACTGTTTTCGAAAAGTCGGGTATGAATTTTCTGTAGTAATTAGCTAGGCCCAAAAATGATTGCACTTGCCTTACTGTCTTAGGAATGGGGATAGTTTGGACGCATGCTGTATTGCTAGGGTCAGGTAGTGCTCCTTGGTTAGAACATTTGTGTCCTAGATACACTACCTCGGACCTGAGAAATTGACATTTCTCAGGTTGAAGTTTCAAGTTATTTTCTCTTAACCTGTCAAAGGCTTTTCGAAACTTTTCGTTGTGGTCTGCCAGACTTTTTCCATAGATGGCGATGTCTACTAAGTAGTCGAAACATTCTAAGCCTTGTAGGCCGGTTAATATGAAATTCATTAAACGCTGAAATGTGGCCGGGGCTCCTTTGAGCCGGAACGGCATGCGTTTGAATTCATAAAGCCCGTAGTTGGTACTAAAAGCCGTTTTTGCTCGATCCTTCGGATCGACAAGTACCTGATGTTAGCCATTGGCTAGGTCTGGGTTGATGAAGTATCTTGAATGGCCCAGTTGATCGAGGATATCCTCAATGGTGGTAGCGGGAAGGCGTCGCCAATCGTTTTTTTGTTCAACTTAGGGAAATCAACGATGACGCGCCACCTTTTCTCGCTTTTTTGGGAACAACAAGCAGTATTTAAAGTATCATCCAGATTGAGTTCTTGCTCTAATCTAGTGAGGCGGGGCTGAATACAGGTGTGTTCTTGTTCGAAATCGTTTTGGAACAGATATCGGATATGTTGTAGGGTGGCCGTCTGATCGGCGCTTATTACCCTGTTTTTATTACTCTTAATTCTAGACTTTCTTAATGATTTTATATTATTAATTTTACCTCTTAATCTACTTGTTTTATATATGAGAGGTGCTGGGCCAGATGGATCTGCGGGAGTTGCTACCGGCAGACCGTTTGTATGCTGGCCAGTGCCTGACGCTGGGGTTTTCAATGAGGGACCCGCAAGCGTCTTGAAGCTGTTTCTTGTTAGTGCTTGGTTGACCTGGGCTCTTATGCCCTATTTTCTTGATCTTAGATTTATATATAACATGATGCTCACCATCGCCGTCATTTCGACTCATGGGATTCAAAGGATGGGCTGTTGTAATATCTTTAACTGGCTCTCGTTTTATGGGGATGACAGTGTGGTCTTTCATGGGAACCAGATTTAGGTTCACGCCGTTTAGGACTACTTGTGAACTGCGTGTATTGAGAATTCCTTTTGGGACTGCCTTTAACCCAACTGAGAGTAAGCTGTTTGCAAGGAAGATTCCGTCGCCTATTTCTTTCGACAGACTGAGCATTTCACAGCCGACTCCTTCAGACGAGAAGCTTTGAGAACACTTGAGGTAGAAAGTGTATCCCCGTCGGGTTTAATTTCTGCTACCAGTGTCTCTTTGTTGACTGTGTTTTGTGAACACGGGTTGTACGATGTGGTTTCTAATGGAACAGCAAACTCTTCTGGATTCGTTTCCGTGCGAGGAAATCGCAGAACCTTGTTGGGTCCCTCAACATTACACTTTTTGGCCAGGAAATCATTTCCTAGCAAGCCGTCGTCGAAAATACCTGGGATGCTTTTTACCACCTGAAAGTTGCAAGGTAATTTGCTTTTTAGTATGAAGTATCCTTGGCAACTTCCTAGGGTTTTTCCGGTACCAAAGGAGCTTTGAAGCGCTAGTTTTTTGTTGGGATTTATTAGCTCGAGGGATTTGAGAGCTTTTTTCTTAATTATACTGATCTCAGAGCCGGTGGGGGATTGTTAAACTGTCGGGGCTCTTGTGTTCGTGGTGATGCATACATGGTTGGCTGTGGTGCTTGATTGTAAGGAGTTCAGCTAAGAGTTCGAACTCGAAGACTTGGATCTACTGGTACCATTGGGTATGGCTGTTGCGTTAATGGTGTTTGGATGAAAACTGCGCCTACTTGTAGCTTTTCCATATCTAAAGCCTCTTGTATCAGCTGCTCTAGATCATTTTCTACCAGAGTGAGGAAGTACTGGCATAGGTGGGGATTGTTCACTCCACTTTTGAGGGCATTCTTGGTGAAGTCCGCCAACTGTATCTTCACAGCTGGGGCGGCCGTTGCTCCGTACTTCAGTACCGCTGCATCGTTGCAAAGCACCAACAACTGCTTCATTCTTGTTGTGAAGGCAGTGAGAGTTTCCAACGGGTTTTTCCTCATTGTGATAAATTTATTGACCAACTCTTGGTACGATTCTCGTGGTAGGTAGGTTTTGTTCGGACGTTCCTCCACCTCACTAAAAGTAGTTGGAACGTCCGTAGCAAACAGCTGATAGGCATCGCCACGAAGTCTTGTGGGCAAAATGTGTAAGAAGGCTGCTTTTTCTTCCTCACTTATACAGTGTAGGGCCTGTGTGCAACAGCCAATAAATGTTTGCTGCTCACGACCCAACTGCGGGGCATTTTCACCCGAAAACAGGGGAACTAGTAGTGCCGTGAGCTTGGCCACCTTTGCGTAGTCTAACATTGTGATTATTTTTTTAGTTAAACTTTTGTAGGGTAGTCTACTTGTGCCTTGTCGAGTTTTAGGGCTGGTTTCTGGGCTTGATTCCGTGAAGGATACTTCTAGCCAGCCACTGAGGAGGTTTTCAGCCGTAGTCTCGTCAAAGGGATCACTACCTATGTCACTAGCACTTTCAGCGCTTACAACTACACTGGCTGAGCTCTTATGTAAACCTAGTGAACGTGAAAGCCCGGCGAATTGGATAAGCTCCTGTTTGAATCGCTCTTCTTCTTTCTTTCTTAAATTTTTTAAATTTTTCGATCTGTGTCAGCCTGTGCTCTCTGCCTTGACTTAATCTGTGGACCAGAGCGTCGCAGTGCGTGACCGTGAGCTTATCGGATTCCCGTGCCTTTTCTAATAACTTATCTAAACATTTATATAGACTTACTTTAGATACAACTGTGGGCCTCGTTACAACGTACCGCTTCGAAGGCGAACTCCTGTTGATTCTTACTGTGATAGGTCTGGACTCTGGCGCTCCTGGCTACCTGATTGTGCTGCGTTGTCTTATGAGGCGTTGTCTGTACCTTCCCGGAGGTGTTGTGAATTCTCAACTGGGGATTGCACCGCGTCGGATGAAGGTGTAGAGTTTTTCTCTTGCATGTACGTCCCGCTTTGTCCAAAAGGGGGCCTTCCATCCTTCTTGGAGTATTCCCTTCTGGAATGTTTTTTGCTACTAGGGGGCTCCTGCCGTCTTAATTCCCTTGGCTGAGATTGAAAGGGAAGCTTTGGCCGACTTCGAGATCGCTTTAAATCCTGGAACGAAGTTACAATTTTCCGGGGCTTCCGTTTGCTGCTGGGGGGGCCCTAGGCCTACTTTTTTCCCTGGATATGGTTGAAAGGGGGGCTTAAAGCCTTCTACGAAATCCCCTTCAACCCAGGAACGATGATATCTTCCTTCTGGAGTTGGTTGCGAGTAGGTGTCTGTTATCTTTTGTCCTTCTTGGTGCTGGCAAAGAGCTTCTGGTGTCCGGTGATGAATTCCAATCTGGAGGTCCAAGTCTCTCAATGTTGTCTTTTCACTCTTAATGGGGTGAACGCTTGCTCGCCTGGAGCAGAGGCGCCTACAGATGATATCTACCCGGGGCGTTGGGGGTGACGGGGCCTTATAGCTTGGCTAGTTTCACAGCTTCCCCGTAGATTCGTGTAGGACCAACAGCTTTTCAAGCGTTTACGATCGTTTAGCTTGACCAAGCTTCCTTTATCCTACCGGCTGCGCCAATTGTTATATAATACTTATCCCTCACCTTGCGATTGGTTCGGGGTTGCGGAACTGCTAATCCAAGTCTAAGGACAACACTTGTTTGCTTTTTCCTTGTAAGCCACGTTTTTATTTTATTTACGCCACTTTAAATACAACTTGGGCCCCTATTTTGCAGTCTCACTCACTTATGACTGTATGAGAGAAGTTACTCACTTCGATCTCAGTCGTGTGTGAGTTAGTTTAGTTTAGTTATTCTAGAAAACAAATGGTATGAGATGTACACTGTCAAATAAAATAATCCACCACATTCGTGGTGAATATTTTTGATGTGACTTTATATTTGCTATAGAGCCTAAACTACTATCCATACAGCAAAATAGTCTTCTAGTAATTTACAGCTTGGTGTCTTACCTTCACAAGGCTATACTAGTTATATACCTTACTTAACAAAATAATAAAATAGTTTTGATTACAAAGTAACCTTACTATTTTACGTTCACTACCTCTCAGCTGATTAATAATTGCATGTGTGTATATACAGCCAGAGTCTGAATCTGTATGCAGCTACATTAGATATCATCAGCCCATGGCATGCCATGGTTCAGTTACATTTTTTTATATAATTTTGTTAGGAAAGGTATAACAAATTTATTTCGATTCGAAAGATAAGAAAACAAGCTTAAGATTATTAGAATACCCATTTTCTGTATAAATAGTAGTTTAGGGCGGAGGAGCTATTCAAATCAAACACAAATGGCCGTTTCGAGAACCGTATATCCAGTAGAAATATCTCACTCACTTTCCCACAAAAATCTCACTCACTTGCGTTCCAGAATAAAGAAACATGTGGAATCGGGTAAGTGAGTGAGTGAGTTGAGTGAGTGAGAATGCAGAATAGGGGCCCAGCAGATTGAAAAATCTCACCAAACTTTGTAATATATTTGATCTAATTTTCTTTTTTAAGACAAAATCAACAAAATCTCTTTTAAATTATTTTGATATAATATTTTTTTTTAAACAAAACTAACAAAATCTCACTTAATACATTTTTATATTATATTCTTTTTTTTTAAAACAACACTAACAACAAATATTTGAAAAATGAAAACCAACTCGATCCAACTCCTTTTAAAAAACGACTCAACTCTTGATCACATTCATCGTGATCAAGACCCGTTGTTCAGGATAGAAAATGCTAAATAGCATTTTCTTATCCTGAGAAAATTTTACTTTTCAATTCTGGACTTGTTCAAACATGTTCAGAATTATTCACGTTGGACGATGGCTTCAAAAATGTAATCTTACACTTTTAAAAACATCAACCACCGTCCCGTCCTTTGAAACCGCGGCGCGCATATACATGATTGCATGATTAGTTTATTGGAATTTATGATTTCTGATTCTCCCGCTATACAACGCTATACAAATATGATTGTGGGTGGAGATTTTAATTTAAATCTTCTACGATGTGACCTGTTAGCTAACCAGATTCATCTTTTTCAGTCACTACATCTTAATACAGTGAACTCTCAACCAACATACTTCAACACAACCAATCGGTCATTATTAGATTTATTTTTTGTTCCAGATTTAAGTAAAATATTGATGTTAATCATCATGACTTACTCTTTCTCCCCTATGACCACTCTATCAATTTGGGGTCTCCTCAAAGCTTTTCATACAGGGATTACAATAATATTAATCTGGATAACTTATTTGAAGAATGCGGACTGCTGCCCTGGTACGAGGTACTCAATCTTTCTTTGGCTGATGATCAGGTGTAGGTTTTCTCCACTGTTATAGCGTACTTATTCGAAAAATACGACTCTTTCAGAGTGAGATCATCCACAGAGTGGGGTGCCCGTGGTTTTCACTCGAAGTCTGTTCGCTTATTGCGGAGCGAGAATTCCTGTTCAAGCGATATAAGCTCCGTAAAACGAATGCTGCTCCACTAAACTATCTAGTTGCTCGTAATAGGGCCACGACAACTATTCGAAATGCCAAACGCCAATTCTACAGCTCTGAGTTTAATACCGATCTTCTACCGAAAATTGTGTGGCGCAATCTACGGAACGCTGGTAAGGATAGCGCAGCTTGTGAACTTGAAGCGGATGATTTAAATTCTTTTTTTACCTCCTCTAACAATTCATCCCCAAGAACTAAAGCGAACGAATTAAATCCGCTTAGATTTCCGCGCTCATCACTCTCACAAGCGAGCATCAACAACTCTTTCTCCTTTCGTGGGATATGCCTTGATGAACTGATTTCCGCAATCTTTTCTATCAGATCGGAAGCAATGGGCCCTGACAGGTTACCACCTAGCTTTATTAAGCTGCTGCTGCCACTATGTGGCAAGTTATGCTGCATATTATAAACACGTGTTTGATGTCATCCGCTTTTCCTAAAGCGTGGAAAACAGCAACAGTTTTACCAGTAGCAAAAAAAGTTTGTGTTTTAGAATTACTATCTGATTTCCGACCTATAAGTATTTTGTGCTTTTTATCGAAGGTTCTAGAGAAACTAATTTATAAAAAAATTCTCGAGCACGTGGAAAGCAATAATTTACTCACGCTTTGGCAATCAAGTTTTCGCTCTTCTTTCAGCTGTGAAACAGCTATACTAAATGTGTCCGCAGAGATAAGGTCGCGTTAAACAAGAATGAGTAGTTAGTTCTTCTCGATTTCTCAAAAGCCTTCGACAGCGTTTATCATAGTTTACTTCTACAGAGGCTCTCCGTCGGGTTTGGGTTCAGTTATTCTTCCATTAGGTTGGTTAGAGAGTTTTTATCTGATCGTCAGCAGCGAGTTAAGGTATGACAAGCAATATCTGGTTCGTTACCCATTGTATGTGGTGTTCCTCAAGGTTCAGTACTAGGCCCTGTATTGTTTAGCCTATTTATAAATGACCTCCCACAAGTGTTAGACGATGCAAAAGTGCATCTGTATGCCGACGATGTGCAATTATATCTTAGTAGGCCTATAGGACTTCTTGAGGACTGCATTGCGCGAATGAATTCTGACCTAGATAGAATAAGCGATCAGTCGTTAGTAAATGGGCTACTGCTCAACCCTGCTAAATCGAAGTGCATTGCCTTTTACGCCTAATCCCTAGATAATATTGATGTTCTGCCAATAATTTTAAACAGTGTTGTACTGCCGCTACATGATAGGGTTAATAATCTTGGGATTGTTTTAAATAGTGTAATGAAGTGTTGCGATAACCTTAGTCTGGTGATCAGAAAGGTATATGCTGGACTGCGTAGGTTATGGCTTTCAGCGTGTATTTTGCCAAGAAAAATTTGTATGAAGCTTGTGAAAACTTTAATCATTCCGCACTTCACTTTTGGCAGCGCAGTTTTCCTTAAATTAGATAGTGTATGTGCGAAAGTGAATGCCTCGAAGAAGACACCAGCAGTAATAGCAGTGAGTTCAGCAGCAGCACCACGATCACCGGCGTTAGTGTCAGGGATTTCATATGCTCAGGTAAGTGGAAGTTCCAAACAAGCTTCCACCATCGAAATTTTAGGAAAGGGCATCAGTCCTAGTCCAGTCCCATTGGACGCAGGTAAGCCTAGGCCTAAGACCGGTGCGGATTTACAGGCTTTTTTCGACGGGAGGTGGCAGGATGGGAGCAGATCAATAGATGTCTTCAGAGCGCATACCATAAAGCGATTTTGCAGGTCATCTCCCGTGGGCAGCTATTTTCCATGGGGATAATAGCTGGGGGAATAGTTGAGGTATATACCACGACCCTCGATAGTGCTACCAAGCTTATGCTTGGGGGCATCGAGGTGGATGCTAGACACTTTGTGTCGTTCCCACTCAGGGAAAAGCCCACACGAGTCATATTTTCACGGGTCCCTATGCGAGCTTGCCATGAAGACCTCCAAAATTTCTTGGGAAGATATGGGAAGGTTCATGGCAACGTTCGTGCCATTCCCTTGAACATTGGCGACGAGGGTCTCGGGCGGGCTGTCTTCGGTACCGGCTGGAAGACGTCCAATATCTTGAGTAAGAGATGTACGCTTCCAAAGGGCTTTTAACTGAGCTTATCCAGCTCGAGGCACTGGAAAGACGTGGGCACCGAAGCGAAATGCCATGCTTACCATTTGGTAGGGTATTTTATTCCTGACTGCCCCAGGAGAACCAGGAAGAAGGCTGAACAAAGGGTTCCATCGAAGGAGCCACTACTACAGTAGTGGACCTGGCGAAGGAACCTTCGGCCGGCACTCAACCTACTGTGTAAGATAGTTTCTATCAACACCGGGGGTTTAAGTGCCCATACAACGTTACACAGCACTATCGAAAATGTCAACATGTTCGATATAGACATCGCGCTTCTATAGGAGACGAATTTTACACAAGACACATATACACAACTTGAGCGCTAAGCTTATCTACACACTGGCTATGCAATGTTTGCCACACCTGCGCCTCGTCGAGGCTCAAGGGTGGCAATCATTGTATCCAACAAATTTACACTATCGTCTCCTGTCTATACAGATATCTTCCCAGGCTTCACTTCTTCCTTGGATTTTTTCGTTCAAGACAAACACATCAAGGTAGTAAAGGTGTACCTTCCTCATGACCAAGACATTACAAGACAAATTCTTGATAGTGTTCAGTCCTGTCTGGTGAATTTTGGTGGCGAAACTGTCCTCGCAGGTGATTTCAACTGCACTCTGAATCCCTCAATGGATCGGCACTCTGGAGTTGAGTTCAACTCTGTCAATGCTACTCGATTGAGGAATTTTGTCGGTGTTTTCAGACTTGTGGATATCAATCGTTGGAAGCTTCCTACGACTAGATCATACACAAGGGTCTCGCGAAATATCCATGGAAGTCTCGCAGGTTCCAGAATTGATAGACTTTACGTCTCACCATGAATACTAGAACATTTCGTTGGTGTCAATCATGAAGTGTGTTCCGCTAGCAATCATCTTCTTGTTGAAAGAAGAACTGCATACTGGATATTCAACAACTATTTGTTGAATTCCGAGCAGATAATCAATGAGTTCATTGAATTCTGGCACGATTGGCAAGAGAGGAAAGTTGACTTTCCTTTTCTTAGTCAATGGTGGGATATTGGAAAGCTCCAAATTCGATCTTTTATCGAGACGAATTTCAATCGAAGTGGGTATCAAGCTTCTAGCTTGTCGGCCGAGTTCTCTCGGGTGGCAGCTCTTCTCCCAACTTAGCCGGAGTTGATTTTTTATTTTAATAGAATAAAGGAACGCTTGGTGACACAGACTTACAAGTAAAGCTTGGAGTTTGTGCTGCGCGGCCAAGCACGCTGGCTGACGGAAGGCGATTCTCCAACCGAGTTCTTCTTTCAGGCGACTAGACGACGTACTGCTTCTTGTGAGGTCGAATCGATAATTGATGAATCTGGACAAGTCCTCAACGGACAACAGTTATCAGAATATATTCAGCACTACTACAGTAGCCTTTACTCTGAATAAAAAAACTTACTCTGGGGAGGGTAAGGAGCTCATGGATACAGTAATCACATTGGAGGATATGATTGTCGTGTCCCAATTATAAAACTCATGAAACAATAAAACAATAAATCTTTAAACCAAAGAAAACACACGAATTGAATTTAAAACAATACTTTATTAATCCGAGAATTGACCTAACTTAATGACAATATAACTAAGCTACCTGGTGCTTAGGTAACCTGAACCGACTCTAATCACGATAAGACTATACACTTTACGGCACTCGCCAGTCCAGTCATTGGTATTTTTTGCCACACTATTCGGAAGTAGACTTTAATTAACAACGCGGATGTAAACAAACGATAACACCCTTGCCGTTTGTTCTACCGGTTGCAGCACCAGAGTCGATCAGTAGTAAAGAATCGCTTTACATAATAATTACCATGCGAGGTTAATTTTTATTGTAATCGTCGATTGCTCCACAAGCGCTCATCGCAGCCAGCTGTTAAGCTAATCAGCAAAATAACCGAAAGTTCCAGAACAGTACCATGCGAGGTTTCTGTTTAGCAATTGCTAATTATTTCACTAAAATGCGCCCTTGGCTGCTGCAAAAATCTTCCGTATATTGGGCCATAACGTCCCTCCTCCCTTGGAAAAACTAGTTTCCGCCGGGAACTAGATCTGGAGTGTGCAACAATCTTAATTAAAAATTGAAAATGTCTTTATTGGCTCAGATTCTTTACAGTTTTCATTATATACCTACTATTTAAATTGTCTTATTTTTCTTTTTCAAACCGTACATTTTACATTATTTCAACTTTTTACATTATTTGTCTTTTTGTTTTCTTTTACATTCAACTTCTTTAAATTCAATATTTCATTTTCACATTTAATTCCTTTCTTTCATTTTTACATCTTTTTACATCATTTCTTTTTTTATTTTATTTTACATTTAATTTCTTTAAGTTCATCATTTCATTTTCACATTTAATTTCCTTCTTACTTTCATCTCATTTCTTTTTTATACTGATTTTACAACATATCTATTTACTTTTTTTTACTTCACATGTCCTTTCTTGGAAACTTCCTCCACTTCTTAAATATCTTATTATACTAATAATTTCCTACATTTGAATCTTATAATAATTAATCTATTCCATTCCATTGAACATGATTGAATATTATAAACCATATATACATATGTTTATTTCTATATAAATTTACACGTTAATTTCTAACTATAGGTTGCCCTTAAATTACTTCTACGTTATACAAGTGAAAAAACTATATATATATACTTAACTAAACCTATGGCGGCTACCCCAGCTGCACAAGTTGTTTCCCCACAATAGTTGGCAGATTGGTGGTTGGCAAGTTCGCTGTCGTGGGCAAGATTGTCTCAATGGTTATGTTTGTATTTTGGGCCTTGGGTTGCTGCTCTGACTTATGAACTATAGGTATAATCACTCTGTTAGTGCCGGCTTGGGTATAGTTCCTCTTCCAGAGCTTCAAATGGCATAATACTCCTATCATGATTACTAAGCTGATGACGGCTAAACATGCGGTAGTAGTTGTCGCTGCTAAATTTACTGGATGTGGGATGGCACGTCTACCTGCCTCCTCCGTGCTGATTTTGTCTTCAACCCTCTTTATAGGAGCATCTTGCTCTCTCCGTGCTTGATTAAAGTTTACACTAGCCAGCAATCGTATTTCGTCCTTTTTGCCTTCTACTACCTCCACTCTCTGCCTGTTTGTCTGTGTTGCGATGCTGTTCCAGGCTGGTAACTCCATTATTCTGGGCTGCCATAGAGATATATTTCGCTGTGCGGCATATTCAGCTTGTATTCTTAGGTCACCGATTTTCAGGAGCCAATGTTCTTCGATGAATAATATCCCTGTGTGCTCCAGCTCACCGATGGCAGTTGGTGAATTTTGGCTGTTTACTTCCAGCTTGGTCTTCTCAAACATCATAAATAACCAGTGGTTTCTCGTTACCATTCTCACAAAGCTGCTCCACTTTGCTGTAACTCTTTCCTTACAGGCCTTCGCATTTACGTTGGAGCTCCGGAAAAGGTTCAGCACACAGTTTTCTCTAATAGCAGTAATAGTTGGGGCTAATTGTGGGCATAAGATTTGCAGGTAATCCGATGCGGTTAACAAACTCTGGCACTTCTGGTACTGTTGGTAACTCAGCAAGACATACTGTCGTTCATGATTGTTGGCTGCCACAAATTCAGCGTCCAGATAATATACATGATACCCAAATTCATCTATAGCTATTGGGATTGTGTGTACCTTATGTAAGTCAAATGCAACTCGTTGGGGCTGTGGGATATCTACCCTGACTCGGATTTCTTGTCCTACCTGGAGTGCTTGTACCTTTGCAATTTGTACCAGCAATTGGAAATTCTGAAATTTATCATCTAAATCCAGTTGACTAGTGGCATTCTTCATTATCTCGGTCATCTCTCGTGCATGAACTCTCAGCGGGTGTAGCTTTCCTACGCTTAGGGAGATTAATATGCTCATCTTTGTTTCTTGCATTTCGCTGATGTCTCTTAAGTGAAGGCTCATTAGTGTAATTATTTCGCTCAATTCCATTCTTAGTTTCAATGACGATAATTCCCGATATTGACACTGCTGCTCCTTAGCGCTGGTTGCAAGTTTATTTTGTAGTTCTTCTCTCTCCTCTGCTGCCTGTAGCCTTGAAGCATTAAACAAATCGAACATAGATTTGACGACTGAAATTTGGTCCTTCAGTAGATTTAATGTTCGGCTCTCCTTCTCATTAAGGTGACCTATAGCTGCATGTATTTCTTCCGAGTCGGCATGGCCCATGGTTCCGAACAGTGTCTTGGCCAGAGATCCCACTCCATCAAAAATCGAACGCTTGTTTCTTCAGGGCACCTCATTTTGGGTATGATGCTGGAGTTCCTCATCCTGACGCTTAATTTTTTCCACCCAGCCTCCTATCTCTTTGACTGCTGCCTTACACCTTGCAACGCCTCCAGTATCGGCTACGTCTATATATAATCCGCTTATCAAACCGCTGCAGTTGCTGACGAATTTTAAGTCTTCAGTGAGATCTGGTATTTGAAACTTATACAGAATAGTTCAATATTTCGTGTAGAAACTAAATACCCCGAGACGCTCGAACAACACTCCCGACTGTGGTATCTGCTCGATGCTATAACCTGCCTGCTTTGCTTGTATCCCAGCTATCAAAGCGAAGATTAAAATTACTACCGCCTTCATCGCGAAGCTAAACCTTATTTAATAACTATATAAATTTAGGGTAATGCTAGTATTCTTAGACTAAATGAAGTTTGTTTTTCTTTAATATAAACTCCTTATTTATTCTAATATATTTCAATTCTCACTTTTTTTTTACAATCTTAATTTCTCTTACACCTTCTTTCTTTAACAATTCTCTTTTCTCTTTACACAACTTGTATAAAAACTTCTCTTTCCTTTAAATTTCTAAACCCATTTTTTTAAATCTTTTTATTATTAACCTGTTATTTATGTTTTCTTTCAACAGCTCTTCTTATTTATTTTCCATTATTTCTTTCAAAATCTCTTATCTCTTTTTTTTTAATCTTTATATCTTGTTTACTATTCCTCTTTTCTTTGAATGATTGAAGATTTTTTTTTTGAAATATACTTACTTAATTCCCCCTATTGGCAATCTTTTCGCATCTGCATAATCTTCATTTTCCTTTCCTCCCAGCCTAAACGCTTTAATGAACCTTGTTCTGCAAGAAAAACAAAGAAACTAAGAAAAAGACTAAATAAAATAAAATATTCAAATTGTAAAACTATTCTATCGTGCTTCATTCCATTAGGTTATCGTCCGTATATGACGAACAAACTCTAAAAAAAAAACTCTTCAAATTAATCATGATACCTTCTCAAACGATTTGTATGAATCCGTTTGAGCTTTTTCCCTTGAAGTATAGCTACATTCTCAGGACTGTGAACGTAAATTACTTCATATGGACCTTCCGGCCTAGCTGAATTGTCATGGTACTTCTTTGCCACTAGTTTGCTTGTAAGTAGGTTGTTGTTTTAAGTAGCTAGTTGAAACGCCCTCTGCAATTTGAACCGCAATACCGAATGGTACTTATCCATATTGTATACCGGTTCAGGCTGACGCTGTACGCTACTGGGGATTTCCGCTACAAATCCAAACAAGGTTTCTGTGGGCGTAAGTTTTGTGCCTGTATGCACGGTGTTGTTGTACGGATGCGCTGCGGTTCTCAACAGCTCGTCTGTTTCGTGGCTCCCGATGAACGAAACTCCTCAGATAGTTGGCTAGCGTAGAATGCTTCCTGTCCACAGCGTTGGACTGGGGGTGGTAGGCAGTTGTTTGCAGTTTTTTTATCTTCAACATTTTACAAAGAGCCTTTATGACTTCTCCAGTTAAGTGTGCTCCCTGATCCGTTACTAGCTGTTTCGGTAGCGAGTATCGGCTGAGGATTTGCTCAAAGAAGGCCAGGGCTACCGGGTTCGCTTCTTGGTCTGGTATCGCCACGAAATCTACAAATCTAGTCAGATCATCCATCATAGACAGGATGTACTTGTTACCCTTGTGACTGACTGGCAAAAGTCCAACTAAGTCAACATAGACTTTCTCAAAAGGTCTTTCCGCGATTTCCGTCAATACTAATGGCATCCTGATGCTCTAGAGTGCTTATTTTTTTGGTAAATTGTACAACGTTTAACATACCGAGCTATATCAGCCTTCAGTCCCTTCCAACGGTAGAAACGCTTCACTCTGTTGAACGAGTTATTGCATGAGTACAAGTTATTAAAAGGCATGGTTATTCCTTGCTATGATATAACTCAGGATCTTCAATGCTCCTTGGAATTCTGCTTAGGGCATCGGCATTACCATTTTCTTTTCCAGTTTTATATATAATCTCAAATTCATACTCCGATAGTTTTTGTTGTAATCTGAGCATACGTGAAGTAGTGTCCTTCACTTTGAAAACCCTCCGTAGCGGTTGTTGATCCGTCACTATTTTGAAAGGTTTGCCCAGAAGGTAGCACATATGGTTCCGTACTGCCCACACAATGGCCAACATCTCACGCTCTGTAGTGGAGTAGTTTCTTTTTGCCATGTTCAAAGTACGACTAGCGTAACTAATTGGCTTGCCCCCTTGCTCCAGAAATGCCCCTAAAGATTTCCCACTTGCATCAGCGATTGCCGTAAATTCCTTTCTGAAATCCGGATATATCAAGAGTGGTGGTGAAGTAAGAATTTCCTTGACACGACTGAAAGCCTTTTCACACTCGAGCCCCCATGTGAACTTAACGTTTTTTTTTTTAATAAACTTTTAATGGGTGCGAATATTTTTGAAAAAGTCGGAACAAATTTCCGATAATAATTGGTTAGCCCTAAAAAAGATTGAAACTGACGACCAGTTTTTGGTTTTGGGAAATTTTCCACTACTTCTACTAATCGTTTATCACGTTTTACCCCTTGTTCTGAAAAAATATGGCCCAGATACACTACCTCTTTCCTTAAAAACTGATATTTTGAAGGCTGCAACCGAAGCTTGTGTTCTCTGAAGCGCTGAAAAATTTCTCATAGTTTGCTGTTATGTTCGTCCAAACTTTTAGCAAATATCACGACATCGTCGAGATGCAAGAAGCATTTAATCCCTTGATGTCCAGTTATAATTCCGTTCAGTAGGGATTGGAAAAATGGGGGGCCGATTTTAAACCAAATGGTAATCCTTTATAATGGAAATGATTAAAACTGGTACTAAACGCCGTTTTTTCTCTGCCTTTTGGGTCGATTAATACTTCGTTAGCTAAATCTAACGTGGTGAAGTATCTAGAATGACCCAAACGATCTCGAAGTACGGGGAAATTAAATGGACTGTCACTAGGTTCGATGATATCGTACTTGAGTAATTTTTTGAGTAGTACCGGACACTCTTCTCGATGGGCTTCTGGCATGCGATATTGCTTTTTTTGTATGGGGGCCGTATTAGCTATTAACGGTAACTTAAATGTTTTCGTCGGGGTGTATGACAATTTGTTGTTGTTTTTTGCTACTAGGGGCCTCCTGCCGTCTGAATTCCCTTGGCTGAGATTGAAAGGGAAGCTTTGGCCGACTTCGAGATCCCTTTAAATCCTGGAACGAAGTTACAATTTTCCGGGGCTACCGTTTGCTGCTGGGGGCCCTAGGCCTACTTTTTTCCTTGGAAATGGTTGAAAGGGGGGCTTAAAGCCTTCTACGAAATCCCCTTCAACCCAGGAACGATGATATCTTCCTTCTGGAGTAGGTTGCGAGTAGGTGTCTGTTATCTTTTGTACTTCCTGGTGCTGGCAAAGAGCTTCTGGTGTCCGGTGAGGAATTCCAATCTGGAGGTCCAAGTCTCTCAATGTTGTCTTTTCACTCTTAATGGGGTGAACGCTTGCTCGCCTGGAGCAGAGGCGCCTACAGATGATATCTACCCGGGGCGTTGGGGGTGACGGGGCCTTATAGCTTGGCTAGTTTCACAGCTTCCCCGTAGATTCGTGTAGGACCAACAGCTTTTCAAGCGTTTACGATCGTATAGCTTGACCAAGCTTCCTTGATCCTACCGGATGCGCCAATTGTTATATAATACTTATCCCTCACCTTGCGATTGGTTCGGGGTTGCGGAACTGCTAATCCAAGTCTAAGGACAACACTTGTTTGCTTTTTCCTTGTAAGCCACCTTTTTATTTTATTTACGCCACTTTAAATACGACTTGGGCCCCTATTTTGCAGTCTCACTCACTTATGACTGTATGAGAGAAGTTACTCACTTCGATCTCACTCGTGTGTGAGTTAGTTTAGTTTAGTTATTCTAGAAAACAAATGGTATGAGATGTACACTGTCAAATAAAATAATCCACCACATTCGTGGTGAATATTTTTGATGTGACTTTATATTTGCTATAGAGCCTAAACTACTATCCATACAGCAAAATAGTCTTCTAGTAATTTACAGCTTGGTGCCTTACCTTCACAAGGCTACACTAGTTATATACCTTACTTAACAAAATAATAAAATAGTTTTGATTACAAAGTAACCTTACCATTTTACGTTCACTACCTCTCAGCTGATTAATAATTGCATGTTTGCATATACAGCCAGAGTCTGAATCTGTATGCAGCTACATTAGATATCATCAGCCCACGGCATGCCATGACGGCACAGCGTCATATACTATGATTACTTAGCTGAGAGTTTTTGTTTGAGGTTTGGTTCAGTTACATTTTTTTATATAATTTTGTTAGGAAAGGTATAACAAATTTATTTCGAATCGAAAGATAAGAAAACAAGCTTAAGATTATCAGAATACCATTTTTTTGTATAGATAGTAGTTTAGGGCGGAGGAGCTATTCAAATCAAACACAAATGGCCGTTTCGAGAACCGTATATCCAGTAGTAATATCTCGCTCACTTTCCCACAAAAATCTCACTCACTTGCGTTCCAGAATAAAGAAACATGTGGAATCGGGTAAGTGGGTGAGTGAGTTGAGTGAGTGAGAATGCAGAATAGGGGCCCAGCAGATTGAAAAATCTCACCAAACTTTGTAATATATTTGATCTAATTTTCTTTTTTAAGACAAAATCAACAAAATCTCTTTTAAATTATTTTGATGTAATATTTTTTTTTAAACAAAACTAACAAAATCTCACTTAATACATTTTTATATTATATTCTTTTTTTTTAAAACAACACTAACAACAAATATTTGAAAAATGAAAACCAACTCGATCCAACTCCTTTTAAAAAACGACTCAACTCTTGATCACATTCATCGTGATCAAGACCCGTTGTTCAGGATAGAAAATGCTAAATAGCATTTTCTTATCCTGAGAAAATTTTACTTTTCAATTCTGGACTTGTTCAAACATGTTCAGAATTATTCACGTTGGACGATGGCTTCAAAAATGTAATCTTACACTTTTAAAAACATCAACCACCGTCCCGTCCTTTGAAACCGCGGCGCGCATATACATGATTGCATGATTAGTTTATTGGAATTTATGATTTCTGATTCTCCCGCTATACAACGCTATACAAATATGATTGTGGGTGGAGATTTTAATGTAAATCTTCTACGACGTGACCTGTTAGCTAACCAGTTTCTTCATCTTTTTCAGTCACTACATCTTAATACAGTGAACTCTCAACCAACATACTTCAACACAACCAATCGGTCATTATTCGATTTATTTTTTGATCCAGATTTAAGTAAAATATTGATGTTAACCAGATTAGTCCACCCAGCACTTTGGATCATGACTTACTCTTTCTCCGCTATGACCTCTCTATCAATCTAGGGTCTCCTCAAAGCTTTTCATACAGGGATTACAATAATATTAATCTGGATAACTTATTTGAAGAATGCGGACTGCTGCCCTGGTACGAGGTACTCAATCTTTCTTTGGCTGATGATCAGGTGTAGGTTTTCTCAACTGTTATAGCATACTTATTCGAAAAATACGACTCTTTCAGAGTGAGATCAATCCACAGAGTGGGGTGCCCGTGGTTTTCACTCGAAGTCTGTTCGCTTATTGCGGAGCGAAAATTCCTGTTAAAGCGATATAAGCGCCTCAAAACGAATGCTGCTCCACTAAACTATCTAGTTGCTCGTAATAGGGCCACGACAACTATTCGAAATGCCAAACGCCAATTCTACAGCTCTGAGTTTAATACCGATCTTCTACCGAAAATTGTGTGGCGCAATCTACGGAACGCTGGTAAGGATAGCGCAGCTTGTGAACTTGAAGCGGATGATTTAAATTCTTTTTTTACCTCCTCTAACAATTCATCCCCAAGAACTAAAGCGAACGAATTAAATCCGCTTAGATTTCCGCGCTCATCACTCTCACAAGCGAGCATCAACAACTCTTTCTCCTTTCGTGGGATATGCCTTGATGAACTGATTTCCGCAATCTTTTCTATCAGATCGGAAGCAATGGGCCCTGACAGGTTACCACCTAGCTTTATTAAGCTGCTGCTGCCACTAATAGGGAAAGTTATGCTGCATATTATAAACACGTGGTTGATATCATCCGCTTTTCCTAAAACGTGGAAAACAGGAACAGTTTTACCAGTAGCAAAAAAAGTTTGTGTTTTAGAATTACTATCTGATTTCCGACCTATAAGTATTTTGTGCTTTTTATCGAAGGTTCTAGAGAAACTAATTAATAAAAAAATTCTCGAGAACGTGGAAAGCAATAATTTACTCACGCTTTGGCAATCAGGTTTTCGCTCTTCTTTCAGCTGTGAAACAGCTATACTAAAAGTGTCCGCAGAGATAAGGTCGCGTTAAACAAGAATGAGTAGTTAGTTCTTCTCGATTTCTCAAAAGCCTTCGACAGCGTTTATCATAGTTTACTTCTACAGAGGCTCTCCGTCGGGTTTGGGTTCAGTTCTTCTGCCATTAGGTTGGTTAGAGAGTTTTTATCTGATCGTCAGCAGCTAGTTAAGGTATGACAAGCAATATCTGGTTCGTTACCCATTGTATGTGGTGTTCCTCAAGGTTCAGTACTAGGCCCTGTATTGTTTAGCCTATTTATAAATGACCTCCCACAAGTGTTAGACGATGCAAAAGTGCATCTGTATGCCGACGATGTGCAATTATATCTTAGTAGGCCTATAGGACTTCTTGAGGACTGCATTGCGCGAATGAATTCTGACCTAGATAGAATAAGCGATTAGTCGTTAGTAAATGGGCTACTGCTCAACCCTGCTAAATCGAAGTGCATTGCCTTTTACGCCTAATCCCTAGATAATATTGATGTTCTGCCAACAATTTTAAACAGTGTTGTACTGCCGCTACATGATAGGGTTAATAATTTGGGATTGTTTTAAATAGTGTAATGAAGTGTTGCGATAACCTTAGTCTGGTGATCAGAAAGGTATATGCTGGACTGCGTAGGTTATGGCTTTCAGCGTGTATTTTGCCAAGAAAAAATCGTATGAAGCTTGTGAAAACTTTAATCATTCCGTACTTCACTTTTGGCAGCGCAGTTTTCCTTAAATTAGATAGTGTATGTGCGAAAGTGAATGCCTCGAAGAAGACACCAGCAGTAATAGCAGTGAGTTTAGCAGCAGCACCACGATCACCGGCGTTAGTGTCAGGGATTTCATATGCTCAGGTAAGTGGAAGTTCCAAACAAGCTTCCACCATCGAAATTTTAGGAAAGGGCATCAGTCCTAGTCCAGCCCCATTGGACGCAGGTAAGCCTCGGCCTAAGACCGGTGCGGATTTACAGGATTTTTTCGACGGGAGGTGGCAGGATGAGAGCAGATCAATAGATGTCTTCAGAGCGCATACCATAAAGCGATTTTGCAGGTCATCTCCCGTGGGCAGTTATTTTCCATGGGGATAATAGCTGGGGGAATAGTTGAGGTATATACCACGACCCTCGATAGTGCTACCAAGCTTATGCTTGAGGGCATAGAGGTGGATGCTAGACACCTTGTGTCGTTCCCACTCAGGGAAAAGCCCACACGAGTCATATTTTCACGGGTCCCTATGCGAGCTTGCCATGAAGACCTCCTAAATTTCTTGGGAAGATATGGGAAGGTTCATGGCAACGTTCGTGCCATTCCCTTAAAAATTGGCGACACGGGTCTCGGGCGGGGTGTCTTCGGTACCGGCCGGGAGACGTCCATTATCTTGAGTAAGAGATGTACGCTTCCAAAGGGCTTTTAACTGAGCTTATCCAGCTCGAGGCACTGGATAGACGTGGGCACCGAAGCGAAATGCCATGCTTGCCATTTGGTAGGGTATTTTATTCCTGACTGCCCCAGGAGAACCAGGAAGAAGGCTGAACAAAGGGTTCCATCGAAGGAGCCACTACTACAGTAGTGGACCTGGAGAAGAAGCCTTCGGCCGGCACTCAACCTACTGTGTAAGATAGTTTCTATCAACACCGGGGGTTTAAGTGCCCATACAACGTTACACAGCACTATCGAAAATGTCAACATGTTCGATATAGACATCGCGCTTCTATAGGAGACGAATTTTACACAAGACACATATACACAACTTGAGCGCTAAACTTATCTACACACTGGCTATGCAATGTTTGCCACACCTGCGCCTCGTCGAGGCTCAGGGGTGGCAATCATTGTATCCAACAAATTTACACTATCGTCTGCTGTCTATACAGATATCTTCCCAGGCTTCGCTTCTTCCTTGGATTTTTTCGTTCAAGACAAACACATCAAGGTAGTAAAGGTGTACCTTCCTCATGACCAAGACATTACAAGACAAATTCTTGATAGTGTTCAGTCCTGTCTGGTGAATTTTGGTGGCGAAACTGTCCTCGCAGGTGATTTCAACTGCACTCTGAATCCCTCAATGGATCGGCACTCTGGAGTTGAGTTCAACTCTGTCAATGCTATTCGATTGAGGAATTTTGTCGGTGTTTTCAGACTTGTGGATATCAATCGATGGATGCTTCCTACGACTAGATCATACACACGTCTCACCATGAATACTAGAACATTTCGTTGGTGTCAATCATGAAGTGTGTTCCGTTAGCGATCATCTTCTTGTTGAAAGAAGAACTGCATACTGGATATTCAACAACTATTTGTTGAATTCCGAGCAGATAATCAATGAATTCAGTGAATTCTGGCACGATTGGCAAGAGAGGAAAGTTGACTTTCCTTTTCTTAGTCAATGGTGGGATGTTGGAAAGCTCCAAATTCGATCTTTTATCGAGACGAATTTCAATCGAAGTGGGTATCAACCTTCTAGCTTGTCGGCCGAGTTCTCTCGGGTGGCAGCTCTTCTCCCAACTTAACCGGAGTTGATTTTTTATTTCAATAGAATAAAGGAACGCTTGGTGACACAGACTTACAAGTACAGCTTGGAGTTTGTGCTGCGCGGCCAAGCACGCTGGCTGACGGAAGGCGATTCTCCAACCGAGTTCTTCTTTCAGGCGACTAGACGACGTACTGCTTCTTGTGAGGTCGAATCGATAATTGATGAATCTGGACAAGTCCTCAACGGACAACAGTTATCAGAATATATTCAACACCACTACAGTAGCCTTTACTCTGAATAAAAAAACTTTCTCTGAGGAGAGTAAGGAGCTCCTGGATACAGTAATCACATTGGAGGATATGATTGTCGTGTCCCAATTATAAAACTCATGAATCAATAAAACAATAAATTTTTAAACCAAAGAAAACACACGAATTGCATTTAAAACAATACTTTATTAATCCGAGAATTCACCTTACTTAATGACAATATAACTAAGCTACCTGCTGCTTAGGTAACCTGTACCGACTCTAATCACGATAAGACTATACACTTTACGGCACTCGCCATTCCAGTCATTGGTCTTTTATGCAACAATATTCGGAAGTAGACTTTAATTAACAACGCGGGTGTAAACAAACGACAACAACCTTGCCGTTTGTTCTACCGGTTGCAGCACCAGAGTCGATCAGTAGTAAAGAATCGCGTTACATAATAATTACCATGCGAGGTTAATTATTATTGTAATCGTCGATTGCTCCACAAGCGCTCATCGCAGCCAGCTGTTAAGCTAATCAGCAAAATAACCGAAAGTTGCAGAACAGTACCATGCCAGGTTACTGTTTAGCAATTGCTAATTATTTCACTAAAATGCGCCCTTGGCTGCTGCAAAAATCTTCCGTATATTGGGCCATAACGTCCCTCCTCCCTTGGAAAAAACTAGTTTCCGCCGGGAACTAGATCTGGAGTGTGCAACAATCTTAATTAAAAATTGAAAATGTCTTTATTGGCTCAGATTCTTTACAGTTTTCATTATATACCTACTATCTAAATTGTCTTATTTTTCTTTTTCAAACCGTACATTTTACATTTTACAACTTTTTACATTATTTGTCTTTTTGTTTTCTTTTACATTTAACTTCTTTAAATTCAATATTTCATTTTCACATTTAATTCCTTTCTTTCATTTTTACATCTTTTTACATCATTTCTTTTTTATTTTATTTTACATTTAATTTCTTTAAGTTCATCATTTCATTTTCACATTTAATTTCCTTCTTACTTTCATCTCATTTGTTTTTTATTCTGATTTTACAACATATCTATTTACTTTTTTTTACTTCACATGTCCTTTCTTGGAAACTTCCTGCACTTCTTAAATACCTTATTATACTAATAATTTCCTACATTTGAATCTTATAATAATTAATCTATTCCATTCCATTGAACATGATTGAATATTATAAACCATATATACATATTTTAATTTCTATATAAATTTACACGTTAATTTCTAACTATAGGTTGCCCTTAAATTACTTCTACGTTATACAAGTGAAAAAACTAGATATATATATACTTAACTAAACCAATGGCGGCTACTCGAGCTGCACAAGTTGTTTCCCCACAATAGTTGGCAGATTGGTGGTTGGCAAGTTCGCTGTCGTGGGCAAGATTGTCTCAATGGTTATGTTTGTATTTTGGCCCTTGGGTTGCTGCTCTGACTTATGAACTATAGGTAGAATCACTCTGTTAGTGCCGGCTTGGGTATAGTTCCTCTTCCAGAGCTTCAAATGGCATAATACTCCTATCATGATTACTAAGCTGATGACGGCTAAACATGCGGTAGTATTTGTCGCTGCTAAATTTACTGGATGTGGAATGGCACGTCTACCTGCCTCCTCCGTGCTGATTTTGTCTTCAACCCTCTTTATAGGAGCATCTTGTCTCTCCGTGCTTGATTAAAGGTTACACTAGCCAGCAATCGTATTTCGTCCTTTTTGCCTTCTACTACCTCCACTCTCTGCCTGTTTGTCTGTGTTGCTATGCTGTTCCAGGCTGGTAACTCCATTCGTCTGGGCTGCCATAGAGATATATTTCGCTGTGCGGCATATTCAGCTTGTATTCTTAGGTCACCGATTTGCAGGAGCCAATGTTCTTCGATGAATAATATCCCTGTGTGCTCCAGCTCACCGATGGCAGTTGGTGAATGTTGGCTGTTTACTTCCAGCTTGGTCTTCTCAAACATCATAAATAACCAGTGGTTTCTCGTTACCATTCTCACAAAGCTCCTCCAATTTGCTGTAACTCTTTCCTTACAGGCCTTCGCATTTACGTTGTAGCTCCGGAAAAGGTTCACCACGCAGTTTTCTCTAATAGCAGTAATAGTTGGGGCTAATTGTGGGCATAAGATTTGCAGGTAATCCGATGCGGTTAACAAACTCTGGCACTTCTGGTACTGTTGGTAACTCAGCAAGACATACTGTCGTTCATGATTGTTGGCTGCCACAAATTCAGCGTCCAGATAATATACATGATACCCAAATTCATCTATAGCTATTGGGATTATGTGTACCTTATGTAAGTCAAATGCAACTCGTTGGGGCTGTGGGATATCTACCCTGACTCGGATTTCTTATCCTACCTGGAGTGCTTGTACCTTTGCAATTTGTACCAGCAATTGGAAAATCTGGAATTTTTCATCTAAATCCAGTTGACTAGTGGCATTCTTCATTATCCCGGTCATCTCTCGTGCATGAACTCTAAGTGGGTGTAGCTTTCCTACGCTTAGGGAGATTAATATGCTCATCTTTGTTTCTTGCATTTCGCTGATGTCTCTTAAGTGAAGGCTCATTAGTGTAATTATTTCACTCAATTCCATTCTTAGTTTCAATGACGATAATTCCCGATATTGACACTGCTGCTCTTTAGCGATGGTTGCAAGTTTATTTTGTAGTTCTTCTCTCTCCTCTGCTGCCTGTAGCCTTGAAGCATTAAACAAATCGAACATAGATTTGACGACTGAAATTTGGTCCTTCAGTAGATTTAATGTTCGGCTCTCCTTCTCATTAAGGTTACCTATAGCTGCATGTATTTCTTCCGAATCGGCATGGCCCATGCTTCTGAACAGTGTCTTGGCCAGAGATCCCACTCCATTAACAATTGAATGCTTGTTTCTTCGGGGCGCCTCATTTTGGGTATGATGCTGGAGTTCCTCATCCTGACGCTTAATTTTTTCCACCCAGCCTCCTATCTCTTTGACTGCTGCCTTACACCTTGCAACGCCTCCAGTATCGGCTACGTCTATATATAATCCGCTTATCAAACCGCTGCAGTTGCTGACGAATTTTAAGTCTTCAGTGAGATCTGGTTTTTGAAACTTATACAGAATAGTTCAATATTTCGTGTAGAAACTAACTACCCCGAGACGCTCGAACAACACTCCCGACTGTGGTATCTCCTCGATGCTATAACCTGCCTGCTTTGCTTGTATCCCAGCTATCAAAGCGAAGAATAAAATTACTACCGCTACCGCCTTCATCGCGAAGCTAAACCTTATTTAATAACTATATAAATTTAGGGTAATGCTAGTATTCTTAGACTAAATGAAGTTTGTTTTTCTTTAATATAAACTCCTTATTTATTCTAATATATTTCAATTCTCACTTTTTTTTACAATCTTAATTTCTCTTACACCTTCTTTCTTTAACAATTCTCTTTTCTCTTTACACAACTTGTATAAAAACTTCTCTTTCCTTTAAATTTCTAAACCTATTTTTTTTTAATCTTTTTATTATTAACCTGTTATTTATGTTTTCTTTCAACAGCTCTTCTTATTTATTTTCCATTATTTCTTTCAAAATCTCTTATCTCTTTTTTTTAATCTTTATATCTTGTTTACTATTCCTCTTTTCTTTGAATGATTGAAGATTTTTTTTTTAAATATACTTACTTTCTTCCCCCTATTAGCAATCTTTTCGCATCTGCATAATCTTCATTTTCCTTTCCTCCCAGCCTAAACGCTTTAATGAACCTTGTTCTGCAAGAAAAACAAAGAAACTAAGAAAAAGACTAAATAAAATAAAATATTCAAATTGTAAAACTATTCTATCGTGCTTCATTCCACTTAGGTTATCGTCCTTATATGACGAGCAAACTCTAAAAAAAAACTCTTCAAATTAATCATGATACCTTCTCAAACGATTTGTATGAATCCGTTTGAGCTTTTTCCCTTGAAGTATAGTTACATTCTCAGGACTGTGAACGTAAATTACTTCATATGGACCTTCCGGCCTAGCTGAATTGTCATGGTACTTCTTTGCCACTAGTTTGCTTGTAAGTAGGTTGTTGTTTTAAGTAGCTAGTTGAAACGACCTCTGCAATTTGAACCGCAATACCGAATGGTACTTATCCATATTGTATACCGGTTCAGGCTGACGCTGTACGCTACTGGGGATTTCCGCTACAAATCCAAACAAGGTTTCCGTGGGCGTAAGTTTTGTGCCTGTATGCACGGTGTTGTTGTACGGATGCGCTGCGGTTCTCAACAGCTCGTCTGTTTCGTGGCTCCCGATCAACGAAACTCTTCAGATAGTTGGCTAGCGTAGAATGCATCCTGTCCACATCGTTGGACTGGGAGTGGTAGGCAGTTGTTTGCAGTTTTTTATCTTCAACATTTTACAAAGAGCCTTTATGACTTCTCCAGTTAAGTCTGCGCCCTAATCCGTTACTAGCTGTTTCGGTAGCGAGTACCGGCTGAGGATTTGCTCAAAGAAGGCCAGGGCTACGGGTTCGCTTCATGGTCTGGTATCGCCACGAAATCTACAAATCTAGTCAGATCATCCATCATAGATAGGATGTACTTGTTACCCTTGTGACTGACTGGCAAAGGTCCAACTAAGTCAACATAGACTTTCTCAAAAGGTCTTTCCGCGATTTCCGTCAATACTAATGGCATCCTGATGGCTCTAGAGTGCTTATTTTTTTGGTAAATTGTACAACGTTTAACATACCGAGCTATATCAGCCTTCAGTCCCTTCCAACGGTAGAAACGCTTCACTCTGTTGAACGAGTTATTGCATGAGCACAAGTTATTAAAAGGCATGGGTATTCCTTGCTATGATATAACTCAGGATCTTCAATGTTCCTTGGAATTCTGCTTAGGGCATCGGCATTACCATTTTCCTTTCCAGTTTTATATATAATCTCAAATTCATACTCCGATAGTTTTTGTTGTAATCTGAGCATACGTGAAGTAGTGTCCTTCACTTGAAAACCCTCCGTAGCGGTTGTTGATCCGTCACTATTTTGAAAGGTTTGTCCAGAAGGTAGCACATATAGTTCCGAACTGCCCACACAATGGCCAACATCTCACGCTCTGTAGTGGAGTAGTTTCTTTTTGCCATGTTCAAAGTACGACTAGCGTAACTAATTGGCTTGCCCCCTTGCTCCAGAAATGCCCCTAAAGATTTCCCACTTGCATCAGCGATTGCCGTAAATTCCTTTCTGAAATCCGGATATATCAAGAGTGGTGGTGAAGTAAGAATTTCCTTGACACGACTGAAAGCCTTTTCACACTCGAGCCCCCATGTGAACTTAACGTTTTTTTTTAATAAACTTTTAATGGGTGCGAATATTTTTGAAAAAGTCGGAACAAATTTCCGATAATAATTGGTTAGCCCTAAAAAAGATTGAAACTGACGACCAGTTTTTGGTTTTGGGAAATTTTCCACTACTTCTACTAATCGTTTATCACGTTTTACCCCTTGTTCTGAAAAAATATGGCCCAGATACACTACCTCTTTCCTTAAAAACTGATATTTTGAAGGCTGCAACCGAAGCTTGTGTTCTCTGAAGCGCTGAAAAATTTCTCATAGTTTGCTGTTATGTTCGTCCAAACTTTTAGCAAATATCACGACATCGTCGAGATGCAAGAAGCATTTAATCCCTTGATGTCCAGTTATAATTCCGTTAAGTAGGGATTGAAAAAATGGGGGGCCGATTTTAAACCAAATGGTAATCCTTTATAATGGAAATGATTAAAACTGGTACTAAACGCCGTTTTTTCTCTGTCTTTTGGGTCGATTAATACTTCGTTAGCTAAATCTAACGTGGTGAAGTATCTAGAATGACCCAAACGATCTCGAAGTACGGGGAAATTAAATGGACTGTCACTAGGTTCGATGATATCGTACTTGAGTAATTTTTTGAGTTGTACCGGACACTCTTCTCGATGGGCTTCTGGCGTGCGATATTGCTTTTTTTGTATGGGGGCCGTATTAGCTATTAACGGTAACTTAAATGTTTTCGTCGGGTGTATGACAATTTGTTGTTGACAAATGAAAGATGTCACTGTATTCGTAGCAAATATGGGTTACTGCTTCCCTTTCTTCGAGGTTAAGGTCTTCTCCCAGCACCTGTGATTTCTTCATTAGCTTGAGCCGTTGTTGGCGATTATCAATCTTACCCTTATCCCGTCCTAGTGGATGCACAGTGTACTTACTCAATTTTTCAAGCCTCGGCCTGAAATTCACTAGTTCAACGGCCTCCCTTCCTGCGTTAATAATAATTACCCACTGTTTTCCGATCCTTGGCTTAATTATAGCATTCCCACAATACACTCGTGGCCTAATTTCTTCCGCCATGCACACTAAATCTTCCTCACCTGTGACAGGTATTTCCTACACCCGCTCTGTTCTTGGGTTCAACTTAGTTCTTGTCCCCTGAGTTCTTTTACTTTTTCCTAAGTAATACTTTTCCTTTCGCTGTGTAAGATGTACCTTTTCGCTCTGAGCCTCTGCGTAAGCTGTAGCTTTAGAGAGGTCGCGCAGGACATCCATGTGAGGAATTTCCAGCTCCTTTTCCCTTTTTCCTGCTACACCTTCTTGTTATCTGCTCCTCATCGGTTTAGTCCTATTGATGGGTGCTTCTTGAGAATCTTTTTGATTCGCTCCCGTGCTAAGGGACTCGACCAATTGTCCGAAAGGCCACTGCTCAGCTGTTAGAGCTGGCTGTACATCATCTTCTTTTGGAAAAGTCAGCTTTCTTTCTTTTATTTCACCATCTTGAAAAAATTCAACTTCTGAAAGATACTTTGTGAGGCTATCTGATACAACGTCCGCTTTGGATATAATGTCGCGCAAGGCTGCGATTCGATTCTTCATTCGTTGCTTAATCTCTTTTGGGGAAGAATACACTGCTTTCCTTCAACTCTATTATCTCGATTTTTTCCTTTCCAGTGATGCATCCAAAAAGAGGTTTTTCTTCCTGTATTTTCTTTATGCCTTTCAATGACAGTTTTCCATTTATACAATCAATGACTACTTTGTCCTTCAGGAACTCGATCCCCGGAATACCGTCAGCTGGAATCGAATTAATGTCATAAATGGTGTTAAACTCGCATGGCTGTTCTACTCCAGCTATGCGAAATTTGTATAGGCGTGTTTCCTTTAATACGATTTACCTTAATTATATTACATGTTGCACCCGTATCTACTAATAATGTTAATTTACCCGTTATACCTATATCCGATTCTACTGAAATAATGCAGTTATTTAACAAACTTTACTCTATGACACTGGATTCTTTCTGTGAGGTCTTCATGGTCTTGAACTCCGTTAATTGAAGGCAGCTGCGGATAATTCGCCCAGCTGCCGCTCCCCGTTTCCCTTCTTTAGAGCTTGTTGTTGCGCTAGATATTTCTTCAAGCAGTTTGCGGTATAATGTTCGCAGGTTCTACAAAATTGGCAATAAAGGATTTGTGGTTCGGTTGCAGCTGTCCTGGAGCACCAATTGAAGCATCCGCAAACCTTGTGCTTTGTCTTCGGCAACTAGCAGTATCGTGAAAATAGTTTCGGCATTTTACACAGTATGGTGGCTCTTTTCCTGATTGGCATTCCCTAGCAATATGCCTTCTTTGCCCACACTGGAAGCACTGGATGGGCCTAGGCGGCGTTGCCCTAGCCTGTTATCCACGATATATTCCTGCTGCTGCTGGAAATGGGCCCTTCTGTACGGCTTCTCTGAATGGTCTGCTGGTATTATTGTTGAAACGATTAGTCCCCCAGCTATCTCGCATTGTTTCGGAATTCAGTTTTCGCCCACTTCCCCAGACTTCTGCTGGAGCCTCGTTGCATCCTTCTCGAAATAACTAGCTTCTTCTTGTACTTCATCTAGAGATTGGAATCTCCTTCCCGTCAGATGCACTTGCGTTGCCTTATTCCCTACGCCTGCTTTAAAAGTAGCCACTGCGTCAGTTTCCAATTCTGCTATTAGTCCACCTTCCTTATTTGGGTACTTAGCTGTGACTGCTGTTTTAATTTTGTCCAGAAGCTCTTTCATTCTGTCAGCGAATTCTCGAATGTCCTCTCCAGGTCGTTGTTTACACTCCAGCATTTCCGTACATAGCTCACTGGACATTTTTCGTGGCGTATATGCAGTTGTAATAACTTGCTGCAGAGTTTCAAAATCCTTCGGCCCCTGGGAAGAGACTAGGTAATAAGCGCCATCTATAAGCCGAAATTTCGCACATTTGATAAAGATAGCTTTTTCTTCAGTAGTCAATTGATCGTAGGTTCCATGCTGCAATTCAGGAAACTGTACAATTCTTTGTCCAGCTTTGGTGACCTTTCCCCAGAAAATAATGGTATATATTTGGATACCATATCCATAACTTTTCCATGTGCTTCCGCCATACTGTTCTTGAGCAATCCGTATGATTTACTGCTTCCTGGTTCTTTTCTCTTTCCCTTCGATGAGCTAGTCTTAGCTGGAATATCTTGCCTATCTTTCGTTTCTCGTGGTTTATCCCAGAACACTAATTTCCTTGGTGTCCACTTCTTACTGACTTCTTGCCTGTATACTTTCTCTCGTGGCAGTGGACCCTCGGCTCATAATTCTGTCTCCAGTACCTCCCCTTCCTTTTCTGCTTCCTTCAGTTGCTGTTCCAAAGACAATATTTTCTTTACTAGACCCTTGTTCTTTCTTTTTTCTTCTTCTAACAATTGTTCTGCTTGGATCTCGCCCCTTTGGATCACCTCGAGTGTGGCCGTTACTAGCAAGTCTTATGCTTCGCCATTCGTACAAGACTTGGCAGCTGTATTCCACTCCTGAATCAATCTTCTCGATTGTTCAGTTGATGTTCGTTTTTGTAACTCTGCCGTGAGATGCTCTCCAATATACTGCCAGTCTTGCTCGTAGCTCTCTAACTTCTCCATACACTCTTTTAGCTTCTGCGATCTTTCCTCTAATTCCTTCTCTTGAGTTTCGAACCGTAACAGTTGCTCTCTTGTCAGTACATTACTTCTACCCACCGACATTGAAGTCTGAACCAGAAGATCATCTAATTCTTCTCTCTTTTCCCTCCAATCCAAGCCTAATTACGTATATATATATATATATTATATTTAACACCTAAACAAGAAAACAATCTCACCCAACAAAACAACTTACACAAAAGTTAATTAATTTTAAACAACACCTAGTAAAACTAATTGAAATTTTTCCCAATTTCCTCATTCAATCTCACTTTCTGCTGCCCTTTGTAACCTAAATGCTCCCTAGATTAACACCTTAATCCCAAACGTTACAGTCGACTTGACTTTTTGTGTGAATCACGAAGACATAACCCCAACACTCAATATCAATCAATATCGAGACTTACAATATCTGTTTAAAACGTGACGATTCAGACAAATATAGCATATAGTCTATCAATGCTCTAACAAACGCGAAGTAGCTTCGAACGAACAGGAGTGAAATCCAACTTTTAAGCGGAATTATAGAAAACAACGCTATACCTAATTACCAAAATTTCCACTCCTTAACTTTTGCTCTATTTAAAATGTAGAAAGATTCACAGTTTTTCTTACAGGTACAAATTCATTCATCCGCACAAAAACTGAATAACTTACTACACTTCTCATTTCTAATAAAAACATAAAGGCCAACGATAAAAACACATATTAAACGAAAAATATTGAAAATCGGCGCAAACAAAAAAAAACCAAACATCGATGAATTAACCAATTAACCTATATCTTAAATTTTCAACCTAAACACACGGAAATGCGACAAAAAACATTCAAACGAGCATAATGGTTTAACTTGAACCTATTCAAAAACGCACATCACAATCATGAAATCAATATTACTACTCTGAAATGGCTTCCCAAAATTGCACTCAACACTTAATCTAACACTTTTTAAATTTATCCTGAAAAGTAAATGGAGCAGCTAAAAGAAGCAGAGCTCTCACAATTAACAAAAAAAATGGAGTAGCTAAAAAAGCATAACTTCCACAATTAAAAAAAATGCAGCAGTTAAAAAGCATAATTCCCAAAAAATGGAGCAGCTAAAAAAGCGAAGCTCCCAATATATATAAATTTAAAAAACACAATACCTTTTTAAACCGGCTGCGCCAAATTGTCGTGTCCCAATAATAAAACTCACGGTATACGTTACGGCACTCGCCAGTGCAGTCATTGGTCTTTTATGCACCAATATTCGGAAGTAGACTTTACTTAACAACGCGGATGTAAACAAACGACAACAACCTTGCCGTTTGTTCTACCGGTTGCAGCACCTGAGTCGCTCAGTAGTAAACAATCGCTTTGCATAATAATTACCATGCGAGGTTAATTATTATTGTAATCGTCGATTGCTCCACTAAGCGCTCATCGCAGTCAGCTGTTGAGCTAATCAGCAAAATAACCGACAGTTGTAGAAAAGTACCATGCGAGGCTACTGGTTAGCAATTGCGAATTATTTCACTAAAATGCGCCCTTGGCTGCTGGAAGAATCTTCCGTATATTGGGCCATAACAATGATTGCTTCGACAAAGGATCTTTTGCATCAGCTAGTGGATGCACCGACGAGAATCCCTGATGCAGCTGGAGATGGGGCCAATTTACTAGATGTGTTTCTGTCATCTCACCCTGACAAATATTCCATCTCAGTCGGCTCCCCTCTTGGTAATTCAGACCACTGTCTAATCACGGCTCAAACTATCACCTCAACTATGCGCCGCCCTGCTTCTCCACCTACAAGTAGGCTTCTCTGGCACTATAAGAACCTCTGATTGGGAAAGTCTCAATCAGTATCTTAGAGATATAGATTGGTCGGTCTGTTTTGCTTCGAGGGATGCTGATGAATTCACATTAGAACTTAGTAACATACTAAGTCTAGGCATGTGTGAATATATTCCGTATTCTTACAGCAGATCTCAACAACAGCAAAATCACTCTTGGTTTAACGATAAGTGCAACCAAGCTATAAAATCGAAAGAGTCTGCTTTTCGCGCCCATTAAGTGCATCCTTGTCCAGAACTGAAAGAAATCTACAAGACTCCACGGAACACCTGCAAGTCCATTATCCAGAGAGAAAAATTTCTTTTTGACCAGAATGTTAGACTAAGAATGTTAGCAAGCCGCAAAGGTAGTAAAGGTTTCTGGTCCCTGGTCAAAACCATCAGGAACAACCTCAGGAGCTCCTCTATACCATCACTACTTAATAATGGTGAAGTGGTTGTTGACTCCCTGGATAAAGCTATTATTTTGGCTGCTAGATTCGCATCAAATTATTTTCTTCCACCCACTTCACAGGCACCTGTCGTGCATCCCCCGTGCGGATGTGTACAAGAGCCAAACAAATCCGTACGAGAGACGTGTTCAAAGTCCTTAGTGGTATCAACGTCTCTAAAGCCGGAGGCCCTGATGGTTTCTCGCCCCTATTAATTAAAAGCTGTGCCTCATCCTTGGCTAAACCACTGCGCAAGCTATTCTACCTGTCTTATTCGACAGGAAAATTTCCAACTGCTTGGAAACTAGCTCACGTTCAGCCTATTCCCAAGAAAGGAGAGGGTAGCGATCCCTCAAATTATCGACCAATTGCAATCACCTCGATTCTCTCAAAGGTTTTTGAATCTATCATTAACTCCAAATTAATGAAGTATCTGGAAACCAATCAGCTCATCAACGATCGCCAATACGGCTTCCGGCACGGTCGCTCATCTGGAGACTTGCTGACTTTTCTTAGGGAACGTTGCAATCGTAGTCTTCACAATTTTGGTGAGTCCGAAATCGTTGCTCTAGATATTTCAAAGGCCTTTGATAGAGTCCGGCATCCAGCCCTTTTAGCCAAACTCAAAGCACTTGGTCTTTCCCCTGCGGTGTCTCCCAGGGCTCTGTTATTTCTCAGACTCTATTTCTCATCTTCATTAATGATCTGCTTTCCCTTACTTTTAATCCTACCCATAGCTTTGCTATGACAGTACCCTTGATTTCGCATACTCCTTTGACACCCTTGCGGATTCCAGAGGGAACGCCACATGTGTTAAACGAGACTGCATGATTAGATCATTGAATAACGATCTTGACAATATTCTCGCTTGGGGCAAAGTGAATCGCGTCGAATTCAATGCATCTAAGACCAAAAGCTGTCTCATCTCATTAAAACAAGACCATCACTTAACCACTCCCGTTTCGGTTGATGGTGCATTAATTTCTGATTTACCGTCACTAAGCATTATTGGCATTAATATTTCCAGTAAGTTAAGCTGGACAGATCACATCTTCTCGGTTGCCAAAGAAGCATCAAAATGTCTTGGTTTTTTGAAAAGGTGTAAGAAATATTTCATCCCATCAAATATAGCACTCCTCTACAAGTCCTACATCACACCTAGAATGGTATACAATTCCCATATCTGGGCCGGGGCTGGTCGCACAGCCTTAGCTTCATTGGATATTGTCCAAAAGCGAGCCTGCAAGCTCATTGGCGATGTGGCAATTACTCGTCATATCGACTCGCTCGAGCACCGTCGCAATGTTGGATGCCTTTCGCGCCTTTATCGCTATATGCATGGTCAATGTTCAGATGAAATATCTAGTCTGATCCCTTGTAGAATAGTTCCTGCACGCAATACTCGCGCTGCATCCCGCGCTCATCCTTTTACCCTTCAAACTACCTTCGGCCGTACACTAAAATTCCGTGATGCTTTCTTATCCCGAACTGTGCGAATGTGGAACAGTCTACCATCTTCTGTCTTTCCTCCGGCATACAACCAGCGAAATTTAAGGGCGACATACATCGGCACCTCCGCCGCTCTCCTCATATCCCTTAATCCTTTCCCTACCTCCTTCCTGCCACGCTGTGCCTTGCATCATAGGGTATCCCCTGAGCTTGGCTTAATAATATAACAAAAAAAAAAAAGCGACACAGTTCACCTGAATATGACGGCTTGACTCCAGAATTCTTCATACGTTTCAGCGATTTATTAATTCCTGACCTTTTGGAAGTCTTCAATTCGGCGCTTGAGACACATTCAGACTTTCCTTCTAGTTGGAGGAGGTCTGTTATGCCCTTGATTCCAAAGAAGGGAGCTTTGCAGAGGATGGGGAACTGGAACCCTTCGCAATGTAGACTACAAAATCGTCTGCAAAGCGTTAGCGGCGATAGCCCGCTCGGTGATTGCTTCGGCAATACACGCGGAATAGTCCTATTGTGTACATGGTCGTAGTATCTACGACAACATCGCGGTAGCCAAGCATTTGTTTGCCTACCATGAACAGACAGGTACCCAAATGGCCATGCTTTCAATAGACCAACAAAAGGCTTTTGATAGCGTCTCGCACGAGAATATCTTCACTGCTCTCGAGGCATTTGGGTTTCCGCCCAGGTGGCTCGATATCTCCGGGAAACTGTATAGAAATTCAGTGATTTTGATTAAGCATCAAGGATAAGTTCTGGCTCCTATCTCGTTTCATGGAATTATCAGACAGGGCTGTCCATTGTCAGGTATGCTTTATCCTGCCGCTTCTGTCATGTTGCTCACGAAACCCCGTAGCACTTGCTCTGTCACTGCGAAGCATTGGCCAGGCTGAGATAACTCCACCTTGAACATGCTTTTCCTCCACCAAATTACGTATGGAACCTTAAACCCAGAATGGTTCTAGACTTTATTAAGAGTCTAAACCTATAAATGGAGCAAATTCAACGGGGACTCACAATCGATCTTTCAGGTCGCAGATTGCGCGGCTAACGCCTATACACTCCTTCACAAATCTAATCTAATCTAATGCATAGGGCGATGTGTAAAAATGTATTTTATAATATTGCTTAAGTCTGCTATTATGAACAGTGACCAGTCGCCTGCCGGCTTTTATAGATATGGCTGTTATCAAATAAGGTCCAATTCAAATTTGAGAGGGCTCATTCTTTCTGTTTTCGCTTTTTAGCAAGACTTTATCTCCTACATGAAAAGATGTAGGGCGTATGGCTTTTTTCGGAGTCTGCTTTGTAGCTTTGCTTACTAGCGAGGAGATTTTTGGTGGTTGCGTATGATTTTTGTAGTTTGTATCGAAGTAGATGATAATAGCTCTGTTGATTTTATAGAGGCTCTCGTTCCCGTTTTAAATTTGGTGGAACGTCTGCCGTAAAACGATATAGACAATCCATTGGAGTTAACTTCGTACACGCTGTTGTTATATACGAACGCAACCGATCGCAGAAAATGGTCCCACGTTTTGGGATTTTCGTCCACTATTGTGCGAAGATAAGCCCGAGGGTCTCGGGCGGGGTGTCTTCGGTACCGGCCGGGAGACGTCCATTATCTTGAGTAAGAGATGTTCGCTTCCAAAGGGCTTTTAACTGAGCTTATCCGGCTCGAGGCACTGGACAGACGTGGGCACCGAAGCGAAATGCCATGTTTGCCATTTGGTAGGGCTTTTTATTGCTGACTGCCTCAGGAGAACCAGGAAGAAGGCTGAACCGAGGGTTCCATCGAAGGAGCCACTACTACAGTAGTGGATCTGGAGAAGGAGCCTTCGGCCGGCACTCAACCTACTGTATTAAGGTACCTGAAGTTGTCCTAGATGCAAAAAACATTATGGCCCTAAACGGGGCCGCGTCGGCACGTTTAGGCACGGATATTTCCGACCAGGAGTCGGCTAGCCATTTAGTAAAAAAAAAGGGGCGAGGAAGAAGAAATTTGACCGTGTGATGCTGCGTCCTCCGGAGCCAGCAAAGCCAGTCGCTCCAAAACGGCCCCACTTGGAGGAGCACGATAGTGGAGTCCACGGTTAGAAGGTTGTTGTGAGAGAGGCGGAAGCATCTCTCGAGCAACTTTCGGATTGCGATATGACCGGGGTGGTTGAGATTGGTGTCTCGATCTTCAGTGGCTGCGAGTCGTGTGGTAGTGTCATTTCGACTGCTAGCCAATTTGAGGTCTCGAAGGGGATGGAGACCCTTCCTAGGGAGAAGATCTCCGAAATTCTTGACCAGCTCCAGTACAAGAAGAACCCAGATAAAAACTGGAGTATTCTTGTAAAGAAGCTGGAGAGGCCAGAGTTGTTACTCCCTCAGCTTCGAGTCCTACAACAGGAGTCCAAGAAGAGGAGGAAGTACAAAGCTGTAGATCGCTTAGATCGTCTCCATAGGAAGGTGGAAGAGTTGATTCAGGAGCATCGCTTGGCCAATTTTCCGCGCCAGTAGATGTCGAGCATTCATCGTTTTAGCTTTTCATCTCTTTCAATGTGCATGATAGTTTCTATCAACACCGGGGATTTACGTGCCCATACCAGGTTACACAGCACTATCGAAAATGTCAACATGTTCGATATAGACATCGCGCTTCTACAGGAGACGAATTTTACACAAGACACATATACACAACTTGAGCGCTAAACTTATCTACACACTGGCTATGCAATGTTTGCCACACCTGCGCCTCGTCGAGGCTCAGGGGTGGCAATCATTGTATCCAACAAATTTACACTATCGTCTGCTGTCTATACAGATATCTTCCCAGGCTTCGCTTCTTCCTTTGATTTTTTCGTTCAAGACAAACACATCAAGGTAGTAAAGGTGTACCTTCCTCATGACCAAGACATTACAAGACAAATTCTTGATAGTGTTCAGTCCTGTCTGGTGAATTTTAGTGCCGAAACTGTCCTCGCAGGTTATTTCAACTGCACTCTGAATCCCTCAATGGATCGGCACTCTGGAGTTGAGTTCAACTCTGTCAATGCTACTCGATTGAGGAATTTTGTCGGTGTTTTCAGACTTGTGGATATCAATCGATGGATGCTTCCTACGACTAGATCATACACAAGTGTCTCGCGAAATATCCATGGAAGTCTAGCAGGTTCCAGAATTGATAGACTTTACGTCTCACCAGGAATACTAGAACATTTCGTTGGTGTCAATCATGAAGTGTGTTCCGTTAGCGATCATCTTCTTGTTGAAAGAAGAACTGCATACTGGATATTCAACAACTATTTGTTGAATTCCGAGCAGATAATCAATGAGTTCAGTGAATTCTGGCACGATTGGCAAGAGAGGAAAGTTGACTTTCCTTTTCTTAGTCAATGGTGGGATGTTGGAAAGCTCCAAATTCGATCTTTTATCGAGACGAGTATCAATCGAAGTGGGTATCAATCTTCTAACTTGTCGGCCGAGGTCTCTCGGGTGGCAGGTCTTCTCCCAACTCAGCTGGAGTTGATTTTATCTTTCAATAGAATAAAGGAACGCTTGGTGACACAGACTTACAAGCACAGCTTGGAGTTTGTGCTGCGCGGCCAAGCATGCTGGCTGACGGAAGGGGATTCTCCAACCGAGTTCTTCTTTCAGGCGACTAGACGACGTACTGCTTCTTGTGAGGTCGAATCGATAATTGATGAATCTGGACAAGTCCTCAACAGACAACAGTTATCAGAATATATTCAACACCACTACAGTAGCCTTTACTCTGAATAAAAAAACTTTCTCTGAGGAGAGTAAGGAGCTCCTGGATACAGTAATCACATTGGAGGATATGATTGTCGTGTCCCAATTATAAAACTCATGAATCAATAAAACAATAAATTTTTAAACCATAGAAAACACACGAATTGCATTTAAAACAATACTTTATTAATCCGAGAATTCACCTTACTTAATGACAATATAACTAAGCTACCTGCTGCTTAGGTAACCTGTACCGACTCTAATCACGATAAGACTATACACTTTACGGCACTCGCCATTCCAGTCATTGGTCTTTTATGCAACAATATTCGGAAGTAGACTTTAATTAACAACGCGGGTGTAAACAAACGACAACAACCTTGCCGTTTGTTCTACCGGTTGCAGCACCAGAGTCGATCAGTAGTAAAGAATCGCTTTACATAATAATTACCATGCGAGGTTAATTATTATTGTAATCGTCGATTGCTCCACAAGCGCTCATCGCAGCCAGCTGTTAAGCTAATCAGCAAAATAACCGAAAGTTCCAGAACAGTACCATGCGAGGTTTCTGTTTAGCAATTGCTAATTATTTCACTAAAATGCGCCCTTGGCTGCTGGAAAAATCTTCCGTATATTGGGCCATAACGTCCCTCCTCCCTTGGAAAAACTAGTTTCCGCCGGGAACTAGATCTGGAGTGTGCAACAATCTTAATTAAAAATTGAAAATGTCTTTATTGGCTCAGATTCTTTACAGTTTTCATTATATACCTACTATCTAAATTGTCTTATTTTTCTTTTTCAAACCGTACATTTTACATTTTTACAACTTTTTACATTATTTGTCTTTTTGTTTTCTTTTACATTTAACTTCTTTAAATTCAATATTTCATTTTCACATTTAATTCCTTTCTTTCATTTTTACATCTTTTTACATCATTTCTTTTTTTATTTTATTTTACATTTAATTTCTTTAAGTTCATCATTTCATTTTCACATATAATTTCCTTCTTACTTTCATCTCATTTCTTTTTTATTCTGATTTTACAACATATCTATTTACTTTTTTTTACTTCACATGTCATTTCTTGGAAATTTCCTGCACTTCTGAAATACCTTATTATAATAATAATTTCCTACATTTGAGTCTTATAATAATTAATCTATTCCATTCCATTGAACATGATTGAATATTATAAACCATATATACATATGTTTATTTCTATGTAAATTTACACGTTAATCTCTAATTATAGGTTGCCCTTAAATTACTTCTACGTTATACAAGTGCAAAAAATATATATATATATACTTAACTAAACCTATGGCGGCTACTCTAGCTGCACAAGTTGTTTCCCCACAATAGTTGGCAGATTGGTGGTTGGCAAGTTCGCTGTCGTGGGCAAGATTGTCTCAATGGTTATGTTTACATTTTGGGTCTTGGGTTGCTGCTCTGACTTATGAACTATAGGTAGAATCACTCTGTTAGTGCCGGCTTGGGTAGAGTTCCTCTTCCAGCGCTTCAAATGGCATAATACTCCTATCATGATTACTAAGCTGATGACGGCTAAACATGCGTTAGTAGCTGTCGCTGCTAAATGTACTAGATGTGGAATGGCACGTCTACCTGTCTCCTGCGTGCTGATTTTGTTTTCAACCCTTTTTATGGGGGCATCCTGCTCTCTCCGTGCTTGATTAAAGTTGTCACTAGCCAGCAATCGTATTTCGTCCTGTTTGCCTTCTACTACCTTCTCTCTCTGCCTGTTTGTCTGTGTTGCGATGCTATTCCAGGCTGGTAACTCCATTCGTCTGGGCTGCCATAGAGATATATTTCGCTGTGCGGCATCTTCAGCTTGTATTCGTAGGTCACCGATTTGCAGGAGCCAATGTTCTTCGATGAATAATATCCCTGTGTGCTCCAGCTCACCGATGGAAGTTGGTGAATGTTGCCTATTTACTTCCAGCTTGGTCTTCTCAGACATCACAAATAACCAGTGGTTTCTCGTTACCATTCGGACAAAGCTGCGCCACTTTGCTTTAACTCTTTCCTTACAGGCCTTCGCATTTACGTTGGAGCTCCGGAAAAGGTTCAGCACACAGTTTTCTCCAATAGCAGTAATAGTTGGGGCTAATTGTGGGTATAAGATTTGCGGGTAATCCGATGCGGTTAACAAACTCTGGCACTTCTGGTACTGTTGGTAACTCAGCAAGACATACTGTCGTTCATGATTGTTGGCTGCCAAAAGTTCAGTGTCCAGATCATATACATGATACCCAAATTCATCTATAGCTATTGGGATCGTGTGTACCTTATGTAAGTCAAATGCAACTCTTTGGGGCTGTGGGATATCTACCCTGACTAGGATTTCTTGGGCTACTTGGAGTACTTGTACCTTTGCAATTTGTACCAGCAATTGGAAAATCAGGAATTTTTCATCTAAATCCAGTTGACTAGTGGCATTCTCCCTTATCTCGGTCATCTCTCGTGCATGAATTCTAAGCGGGTGTAGCTTTCCTACGCTTAGGGAGATTAATATGCTCATCATTGTTTCTTGCATTTCGCTGATTTCTCTTAAGTGAAGGCTCATTAGTGTAATTATCTCACTCAATTCCATTCTTAGTTTCAATGACGATATTGCCCGATATTGACACTGCTGCTCTTTAACGATGGTTGCAAGTTTATTTTGTAGTTCCTCTTTCTCCTCTGCTGCCTGTAGCCTTGAAGCATTAAACAAATTGAACATAGATTTGACGACTGAAATTTGGTCCTTCAGTAGATGTAATGTTCGGCTCTCCTTCTCATTAAGGTTTTCTATAGCTGCATATATTTCTTCCGAGTCGGCATGGTCCATGGTTCCGAACAGTGTCTTGGCCAGAGATCCAACTCCATCAAAAATTGAACGCTTATTTCTGCGGGGCGCCTCATTTTCCTCAACCTGACGCTTAATTTTTTCCACCCAGCCTCCTATCTCTTTGACTGCTGCCTTACACCTTGCAACGCCTCCAGTATCGGTTACATCTGCACATAATCCGCTTATCAAACCGCTGCAGTTGCTGACGAATTTTAAGTCTTCAGTGAGATCTGGTATTTAGAACTTAACAGAATAGTTCAATGTTTCGTGTAGAAACTAAATACCCCGAGTCGCTCGAACAACACTCCCGACTGTGGTATATGCTGGATGCTATAACCTGCCTGCTCTGCTTGTATCCCAACTATCAAAGCGAAGATTAAAATTACTACCGCCTTCATCGCGAAGCTAAACCTTATTTAATAACTATATAAATTTAGGGTAATGCTAGTATTCTTAGACTAAATGAAGTTTGTTTTTCTTTAATATAAACTCCTTATTTATTCTAATATATTTCAATTCTCACTTTTTTTTACAATCTTAATTTCTCTTACACCTTCTTTCTTTAACAATTCTCTTTTCTCTTTACACAACTTGTATAAAAACTTCTCTTTCCTTTAAATTTCTAAATCCCTTTTTTTTAATATTTTAATTATTAACCTCTTATTTATGTTTTCTTTAAACAGTTCTTCTTATTTATTTTCCATCATTTCTTTCAAAATCTCTTATCTCTTTTTTTTTAATCTTTATATCTTGTTTACTATTCCTCTTTTCTTTGAATGATTCAAATTTTTTTTTTTTTTTTAATATACTTACTTACTTCCCCCTATTGGCAATCTTTTCGCATCTGCATGATCTTCTTTTTCCTTTCCTCCCAGCCTAAACGCTTTAATGAACCTTGTTCTGCAAGAAAAACAAAGATACTAAGAAAAAGACTAAATAAAATAAAATATTCAAATTGTAAAACTATTCTATCGTGCTTCATTCCACTTAGGTCATCGTCCTTATATGACGAACAAACTCTAAAAAAAAAACTCTTCAAATTAATCATGATACCTTCTCAAACGATTTGTATGAATCCGTTTGAGCTTTTTCCCTTGAAGTATAGTTACATTCTCAGGACTGTGAACGTAAATTACTTCATATGGACCTTCCGGCCTAGCTGAATTGTCATGGTACTTCTTTGCCACTAGTTTGCTTGTAAGTAGGTTGTTGTTTTAAGTAGCTAGTTGAAACGACCTCTGCAATTTGAACCGCAATACTGAATAGGACTTATCCATATTTTATACCGGTTCAGGCTGACGCTGTACGCTACTGGGGATTTCCGCTACAAATCCAAACAAGGTTTCCGTGGGCGTAAGTTTTGTGCCTGTATGCACGGTGTTGTTGTACGGATGCGCTGCGGTTCTCAACAGCTCGTCTGTTTCGTGGCTCCCGATCAACGAAACTCCTCAGATAGTTGGCTAGCGTAGAATGCTTCCTGTCCACAGCGTTCGACTCGGGTTGGTAGGCATTTGTTTGCAGTTTCTTTATCTTCAACATTTTACAAAGAGCCTTTATGGCTTCTCCAGTTCAGTGTGCTCCCTGATTCGTTACTAGCTGTTTCGGTAGCGAATACCGGCTGAGGATTTGCTCAAAGAAGGCCAGGGCTACCGTGTTCGCTTCTTGGTCTGGTATCGCCACGAAATCAACAAATCTAGTCAGATCATCCATCATAGACAAGACCCTTGTGACTGACTGGCAAAGATCCAGCTAAGTCAACATAGACTTTCCCAAAAGGTTTTTCCGCGATTTCCGTCACTACTACTGGCATCTTGATCGTACAACGTTTAACATACCGAGCTATATCAGCCTTAATTCCCTTCCAAGGGTAGAAGCGCTTCACTCTGTTGAACGAGTTATTGCATGAGCACGAGTTATTGCAAGGCATGGGTACTCCCTGCTATGATATAACTCAGGTTCTTCAATGTACCTTGGAATTCTGCTTAGGGCATCGGCATTACCATTTTCCTTTCCAGTTTTATATATAATCTCAAATTCATACTCCGATAGTTTTTGTCGAAATCTGAGCATACGTGAAGTAGTGTCCTTCCTTTTGAAAGGTTTTCCCAGAATGTAGGACATATAGTTCCGTACTTCCCACACAATGGCCAACATCTCACGCTCTGTAGTGGAGTAGTTTCTTTCTGCCATGTTCAAATTACTACTAGCGTAACTAATTGGCTTGCCCTCTTGCTCCAGAGCTGCCCCTAAATATTCTCCACTTGCATCAGTGATTACCATAAATTCCTTTGTGAAATCCGGATAGATCAAGAGTGGTGGTGTAGTAAGAATTTGCTTGACATGACTGAAAACCTTTTCACACTCGAGTCCCCATGTGAACTTAACGTTTTTTTTTAATAAACCATTAATGGGTGCCAATATTTTTGAAAAAGTCGGAAAAAATTCCGATAATAATTGGTTAGCCCTAAAAAAGGTTGAACCTGACGAACAGTTTTTGGTTTTGGGAAATTTTCCACTACTTCTACTAATCGTTTATCAGGCTTTACCCCTTGTTCTGAACAAAGATGGCCCAGATACACTACCTCTTTCCTTAAAACTGACATTTTCAAGGCTGCAACTGAAGCTTGTGTTCTCTGAAGCGCTGAAAAACTTCTCATAGTTTGCTGTTATGTTCGTCCAAACTCTTAGCAAATATCACGACATAGTCAAGATACACGAAGCATTTAATCCCTTGAAGTCCCGTTATAATTCCGTTTAGTAGGGATTGAAAGAATGTGGGGCCGTTTTTAAACCAAATGGTAGTCGTTTATAATGGAAATGATTAAAACTGGTACTAAACGCCGTTTTTTCTCTGTCTTTTGGGTCGATTAATACTTCGTTAGCTAAATCTGACGTGGTGAAGTATCTAGAATGACCCAAACGATCTCGAAGTACGGGGAAATTAAATGGACTGTCACTAGGTTCGATGATATCGTCCTTGAGTAATTTTTTGAGTAGTACCGGACACTCTTCTCGATGGGCTTCTGGCATGCGATATTGCTTTTTTTGTATGGGGGCCGTATTAGCTATTAACGGTAACTTAAATGTTTTCGTCGGGGTGTATGACAATTTGTTGTTGTTTTTTGCTACTAGGGGCCTCCTGCCGTCTTAATTCCCTTGGCTGAGATTGAAAGGGAAGCTTTGGCCGACTTCGAGATCTCTTTAAATCCTGGAACGAAGTTACAATTTTCCGGGGCTTCCGTTTGCTGCTGGGGGCCCTAGGCCTACTTTTTTCCTTGGAAATGGTTGAAAGGGGGGCTTAAAGCCTTCTACGAAATCCCCTTCAACCCAGGAACGATGATATCTTCCTTCTGGAGTTGGTTGCGAGTAGGTGTCTGTTATCTTTTGTACTTCTTGGTGCTGGCAAAGAGCTTCTGGTGTCCGGTGATGAATTCCAATCTGGAGGTCCAAGTCTCTCAATGTTGTCTTTTCACTCTTAATGGGGTGAACGCTTGCTCGCCTGGAGCAGAGGCGCCTACAGATGATATCTACCCGGAGCGTATCTAGAATGACCCAAACGATCTCGAACTACGGGAAAATTAAATGAACTGTCGCTACGTTCGATTATATCGTCTTTGAGTAATTTTTTGAGTTGTACCGGATACTCTTCTCGATGGGTTTCTCGCATGAAATATTGCTTTTTGTGTATTAGCCATTAACGGTAACTTAAATGTTTTCGTCGGGGTGTATGACAATTTGTTGTTGACAAACGAAAGATGTCACTGTATTCGTAGCAAATATGGGTTACTGCTTCCCTTTCTTCGAAGTTAAGGTCTTCTCCCAGCACCAGTGGTTCCTTCATTAGCTTGAGCCGTTGTTGGCGATTATCAATCTTACCCTTATCCCGTCCTAGTGGATGCACTGTATACTTACTCAATTTTTCAAGCCTCGGCCTGAAATTCACTAGTTCAACGGCCTCCCTTCCTGCGTTAATAATACCTACCCACGGTTTTCCGTTCCTTGGCTTAATTATAGCATTCCCACAATACACTCGTGGCCTAATTTCTTCCGCCATGCACATTAAATCTTCCTCACCTGTGACATTAATTTCCAACAGCCCCTCTGTTCTTGGGTTCAACTTACTTCTTGTCCCCTGCGTGCTTTTACTCTTTCCTAAGTAATACTTTTCCTTTCGCTGTGTAAGATGTACCTTTTCGCTCTGAGCCTCTGCGTAAGCTGTAGCTTTAGAGAGGTCGCGCTGGACTTCCATGTGAGGAATTTCCAGCTCCTTTTCCCTTTTTCCTGCTACACCTTCTTGTTCTCTGATCCCCATCGGTTTAGTCCTATTGATGGGTGCTTCTTGAGGATCTTTTTGATTCGCTCCCGTGCTAAGGGACTCGACCAATTGTCCGAAAGGCCACTGCTCAGCTGTTAGAGCTGGCTTTACATCATCTTCTTTTCGAAAAGTCATCTTTCTTTCTTTTATTTCACCATCTTGAAAAAATTCTACTTCTGAAAGATACTTTGTGAGGCTATCTGATACAACGTCCGCTTTGGATATAATGTCGCGCAAGGCTGCGATTCGATTCTTCATTCGTTGCTTAATCTCTTTTGGGCAAGAATACACTGCTTTCCTTCAACTCTATTATCTCGATTTTCTCCTTTCCAGTGATGCATCCAAAAAGAGGTTTTTCTTCCTGTATTTTCTCCATGCCCTTTAATGACAGTTTTCCATTTATACAATCAATGACTACTATGTCCTTCAGGAACTTGATCCCCGGAAGACCGTCAGCTGGAATCTAATTAGTGTCATAAATGGTGTTAAACTCGCATGGCTGTTCTACTCCACCTATGCGTAGTGTGGCTTTGCAAGTTCCAATTGAGCTTTCTTGTGCCCCAAACAACCCTCCAATCATTATTTTCTTGAGAGTTTGTATAGGCGTGTTTCCTTTAATACGATTTACCTTAATTAAAATACATGTTGCACCTGTATCTACTAATTATGTTAATTTACCCGTTATACCTATATCCGATTCTACTGAGAAAATGCAGTTATTTAACAAACTTAACTCTATGACACTGGCTTCTTTCTGTGCGGTCTTAATGGTCTTGAATTCCGTTAGTTGAAGGCAGCTGCGGATAATTCGCCCAGCTGCCGCTCCCCGTTTCCCTTCTTTAGAGCTTCTTGTTCCGCTAGATATTTCTTCAAGCAGATTGCGGTATAATGTTCGCAGGTTCTACAAAATTGGCAATAAAGGTTTTCTGGGTCGGTTGCAGCTGTCGTGGAGCACCAATTGAAGTATCCGCGAACCTTATGCTTTGTCTTCGGTAACTAGCAGTATCGTGACCATATTTTCGGCATTTTACACAGTATGGTGGCTGTTTTCTTGATTGGCATTCCCTAGAAATATGCCCTCTTTGTCCGCACTGGAAGCACTGGATGGGCCTAGGCGGCGTTGCTCTAGCCTGTGATCCACGATATATTCCTGCTGCTGCTGGAGATGGGCCCTTCTGTACGGCTTCTCTGAATGGTCTGCTGGTATTATTGTTGAAACGATTAGTCCCCCATCTATCTCGCATTGTTTCGGAATTCAGCTTTCGCCCACTTCCCCAGACTTCTGCTTCTCTACTCTGGAGCCTCGTTGCATCCTTCTCGAAATATTTAGCTTCTTCTTGTACTTCATCTAGAGATTGGAATCTCCTTCCCGTCAGATGCACTTGCATTGCCTTATTCCCTACGCCTGCTTTAAAAGTAGCCACTGCGTCAGTTTCCAATTCTGCTATTAGTCCACCTTCCTTATTTGGGTACTTAGCTGTGACTGCTGTTTTAATTTTGTCCAGAAGCTCTTTCATTCTGTCAGCGAATTCTGGAATGTCCTCTCCAGGTCGTTGTTTACACTCCAGCATTTCCGTACGTAGCTCGCTGAACGTTTTTCGTGGCGTATATGCAGTTGTAATAACAGAGTTTCAAAATCCATCGGCTCCTGGGAACAGACTAAGTAATAAGCGTCATATCTAAGCCGAAATTTCACACATTTGTTAAAGATAGCTTTTTCTTCAGTAGTGAATTGATCGTAGAGTTCCTTGCTGCAATTCAGGAAACGGTACAATTATTTGCCCAGCTTTGGTGACCTTTCCCCAGAAAATAGTGGTATATATTTGGATACCATATCCATAACTTTCCCATGTGCTTCCGCCATACTGTTCTTGAGCAATCCGTATGATTTACTGCTTCCTGGTTCTTTTGTCTTTCCCTTCGATGAGCTAGTCTTAGCTGGAATATCTTGCCTATCTTTCGTTTCTCGTGGTTTATCCCAGAACACTAATTTCCTTGGTGCCCACTTCTTACTGACTTCTTGCCTGTATACTTTCTCTCGTTGCAGTGGACCCTCGGCTTCCCGCTTCCTCTTCTGTTTCCTTCAGTTGCTGTTCCAAAGACAATATTTTCTTTACTAGACCTTTGTTCTTTCTTTTTTCTTCTTCTAACAATTGTTCTGCTTGGATCTCGCCCCTTTGGATCACCTCGAGTGTAGCCGTTACTAGCAAGTCTTATGCTTCGCCATTTGTACAAGACTTGGCAGCTGTATTCCACTCCTGAATCAAACTTCTTGATTCTTCACTTGATTTTCGTTTTTGTAACTATGCCGTGAGATGCTCTCCGATATACTGCCAGTCTTGCTCGTAGCTCTCTAACTTCTCCTTACACTCTTTTAGCTTCTGCGATCTTTCCTCTAATTCCTTCTGTTGAGTTTCGAACCGTAACAGTTGCTCTCTTGTCAGTACATTACTTCTTCCCACCGACATTGAAGTCTGAACCAGAAGATCATCTAATTCTTCTCTCTTTTCCCTCCAATCCAAGCCTAATTACATATATATATATATATATATATATATATTATATTTAACACCTAAACAAGAAAACAATCTCACCCAACAAAACAACTTACACAAAAGTTAATTAATTTTAAAGAACACCTAGTAAAACTAATTCAATTTTTTTCCCAATTTCCTCATTCAATCTCACTTTCTGCTGCCCTTTGTAACCTAAATGCTCCCTAGATTAACACCTTAACCCCAAACGTTACAGTCGACTTGACTTTTTGTGTGAATCACGAAGACATAACCCCAACACTCAGCAGATATCAATATCGAGACTTACAATCTCTGTATAAAACGTGACGATTCAGACAAATATAGCATATAGTCTATCAATGCTCTAACAAACGCGAAGTAGCTTCGAACGAACAGGAGTGAAATCCAACTTTTAAGCGGAATTATAGAAAACAACGCTATACCTAATTACCAAAATTTCCACTCCTTAACTTTTGCTCTATTTAAAATATAGAAAGATTCACAGTTTTTCTTACAGGTACAAATTCATTCATCCGCACAAAAACTGAATAACTTACTACACTTCTCATTTATAATAAAAACATAAAGGCCAACGATAAAAACACAAAACATTTATTCCCCCATATTAAACGAAAAATATTGAAAATCGGCGCAAACCAAACAAAAATCAAACATCGATGAATTAACTAATTAACCTATATCTTAAATTTTCAACCTAAACACACGGAAATGCGACAAAAAACATTCAAACGTCCATAATGGTTTAACCTCAACCTATCCAAAAACGCGCATCACAATCATGAAATCAATATTACTACTCTGAAATGGCTTCCCAAAATCGCACTCAACACTTAATCTAACACTTTTTAAATTTATCCTGAAAAGTAAATGGAGTAGCTAAAAGATTCAGAACTCCCACAATTAACAAAAAAAAATGGAGTAGCTAAAAAAGCATAACTCCCACAATTAAAAAAAATGGAGCAGTTAAAAAAGCATAACTCCCAAAAAATAACAAAAATGGAGCAGCTAAAAAAACAAAGCTCCCAATATATATAAATTTTAAAAACACAATACCTTTTTAAACAGGCTGCGCCAAATTGTCGTGTTCCAATAATAAAACTCAAGAATCAATAAAATAATAAATCTTTAAACCAAAGAAAACACACGAATTGCATTTAAAACAATACTTTATTAATCCGAGAACTGACTTAACTTAATGACAATATAACTAAGCTACCTAGGGCTTAGGTAACCTGAACCTACTGTAATCACGATAAGTCTGTACACGTTACGGCACTCGCCAGTCCAGTCATTGGTCTTTTATGTACCAATATTCGGAAGTAGACTTTACTTAACAACGCGGATGTAAACAAACGACAACAACCTTGCCGTTTGTTCTACCGGTTGCACCACCTGATTCGCTCAGTAGTAAACAATCGCTTTACATAATAATTACCATGCGAGGTTAATTATTATTGTAATCGTCGATTGCTCCACTAAGCGCTCATCGCAGCCAGCTGTTGAGCTAATCAGCAAAATAACCGACAGTTGCAGAACAGTACCATGCGAGGTTACTGGTTAGCAATTGCTAATTATTTCACTAAAATGAGCCCGTTCCAGTGTAGCATTTGACTGAGGGTGATATGCGGCCGTTTGAAGTTTCTGCACTCGTAGTAGCTTACAGATTTTTTTGAATAATTCACTCAGAAAATTGCTGATTTTGGGGATGCGATACCGTGTTACAATTTCATAAAAAATAAATCTGTGCCACCGCGCTTGGAATGGGATACCAACCAACAAACTTTGTTAAGTTATCCTGAAAATTAAAATGTACTTATTGTTTTGAATTGTTTCTTCTACTGGTACCACAATATCCAAGTAGAGCTTATCAAACCACTGTTCCGCAATATCTGTAATAACAATAGGCATTTTTATCAAAGGAGAAGCTTTCATAGTTTGACTCTTGGGGCATTTCTTTACATATCTTTTTATATCTCTGAGTATATGTCGCCACCAGTATTTCCGTTTGTTGCGTTTGCAGGTTTTTATCGCTCCTTGGTGTCTACCAAAAGGGAAGTCGTGATAATCTTTGAGTATAGTCTGTATTTCCTCTGATCTAGTGATTACCGCTGGTTTTGTTGTCGGACTTGCGTCGATATTATTAGGCGCTGAGTTGTTGGTTGTTGGCTCTGTTCTTCAGATTGTGTTTTTAAAGTAGATGTATCCGTGGCTATTAGGGCCTTTTTTTATGGGCTCGAGTAATATCGTAGCAATTCGCGGGGTCTGATTGACTTTGTACATAATCTTCTTCGAAATTGGAATCCATTCGGTGGTGAATTATCGTTTCTACTGTGAAAGTTTGAGCAGGGCTATCTTCGTTTGTCTATGGTGGTATACGACTAAGCGCGTCGACATTCATATCGTATTTTCCTGGTTTGTGTTCTATTTCATAATCGAATTCCGAAAGTATATAAAAGAATCTCACTAATCGTGAAGTAGGATTTAAATGTTAAATACGCCTTTGAGGGGCTTATGATCAGTGTATACATTAAATTTGCGACCATGAAGATAGCATCTGAAGTTCCTGGTGGCCCAAACTATTGCGAGTAATTCCCTTTCGATTGTCGAATAGTTCCTCTCAGCTTTGTTCTGTGTCCGGCTGACATATGCGATTGGTTGACCTTTGCCTATGTCCCCTTGGGAGTGCCTCACTACTAGCATCCATTGTTAAATTAAAAGGTTTTGTGAAGTCAGGATAAATAAGTAGAGGAGGTAAAATCAGTGCTAACTTAATATTTTCAAATTCCTCTTGGCATTTTTCAGTCCATGATTTGTTATTGGACGTACGATTTTTGAAAATGCAGGAATGAATTTCCTATAATAGTTAGCAAGTCCTAAAAAGGACTGTACTTGTCTCACTGTTCGAGGAACCTGGAAATTCTGCACGCATGCCGTCTTGCTCGGGTCTGGGAGAGCTCCCTCACTGGAACATTTGTGACCCAAATATATTACTTCCCTTTTCAGGAACTGATATTTTTCGGGCTGTAGTTTTAAATTATGTTCTCTCAAACGGTTAAATAACTTTTGGAGCTTGCGATTGTGATCTTCCAAATTTTTGCCATAGATGACTATGTCATTTCCAATTCAATTTCAAACCTTGTAGCCCCGTCAGAACATAATTCATCAAACGTTGAAAGGTGGCTGGAGCTCCCTTTAAACCGAAAGGAATGCGTTTGAATTCATAGTGTCCGTAGTTTGTGCTAAAAGCGGTTTTGTGCCGATCTTTTAGATTGACAAGTACCTAATGGTAGCCACTGGCTAAGTCAAGAGTGGTCAAATAACGAACGTGTCCTAATTTGTCTAAAATGTCTTCTATTCATGGTAATGGAAAAGCATCACCTATTTTTTCCCCATTTTACTTGCGGAAATATACGACAGCATGCCATTTCTTTTCTCCGTTTGGTCCTGCCTTTTTGGGGACCACTGTAAGAGGTGAATTCCATGGACTTTTGCTTTGTTGCACTATTCCATTTTCTAGCATTTCATGAATTTGTTCATTAATAACTTGCTTTTGCGTCTCTGATAGTCTATACATTTTCTGATTAATTGGAGCCTGATCGTGAACTAGGGGTATTGAATGGGTTATAGCCCTTGTGAAGGTGAGTGTGTCACCTTTTAGAAAAACACATCATTATATTCCTAGCAGAGATTAGTTATTGAGGTTCTCTCCTCTGCATTTAGCGTTGTCTCTAGATCGAGTTCTTGTTCTAGTTTGGTAAATCGCTGGTTATTTTCTAAAATGTGTGTTTCTTCATAGTATGGGATTACGTGGCATAGATGCTGTAATATTGCAGCTTGGGCAGGCTATGCAAGCGTTTGGGTTATCTTTAAACATTTTTTGTTTGGAGTTCGAGCTCCAGTATGTTTTTGAGCTCTACTAGTTATGAGGCTCTCTTGTGTTGCATGCTGTTCCGCGGACAAAGGTGCGATGTAGTAATTTTTTGTGCGTTTTAATTGCAATTCAAAGTCAGTTATGATCGCATCTTGGCAACTTGCAATGACGGTACCTACTAACACTGTTTTTCCCGCCGGTAGAATGCTGTTCGCTAGAAAGGCTCCTTCGTGTATCTCCTGAGATAGACAGAGCATTTCTTCCTGTATGTTCACCGGTATTCTGACTACTACTTGCTATCGAGCACTTATGCGAATAATGTCCTTTAAATGAACATTCTGCTGCCTGATTTCATCACTCCCGTGCTGGTTAGTCATATTATTAAGTATAAGCTTCCCTGAGTTGTGTTTATTCACCAAGGGGCAGTACAAGTTGACAGCTTGACCTCTACAGTTTCCATCACTTTTGTAGCTGACCTTGACACTAAAAGCTTTTGTGGAGGTGCCTTCTTATCCCTTGCTTTTAATAGTGGGATAGCAAATTATGTGGGGATAGTTTCTGTGCGAAGAAACCTTAGTGTTTGTTTAGGGCCATCAATATTGCAATGAGTCGAAAGGAAATCATCCCTTGGCAACTCCCCAGAGTTTTGCCGGTACCAAGAGGCGTTTGTAGAGTGCAAGTTTTTTGTGTATTTATTAAGCTACGGACGTTGAGTGCTTGTTTCCTAACTAAGCTTACTTCAGCCCCTGTGTCTCCTACTAATTGCACGTGTCCGCTTTGGGCGATGCCTAGGGCGAGTTTTACGATGGGGATTCCTGATACTGTGGATAGAGGGGACCCTTTATCAAAATTCTGCAGCTTTAAAGTCGAGCCTGGGGATTTTTGGTCGACTGTTTCGAGTTTCCGTGTACCTCCCATTTTCGTTTGTGGTGACACTCGGTAATATGACCTCGACGTCCACAAAAATTACATTTAGTTTGAACCTGGTTTATGGTAAATTTATTTGGCACATTTGATGGTTTACCCTGACAACCATTATTATATCCAGTGCGATTGCGTTTACTATCACAAATATCGTGATTGTAGCTGCGACAATTTGTACAGTAAGGAGTATTTTTGCGTTTTAAGCATTCATCATAGGTATGCCCCTTAATCCTGTAGAAAATGCAGACGACTCGTGTCATAAGTGAATTTTGGGGGCCCTGTGCGAATTTTGGGGGGCCTCTTGAAGTTTGCTGGCCATATCGACCGCCCACTGGTAATGCATTTTGAACTGGGTGAGAAGCTATTGGAGGTGGAGTCCCAAGAGTTCCTGTTTGGAACTGTGGAATTGCAGGAGAGGTCTCCATGGGTGAATTAGCTAGTGAACTAGTGTAGACGTTTTGTGCTTTGAGTTGATTTGGGCTCTGCAAAAGATTATTCTGAGCCCATGCGGGCAGAATGTGGACTGGTGTTTGAGTAGCGGCAACAGGTGTAAAGACCATGGATTGCTGCATTTTTTCCATATCTAGAGCTTTTTTAATTATGTCTTCCAGTGAATTATCCTTTTGAACCAATAAATAAGTCGTTAAGTGCGGATTGGTTGACCCAGTTTTCATAGCTGTAATTGCAAAATCTTCCAAACTGTGGTGCTGTAGTTCTGTAGACCTCAGCACCGTATTTTATTTCGACGGCTTCTTTACACTGAGCTAGGAAGTGTTTTACTCTTTGAGTAAAACTACGAAATTCTCCATTGGAAATTATCGGCAAGTAACTAGTTTACTGACTAATTCTTCGTATGTTTCTCGTGGAAGGAAAGTTCTATTCAACAGGGCTTCCAGCTCATCTAAAGAAGTCCAACGGGACGAAGTAATTAGCTGATAAGCTTCCCCGCGAAGACGGGTAGGCAGAATTTGAATAATGCCAGCCTTTTCCTCATCAGCTAGGCAGTGAAGGACTTGCTGGTTGCATCCCAAGATGGTTTGCAACTCTATGCCACGATAAGGGCTATTTTCACCCGAAAACAAAGGGACCATTTGTGCGGTCAACTTGACTACTTTCGAGTAATCTACTGGCATTGTGGGAATTTTATTTGTTTCGAGAATGCGCGGAACACTTATATTTTCACTTTTTTCTTTAAAAGTGTTTTACAATAGGGAATGGCCTAACCAATTTAAAACAATTTCACTCGCGGATGCTTCGCCTATACTAATTTCACTTTGATTTAATAAATAGGAGTGCGAAAATCCGGAAAATTGTCGAGATATTTATTAAACTTCTCAGTTTCCTTTTTAAAATTTTTTATCTTTGCTCTCCGTTGTTCATGTGATTCCTTTATTTGTTTATCTAGACTATCACACAGATGAACGGATAGTTTTTCGGATTTTCGAACTTGTTCTAATAGTTTATCTAAATAAAATGGAAGACTTACTTTTCCAGTTCCTGGCAAGAAGAAGGGGAACACACTGTGGTCCTTGTCTCCCGTTTGTCCACACGAGTTTCTTCAAAAATAAGGTTTCTCATTTTCGGAAAAGCTTAACTATTTATTTTGTAAGGGGATGTACCCAACGGTATTAAATGAATTATCGCCAGCTAAAAGTCCGTTTAAATTTTTCAAATTTAATTACGTTATTTTGTTTGCAAAGAAATACTTTTATTTAGAAAAAAATTACTTTTATTACAAAAAACTTTTAATATAATCCTTTTAATAAAATCAAAACTTTTATTAAAAACGCGATAACCACCGTTATTATTTTGATTCTTTTAAACCGCGACCTTAAACTTGCCAATTGAAAACTGCTCTCCAACTGTTATCTCAAAACTGCTCTGACAAAAACTGCCTTCCTCATGTCCAGCAACGAGTCTTTTAAAGAAAGGCTCAGTTGTTTCACTCCTCTCATTGGTCACTTGAATTGACTTATAGGAATCTTCGTGCCACCCATTCCCCAAAATCAGCATGTCACACCGGAAAAAGAATCACCCAATCAGAATTGTTCAATTCCTTCCCACAGTCCAACATTGCCGATCCGTAAAAACGAGCCACAAAATTTCCCATGGTTAAAATATGTTCCCTTGTTAAATTTTCCTGGACCGCGGATTGCAACATGATCAGTGCACTTGAGTGAGATAAGCAAGAGCATTTTTCTCACAGCTAATTATGCTGACCCATCGAAAAATGTTTATCGCTTGAATATTTCACTCGACACCTGATCTGTTTACTTGAATGAAATAAGCATGCGCGTCTTTCTCACGGTCAATTATGTTGACCCATAGAAATGTGTTAAGCGCGTGCATATTTCATCCGAAATGTTATACGTGTTTGTCACATAATTTCTTGTCGTGCAGACAGAATTATTTGGAGCATGTGCCCTTGAATATGACTACGTCTACTTGGACATGAGAAAATGATTTGTATATGTGCTGCTTAGATAGCCTGGCACATGTACTTGAATGTGAACCCTGCAATTCGTGAATGCATTTCAGACATAAATTGGCTCATGTTGATTTATGAATGCAATTTTGGACCCACTTTAGAATTAAAGGAATTTACGGATGCATTTTGTTATGCATGCATAAATTTCTTTATCTTTGGTTGTTGGTATACAACAACTGTGATAAAGATTCTTTCTGTGGGTATCGACTGCAGTCAGAAGTACTAACCTCACTTTATTGTGGGTCTCGACTGGAATAAAGAATATCCTAATCCTAAACCTTAATAGAGAACCAAGTGAATCAGCTGCCAACCAATGATCAGGTGAATACAAAGTCAGATACAGCAAAATAAATTTTCTTTTAAAATAACCTTATTTTTAACATTACATAAATTATATATTGTGGTAACCTTTTGAACCTTCTTAAAGGAGTTTTTAAATATTAGAACAAAACTGCTCGCTCGCTTACCGCTCGGTTGGAGCAAATTTTCATCCAATTGATAAAAACGTTATAATTGGTGCTAAGTGTGGGGTATTAGAAAAATATTTCCTCAAATATTTTGTCCCACTAAAATACTGGTTTCAGTGTTTAAACTTCTAATTGAATTCCTCAAAATTCCGCAATGTTAACTAAGTTATCATTTTCCATTTTAAGTCTTCTTAAAAAACGAGTTGGAAATTTTCGTAACGATGGAAATTCTTTACTTTTCTGATAGATCAAGCTTTTTCGAGAATTTAAATAAACGCTATACTGTTACGGCATTTACGTATAATTGCGGCTTTTGGTGACTCCTTTTGGTTTAATTGAGTTGCTTAAAATGGATTCCGAACAGCTGAAGGAGCTAAAGGATGAAATGAAGGCCATGGCAGCAGCTTAGCTGAAAGAGCTTGCTAACGAAATAAAGGTCTAATTGCAATCAGAACAAGCATCCGTTACAGCCATAGAGTCAGGAATAACTGATCAAGTAGCTAAACTATCAAAGAAAACGGACGAGTTGGATAAGACTTTAAGTGGGACGGGATTTTTTACCTGAGTTTTTGAAGACTTTTCTTCTCTGGCAAATACGTCTTCCCCTACAACTACTACTAAGTAACTACAACATCGGTAGCATCACCTACCGCGTCAAGCAGGGCAATAGTTAATTCATCTACAATCGCTGGGTCTAGTAGCAGCTCGCTTCCCATCTTTCCTGTATCCTCATCTGGATACTCGCTGGAAATACGCCCCACCTATACAAACCAAATATTTAACTATCCTGTTCAGCCCACTTCAAGGTGGAGTCATCGGCCAATTTATAGCCATTTCCTGTTCATTACTGTGCGAAGTCAGCTTGCTGTGCAATCTGTTGAACAAGCTCTTCCAGCCCAGAACTCCGTCGAAATGCTTTATCCGCTACAACAGCCCAATTCAAATTTGGCGCATTAGTCTAACACCATTTTTGCTCAGCAGCCCAATTCTAACTTTGGTCAGCAATCTAATACCATGTTGGACCAGCAGCTTAATGCAAATTTTACTAAGCGATCTATTTCCACATTTACGCAACAGCCTAATCCCAACTTAGGCGGCAGCCTAACTTCGGCGGACAGCCTAATTTCAAATTCATGCAACCGCTTTCTTCGAATTTTAAGCGACAGCCTTCGTTTCCTTCAACCTCAAATGCAGGAGCTGTCAGCTCTGGACCAGTTGTGGCGTTGCGCCATTCGCTACTTTTGTTTTTTTTTTGTTAAACATATTTCTCTCCGTTTGACCTCTATTAATAGGAAAATGTGTTTTTTTGTTGTTCCCCCGACATACCTGGAAAAGGTTCTTACAGGTTCGAAAACAGCCCTTCGCAACGTCTTCATGAACACATACCTGTAATCTAACGAAAATTTCGTTCATTCATTTCGAAAAGTAGCCCTATGCTACTTTGCCATGACCTAACGCAAGAAAAACTGGCAATATTCACCTTAAAATTAATGCCATGATAATCACATAACCATGCTATTGTATGTTGAACGCACGCCACTGCGATCAAAACCTAAAATGAGCAATAGTTTGAGAAGCTTTGTACGAAACGCATTGCAACTAATCCCATACATATGATCAGACCATTCCATAATGGAATTTGAACACCGTCCCGTCCGCCGTGAACTATTCGAGCGACGAGTTAAGTAGCATCACGTGATTGCAAGCCACCTACTGGCGGCTCACCATGACAGTTTAGTCCAGAACGTTCTAACTGCAGGTCATACCCAAAAGATGAAGCAAACGCGATGAGATGCGAATGATGGCTCTCGGCTGTTTCGGAATGGGTGAGATAGAGATGCCTTTTTCGTTTTGTAGGGGATTGGAGCTGTGTCTGTGGAGGGATATTTTTGGCTAAGGCTTGCGTGGTGATTTTTTTTAAAGAAAAGCCGAAACCCTGTAAGTCTGAAACTTACCTGCGCATATTGAGAAGGGGGATTATGCCTGAAAGGATGTGGATGATAAGCCCTCAAGTGTTTTTTTATTTACGTGTTGTTCAAACCAACATTAAATAGGCACCTGGAAGTAAAATAGTTTAAAAGTTTCTAATTCCAAGTTTTTTTTAATCATTGAAAATAGGTTGGGAACGAAACGATGCATACCTACCTACAAGCATATCGATAAGACAGTTTTTAGTGGAGATAACAATCAACACCTCATGGCTACATTCCACATAAACAAATCCGGGACACAATCCAATAAGAGGAAAGTAACTAGTCTTATCTAACAGTGCGCGAATTAAATGGAATTAGATTAAGTGATCTGTACATTTAAATGAATCTTTAAAATAACAAATTAGCAATATTGTAATAGGTATTTTATTGTATAATTATAATCTTAATAGCTTTAGATAGGCAAAATTAGGAACGGCAACAAAAAATTCACAAAATTCCGGTTGCTTTGTACAGTTGCTAGGGTCAATGTACTCTTCTGGCCTACGCACAGTTGCTAAGGTCAACGGACTTTTCTGTTGCTACCTACACACAGCTGCAAAGGTCAACGTACTTTGGTTACTATGCGCAATGTAAAATAATTTGTTGGAGCCGTGCGCAATTCAGAGGCAATATAAGTCGCAGGCCAATTTGAATCTTTCTCTTTTAGTATCCAGCTCTCATAGATTGTGCATCGTTTTGGAATTCGACTTGGCGAGTGTAATTAAATAAAATTATTAACAAATTAACTTTATCTTGGGTACCGACTGAGATAAAGATATTTATTCTGGGTCTCGACTGGAATAAAATTTACTAACATAATAACTTTATCTTGGGTACCGACTGAGATAAAGATATTTATTCTGGGTCTCGACTGGAATAAAATTTACTAACATAATAACTTTATCTTGGGTACCGACTGAGATAAAGATATTTATTCTGGGTCTCGACTGCAATAAAATTTACTAACATAATAACTTTATCTTGGGTACCGACTGAGATAAAGATATTTATTCTGGGTCTCGACTGGAATAAAATTTACTAACATAATAACTTTATCTTGGGTACCGACTGAGATAAAGATATTTATTCTGGGTCTCGACTGGAATAATATTTACTAATAACAACTTTATCTTGGGTACCGACTGAGATAAAGATATTTATTCTGGGTCTCGACTGGAATAAAAAATCACTAACCTAATAACTTTATCTTGGGTAGCGACTGAGATAAAGATATTTATTCTGGGTCTCGACTGGAATAAATCTTATTAACTTAATAACTTTATCTTGGGTACCGACTGAGATAAACATATTTATTCGGGGTCTCGACTGGAATAAAATTTACTAACCTAATAATTCTATCTTGGGTAGCGACTGAGATAAAGATAGTTATTCTGGGTCTCGCCTGGAATAAATCTTACTAACTCAACAACTTTATCTTGGGTACCGACTGAGATAAAGATCTTTATTCTGGGTACCGACTAGAATAAACATTACTAATACAACTTTGCTTTGGGTCTCGACTGAAGTAAAGTATCTTGTTCCGGGGAACGACTAGAACAAGATAATCACTAATTATTTAATTACCAACGCCATAAAGTCGATTCCATAGCTTTATACTGGTGAGTATATTTTTTGAGTCATATTGAGTAATATATTTATACATACGTACATATATGTATAATTGCCATTGGTCAAAGTTGTATCAACTTTGACAGTGTTATACTGAGAATAGAATTATTATTGTGTAGTGAATAAGTGACATTTTTTTTTAACTCTATTGAGGTTTAGTTCTTAAGCGTCGTGAAATTGAATTCGGTTAATTTTAGTTATAGTTGTAATTTGAACTTAAGTTTTACGTGCGTTCAATAAACCACTGACTATAAAATACTCCCCGGCGTTATCATTTACAGTCCACATTCTTATTCATATTTTCTTTTGAGTGTTCTCATTGGGCAGAACATTTTATGGTCCTTCGTAGCCAGAATTAAAGTCTAGTGGTTTATAATTTCACACGTCTAAACATGAGTACACTTCAAAAATGTTTGGCTAACCAAGCCACCTCCGCAAAAATCATCGAAAAATCTCTCAAGAACTACAACAATACTGTAGTAGAGAGACGAACAAAAGGGCTTGTTTCTGAGTCAGATTACAAGTCTACTCATTATACAATTATCCAAGCTACGCAGGCATTGGATGATAGTGAACTTGAGAAGTACGAGTATTTCGTACATGATCAATTTGCAGAGGTTGAAAATAAGTACTATATATTCCGAGGTATTCTCAGGGATGCATTAGATGCTTTTGAGCTAAAAGCAGAACAAAAAATTGCTGCAGAAACTAGAACTGATCAGCAATCTTCGTCTTTTTTGAAGTTGCCCAGAATCACACTACCAACATTTTCTGGTTCTTATGATTCATGGAGATCATTTCACGATTTGTTTAATTCCCTAGTTCATATAAATCCATCTTTACCTCCAGTACAAAAATTACATTTTCTTAAAACAAGTGTTACTGGCGAGGCTGAACATTTGCTGCGACAATTTCCAGTAACAGACGCAAGTTACGAAAATGCATGGAAAGCGTTAAAGGATAGATACGACAACAATCGAGTATTAGTGAATGCTCAGCTGAAAATTCTGTGCAATCTATCTAAAATAACAAATGAATCTGCTAAGGCGATACGATCCTTATTAGACAGATCATCGGAATGCATTTTCGAGCTTAAAGCTTTAGGAGTTTCTACAAAGCAATGGGACCCTCTCATATACAAGTTGGTGCAATGCCTACCAACTGAAACCCATCGCTTGTGGGAGCAGGAAGTAAATAATGAATAAGGTTTGCCTACGTTTGAGTCTCTAACAACCTTCCTAGAGACCATATTCCGAACTCTGGAAGCAATTTTAGATTCAAAATCAATTCATTCAGAAAAAACAAATAACTCAAATAATTTTATTAAAAAGGTATCAACACATTTCTCATCATCTACAGACAAATGCGCAATATTCAAAGAGCCACATAGATTGTTTAAATGTCCACAATTTATCAAATGTGACATTGACAAAAGGTTTAAGATCGTTACATCTAACCGTTATGTGTAAACTGCTTATCAAGGCACCATAGCACGAAATCTTGCCCAAGCAAATTTACGTGTCGGCAATGCGGTAGAAAACACCGTTCTTTGCTTCACAAGAACAGTAGTACTTCCAATCTAAGTCCTCACTTTTCAACTAAGCAAAGCAATAAGTCTATCAAACAAGCACAGCCACACAATTCTCCCTCTACATCTGAGGTCATAGCAGATAGTTCTTTACGAACATTTTATACAAATCGCCCACGGCGCGTTAAACAAGCACTGCTTGCAACAGCATTGCTAAATATTGCATCCCCAAAGGGCGTCATATTGACATTACGGGCCTTAATAGATTCTGGGTCTCAAGTGTCATTCATTACCCAAGCAGCAGCACGCAAACTGCAATTACCTACCACCCGCGTAGAAATTCAGATAACAGGCTTGGGGAACACACAAGCTACAAATGTAAAAGGAAAAACATCCTTTGAAATACAGTCATTAACAGATTCACACAAGGCCACTTCAGTGACAGCACTAATAGTGAATAAAATCACTGAATTCCTACCTCCTTCCACCGTTCAAATGCAAGAATGGGAACACATAAAGGATCTAAATCTAGCAGATCAATCTTTCCATAAACCAGGAAAAATTGATATTCTTTTAGGAGCAGATGTCTACGGGGACATTTTGTTGGAAGGATTAAGAAAAGGTCCTCCAGGAACCCCTATTGCTCACAATAGCTCCCTAGTATGGATCCTCTTCGGAAATTTATCTCTAACAGACTCTATTTCCAAGGTTTCATCCTTAACAATTAATGCGCAAGCTGGCCAAGACGCTTGTATAGACAAAATTCTGCGAAAGTTTTGGGAAACTGAGGAAATCACTCCTCAAGAACGGAAATTGTCAATACCCGAACAAGAGTGTGAACGATTTTATAAAAATACTCATCGTCGGAATGCGAGTGGTCGTTATGAGGTATGTTTACCATTCATCGAAGGAAAACCAGTGCTAGGCGATTCCCGAAATATGGCCCTACGCAGGTTTTACAGTCTCGAGAAGAACTTACTTCAGAATGCTGATCTTTACAAAGATTATAAAGATTGCATAAACGAATATCATGCCTTAGGGCATATGAAACCAGCTGAAAGGGAAGTTAGCAGAGAACAAAGCTACTACCTTCCGCATCACGCTGTTATAAAATCAGATAGTACGACCACAAAGGTTCGAGTCGTCTTTGACGCTTCAGCCAAGTCTACTAATGGGAAAAGCTTAAACGCACAGCTCCATACTGGACCAGTCTTGCAATCCGAACTTTTTTCCATCTTACTACGATGGAGAAAATACAAATACGCTATGTCCGCCGACATAGAAAAGATGTATAGAATGATTAACATTCAATCATCAGATCAAAGGTATCAAAGAATAATTTGGAGAAATAGTCCTAGTGAACCCATAAAGGACTATCAACTAACAACGGTAACGTTTGACACTACTCCAGCTCCTTATCTCGCTATCAAAACACTTCATCAGCTTGCACAGGATGAAGCTGAGATATATCCAATTGCTGCTAAAATTGTTACTCGCGACTTCTACGTAGATGATTTAATTACAGTTGCAGAATCTATCGACGAAGCCGTCAAGATACAAACACAGCTTGTTAGCCTATTATCTTTAGCTGGGTTTAATCTAAGGAAATGGGTTAGTAACTCCTCGGATCTTCTAGCAGGCATTCCAGAGGAGCAAAGGGAATTACAACTTCTCTTACGGTTTGCAAGTGATGAGTCAGTAGAAACTCTTGGTATCCACTGGTATCCAGTAGCTGATTACTTTATCTTGCAATATCGACAAATAGCAGATCGTCTATCTACTAAACGATCTGTTTTATCAGAAATTGCTACATTGTTTGATCCACTAGGCTGGATCTCACCAATAGTAATCACTGCAAAGGTTCTGACGCAAACCTTGTGGCTCTCTGGATGTTCGCGGGATAGTCCGATTCCTGCACCCATTGACACTCACTGGCGGCATTCTAAGGCAGAGTTGCATCATATCAGCCAGCTTAAAATCCCACGCTGGCTACATACTACAAACAATTTAACAAATTGTCAGATACACGGATTCTCAGATGCCTCCAATCAAGCTTATTCTGCTGCTGTGTATATCAAGGTTGTTGACGTTGAAGGAAAAGTCCACATCAATTTGCTAATGGCAAAATCAAAAGTAGCTCCTGTGAAACCTGTGTCACTTCCTCGTCTGGAGTTATGTGGAGCAGTTTTATTAACTCGCCTCATAAATCGAGTCAAGATAGACTTGGAGCTTAATCGAGTTCCCATCTATGCATGGACAGACTCTTCTATAGTCTTATCTTGGATACACAATCATCCGAACAAATATAAGACTTATGTAGCGAATAGGGTTTCTGAAATCCAGGAACAGCTAGATATCAAAGTCTGGTGTCACGTGCGTTCCGCAGATAATCCCGCAGATTGCAACTGCGGAGGAATCAAACCTGCGAATCTAATCAATCTTGAACTCTGGTGGCACGGACCTAGTTGGCTTCAGTAGCCCGAGGAAAATTGGCCTAAGTAAAAACCCTCAGCTAACATGCAGATAGATTCTGAACAAAAGCGCGTGACACATACTGCTGTAGCCCAAACAATGATAAACGAATTATTTGATAAATATTCTTCCTTCATAAAATTAAATCGTGTCACGGCATATTGCCTCAGATTTCTGAACAATATCCGAGCAAGCCGATATCTAACAAAAGGTTTAATTAAACAGACAGAGCAGCTTTCCCCAACAGAGTTGCTGGAAGCAAAATACTTGTTAATAAAATTAGCGCAAGGCATTACATACGATAACGAGATAAGACAATTAAAAGCAGGATCATCGCTTCCAACTAAAAGCAATTTGATATCCCTTAATCCATTTCTTGATAATGACAATTTATTGCGGGTAGGAGGTCGCTTACTAAACGCTCATATCCCATATAATCAACAACATCCGATCATTCTTCCAAAAGGAAGCAAATTAACAAACCTAATTGTGGATTAAATTCATTTAAAAACTTTGCATGGTAGTGTACAGCTTGTATTAAATACTTTAAGAAACGAATATTGGGTTTTACAAGGACGACGAACAGTAAAAAATATCTTACATAAATACATTCCCTGCTTCAAGCAAGCCGCCCGTACTAGGAATCAAATAATGGGAAATTTTCCAATTCCAAGAGTGAATATCTCAATACCATTTCAACAAATTGGTGTGGATTATGCCGGTCCTATTAATTTAAAAATGTCAAAGCACAGAGGCAATCGGTATTATAAAGGCTATATATGTATCTTCGTCTGTATGGCCACAAAAGCAATCCATATTGAGCCAGTTTCTGATCTATCAACAGCTAGCTTCATCGCAGCTTTCAAAAGGTTTTCTAGTCGCCGAGGTTTGTGCACTGATATCTATTCTGACTGCGGAACCAATTTTGTCGGTGCCGACAAGGTTTTCCAGAAAGAATTGAAATCTGCGCTCAAAAATGCAAGCAATGACATTGCTGGAAAAACTGCGCACGACGGCATTCACTGGCACTTTAATCCACCTTCGGCTCCACACTTTGGAGGCCTGTGGGAAGCTGGAGTGAAATCTATTAAATTTCATTTAAAACGAGTCTTAGGAAACGCCCTTCTGACGTTTGAGGAATTTGCAACAGTCCTGGCTCAAATCGAGGCCTGTTAAAATCGCGACCCTTGTGTCCCATTACCGAAGATAAAAATGACTTCAATGCATTAACCCCCAGGACATTTTTTAATAGGAAAGGCTTTAATCGCACCGCCAGAACCTTTGATGAACAACAGAATATCATCAGTAACTAGATTGAATCATGTACAACTCCTAAAGCAACACTTTTGGAACAAATGGTCAACCGACTACCTCAATTCACTACAAAACAGGCCTAAATGGCAACAACCAACATTAAATCCTTCTGTCGGAGATTTAGTTCTGATTAAAGAAACAAATCTACCTGCATGTCATTGGATTCTAGGCAGAATACTAGAAGTGCATAAAGGAAAAGACAACTACGTAAGGGTAGTGACAATAAAAACCAGCAAGGGAATTTTAAAAAGCCGATTACGAAAATATGTATCTTTCCAAACTCGGCAGATAACCCAAATCTATAACGATAATACATGTGTATCAAAAAACAACTAAAATGTCCATTCTCAACATATGTACCTACATACAGGTACACAAGAGGAATGCCCGCATATAAAAGAATATCTATCAAATACCAAATTTTTACCAAACCAGCCGTTAACTCTGCATCCCGATATCATATCTCGATAAAATTCAAAACAATGACCGCTAATGTGAACAAGGTTTGAAAATGTTTCTATACATTTCCAAATGGACAGATACGAGTTATAAAATAAATAACTAAAATTCAAACTTTGTCTCTTCATTATTTTTTCATCCTATTGTCTTGTACGGTTGAATGTTTATTTTATTATCATGCCGCTCAGTATATACCTACCTCCTTCAGACTTGTAATTACCTTGACTGTTCTCTTCAGTCTATATACAAGCTGCCGATCGCACGACAAAAAAAAAAAGATAAGAAAAATTTGTAATATCTATCTAAACTCTAGATTGATTTCATAAGCCGTATGTAAACATGTGCACACACACATACGTATAACCGTACGCCCATGTCAATAATTAAAACAAAATCAGTTTTAAAACTACACATAGGCCATCATAAACAATTATGAGAAGTTCAGGTTTTGCTATAATTTCTTTTCGATTATCACCCGGCATCTAATTGTAAAAAAAAAAAAAACCAAATCTGTTTCAAGCCACAGAACTTTTCCCATGTAAAGACCACATAATGCTGCAATTTCTGCATTACAAATTTCAAAACCCTTTTCATCTAGTAGAAGGGGCTAATCACATTATGCAAAGTCCAAGTCTTATTGTTTCTTCATAACAAAGATATTTTTTCAAAAAAAAAAAAAAAAAAAAAAAAAAAAATTTGTTTTTAAAAAGAGAAAAAATAGGTTATTTCGCCACACTCGAACCTTGGACCTGGGACGTGGTACCGGATCAGCGCTCAGCGCAGCTCCGCTATGCTGCCAACGAGATTGCGCTTCATTATATAACAATTAAAGCCCTTCCAACACAAAGTGATCGCCAATGAGACAGACGTCAACTAAGGTAATGCGCTGCTCTGACTCAGCTAACCAATCAATAGCACCAGACACCATGTACTTTTCCGAGTCTGACCGCCGAAACATTTAGGTAGGTAATAACATGGTATAATTCCTTAGGTAAATAAAAAAAAAAGAGGAGGAGTCACCAGATGTATGCTTCGCCTCTTCTTTCTAAAACTAATTTATATTTTAAGTACATTAATTTATAATAATAAATACTTGAAAGATTGAATTTTCTCTATTAAAATTCAACCTTTCAACAGGGGGCTGTATGTTCAAACCAACATTAAATAGCCACCTGGAAGTAAAATAGTTTAAAAGTTTCTAATTCCAGGTTTTTTTTAATCATTGAAAATAGGTTGGGAACGAAACGATGCATACCTACCTACAAGCATATCGATAAGGCAGTTTTTAGTGGAGATAACAATCAACACCTCATGGCTACATTCCACATAAACAAATCCGGGACACAATCCAATAAGAGGAAAGTATCTTGTCTTCGCTAACAGTGCGCGAATTAAATGGAATTAGATTAAGTGATCTGTACATTTAAATGAATCTTTAAAATAACAAATTAGCAATATTGTAATAGGTATCTTATTGTATAATTATAATCTTAATAGCTTTATATAGGCAAAATTAGGAACGGCAACAAAAAATGCACAAAATTCCGGTTGCTTTGTACAGTTGCTAGGGTCAATGTACTCTTCTGGCCTACGTACAGTTGCTAAGGTCAACGGACTTTTCTGTTGCTAGCTACACACAGCTGCAAAGGTCAACGTACTTTGGTTACTATGCGCAATGTAAAATAATTTGTTGGAGCCGTGCGCAATTCAGAGGCAATATAAGTCGCAGGCCAATTTGAATATTTCTCTTTTAGTATCCAGCTCTCATAGATTGTGCATCGTTTTGGAATTCGACTTGGCGAGTGTAATTAAATAAAATTATTAACAAATTAACTTTATCTTGGGTACCGACTGAGATAAAGATATTTATTCTGGGTCTCGACTGGAATAAAATTTACTAACATAATAACTTTATCTTGGGTACCGACTGAGATAAAGATATTTATTCTGGGTCTCGACTGGAATAAAATTTACTAATAACAACTTTATCTTGGGTACCGACTGAGATAAAGATATTTATTCTGCGTCTCGACTGGAATAAAAAATTACTAACCTAATAACTTTATCTTGGGTAGCGACTGAGATAAAGATATTTATTCTGGGTCTCGACTGGAATAAATCTTATTAACTTAATAACTTTATCTTGGGTACCGACTGAGATAAACATATTTATTCTGAGTCTCGACTGGAATAAAATTTACTAACCTAATAACTTTATCTTGGGTACCGACTGAGATAAAGATATTTATTCTGGGTCTCGATTGGAATAAATCTTACTAACTCAACAACTTTATCTTGGGTACCGACTGAGATAAAGATATTTATTCTGGGTCTCGACTGGAATAAAATTTACTAACATAATAACTTTACCTTGGGTACCGACTGAGATAAAGATATTTATTCTGGGTCTCGACTGGAATAAAATTTACTAACATAATAACTTTATCTTGGGTACCGACTGAGATAAAGATATTTATTCTGGGTCTCGACTGGAATAAAATTTACTAATAACAACTTTATCTTGGGTACCGACTGAGATAAAGATATTTATTCTGGGTCTCGACTGGAATAAAATATCACTAACCTAATAACTTTATCTTGGGTAGCGACTGAGATAAAGATATTTATTCTGGGTCTCGACTGGAATAAATCTTATTAACTTAATAACTTTATCTTGGGTACGACTGAGATAAACATATTTATTCTGAGTCTCGACTGGAAGAAAATTTACTAACCTAATAACTTTATCTTGGGTAGCGACTGAGATAAAGATATTTATTCTGGGTCTCGATTGGAATAAATCTTACTAACTCAACAACTTTATCTTGGGTACCGACTGAGTTAAAGATATTTATTCTGGGTCTCGACTGGAATAAAGTCTACTAACTTAGTACCTTTATCTTGGGTATCGACTGAGATAAAGATAGTTATTCTGGGTAGCGACTAGAATAACACAGACTAACTCAAACCTTTATCTTGGGTCTCGACTGATATAAAGATAGTTATTCCGGGTAGGGACTAGAATAATATTCACTAACCTCAAACCTTTATCTTGGGTCTCGACTGAGATAAAGATCTTTATTCTGGGTACCGACTAGAATAAACACTACTAATACAACTTTGCTTTGGGTCTCGACTGAAGTAAAGTATCTTGTTCCGGGGAACGACTAGAACAAGATAATCACTAATTATATAATTACCAACGCCATAAAGTCGATTCCATAGTTTTATACTGGTGAGTACATTTTTTGAGTCATATTGAGTAATATATTTATACATACGTACATGTATAATTGCCATTGGTCAAAGTTGTATCAACTTTGACAGTGTTATACTAAGAATAGAATTATTATTGTGTAGTGAATAATTGACATTTTTTTTTAACTCTATTGAAGTTTAGTTCTTAAGCGTCGTGAAATTGAATTCGGTTAATTTTAGTTATAGTTGTAATTTGTACTTAAGTTTTACGTGCGTTCAATAAACCACTGACTATAAAATATTCCCCGGCGTTATCCTTTACAGTCCGCATTCTTATTCATATTTTCTTTTGAGTGTTCTCATTGGGCAGAACACGTGTTAATCAGTTGGACTTACTAGCGTGCAGTGCCAATCTGTAATACCTATCATAAGAAACCTCAGAGTATCACCAATAAGTTTCCATAAGCATCACCTAAGTGTACTTACCTGCGTGCAACGACAGTGTGACTATTACAAGATCACAATCATACTTATAAATTTTAAAATAACAATTAGTTGACATAATCTTCGATTGGACTTAGGTGCTTGCAAAGAAGGTGAATTTATCACATGGTACCGTCTATACTTACCTATTTATCATCAAACAATAGTCAACAAACATATTAGTCCATTGGACTTTCTTGCGTGCAGTGTCAGCCTGTAATACTTATCATAAGGAACATCAGATTTCCACAAATAAATCTTTATAAGCATCATCTACGTGTACTTACCTGTTTGCAACGACAGTGTGATTATTACAAGATCACAATCATACTTATAAATTGTCAAATAATAATTAGTAGACATAATGTTCGATTGGAGTTAGGTGCTTGCAAAGAAGGTGCATCTATTTTATGGTACCGTGTTGCTGTGCAATTTTAACAGCAACGACTGGGATCACCAGCCCAGTTTTCAAAAGAATCTGCCTCTTTCACATAAAGTCACTTTTCCAATCTTTATTTGTATATTTTTCACGTACTGACTTTATAACATTACACTTTTATTTATATCTAGCTTACTATAGCTTTATAATTTTTACAGGGAACAAGAGATCTTACCGTGGGTCGGGGGTCACTTGGTTCGTTTTCAAAAACTGACTGCCTCTGGCTAACGACGCATCGGCTTTTTATTTGGAAGTTTGGTTCCAAATTTTGAATAATCAGCTAAAGGCTGAATTATTCATAGTGGGGTTAAAGAAAAATTAGTATATAGTGAGTATTGGGAAAATTCCAGCAATATTAGCACTATTCTAACTATATCCCCGGTTTAATGTGTGAAGAAATTTTGGGTACGCCTACCGATATTGCATACGGCGAAAATCAATATTGCTTGGCTAAGCAATATTTTTGAACGATTCCCCTACATATAAGAATTTTAAAAGCCGTCTATCGGCTAGTAGAATATACATGACCAGGAACTTCATATAGCGCCATTAAAGGGGTCAAAACTTCATGCATATTACACATAACATTGTTTTTTTATCATACTCATTGCTCAAAGTATTTCATATATACATATGAGCAAGCGAGTGACAACAAAAAAATAAGACGAAGAACAACAGAACATAATTTGTGGGTCAAACGTTAGACACATTTCGCGTATTTCCCGACATATGATAAAACAATTAAAGCAAGCGCGCAAGTTATATTCCCGGCGAACTGTGCATTTTTCTAAACATATTCACATAATATGCATTATGTAATTATTTCCGTTCTTATTAAAAATAAGCTTCCCACAATTTCATTCGCGAAATCGTGAAAAACAAATATCTCGACTTACAAACTCAACGTCGGCACGTTTAGCTGAATTAGCGTAAATAAAAATTTCTAAATTAAAAATTAGGAAAGATATTTTTAAGGTAGTTAGTTCTTAATCGTGTTTTAATCGCATTAGTCGAAATAAAATAAAGTTCCTGAAATTAAATAAAGATTTCGTTTATTTTTTTGATTTTCTGAAAAGATAAAGTGAAACGGGGCGCAGTCGGTAGGATTGCTGACGGTATTCAATAAGTGTTCAATTAATTATTTTCTTATTTTCTTGTTTTACAAGAAGTGGTGATTTCTAATTAATTATTATCTAGATTTACAAGAAATTGTGATAACTAACTAATCATTTTCTTGATTTACGAGAAGTGGTGAATACCAACTAATTCTTTTCTTGATTTACGAGAAGTTGTGAATACTTTTGTGAATACTTTTCTTTTTAAAGAAAAAAGGCGGCAAACATTTAATCAGGATCTTGATAATGATAAGTCGAACCTAATAAATAAAAAGTGCTCGATCAATTATCGTGGATTAATGAACTCAGACAAAGCATATAAACCAATCAGTGTTAAGGAATTAAGTAACATACAGGAGAACTACAATATGGCATTAGCTTCTGTGACGGTCAAAGATGTGATGAATGAAGCTAGAGCAGTGCCAATCTTCAGAGGCGATGGAACATATGAACTGACACATTTCCTCTACGAAGTCGAAACTCTCTTGAGTATGGTGACGGATAATGCAGCCAAACAATACATCTTCCGGATTCTGACCACGAAGGTTCATGGCAAGCCAGCCATGTCAGTGAGAAAAGTGCTAGACCAAGGCTCAACATGGGATGTTATAAAGAAGCAACTCATAAATTCATTTGGAGTACAGGAAACCTACCTGAAGCTTAAGGAGCAAGCAGATTCAATAAAGTTTACCAGTGTAAGTCAATATTATGAAGATTTAATAAAAATTTTAGATAAGTTAAATTTCCAATATAGTATAGATACGGAAAAACCAGTAGAATTTAAACCCGAGAATAATGAACATAGTATATTAGTAATATTTTTAAACAAATTGCCTCGTTCAGATAATATGTACCTTAGAATAAAACAAGTGAAAAGTTTAGAACAAGCCTATCATGAATTGCTTCAAACAGGAATAGATTTAAATTATGAACACAGAACAAGAATTCCAGTGCAAAGAAACCGTTTTTCAAATCAAGAGAATAACAGAAGTTTTCCTACTAATTACGCAAATAATAATAACAGAAATTTTCAGACTAATTACGCAAACAATAATAACAGAAATTTTCATACTAATTACGCAAACAGCAGTAACAGAAATACTAACAGAACTCACAATAATTTTTACGCTAACCGCGATAGACATTACGACCAATACCGTTCAAATGATTTTGGAAACTTCAATGGCAGTAATAGATTTAGAAATCTCGCAAACTATCGCAGAAATAATTTCTCTGGTCAACATTCTCATAACAGGCAACATATTGCAAATATCAACCAGAACCACTGGAGGTCGACCACGAAAATTTTCATGTACAACCTCGGGATACCCATTACCTATAGCTACTTTTACAATAAACGACCAAAAAATAAATTGTCTTATCGATACTGGAGCTCGTACGTCAATCATACATAAAGATCTTCTCCCCAGTTTCAAACGAGTACAATTAGCTAAACCAATAGATTTGTCGGGTAAGCAAGAGATAACACAGGAATTAATTACAGAGGTTCCAGCTGAATTTAATCCCAACGCAACTATGAGTTGGAAATGGCTAGATTTAAAAAATAAAAGTTTTGATGTTATAATGGGACAAAATATTTTAAAATCAGTAGGTGCCAAGATTGATCTAGAGCAGGGAACAATCGAAATTAAAAACAAACTGACTAAATTTATAGATACTTGCCCATATGAGAAAATTTATCAGTTAGAAACACTTGAGCTAAATAACGTAGATTTACTTAAACAATTAAAAACTGCTCATCTAAATTCGGAGGAGCTGTTCAGGTTATAATTCCCCAATTTGGGTGGTACCGAAAAAGACGGACAAGTCGGGAAAACAAAAATGGCGAACTGTCGTAGATAATAGAAAATCGAACGATGTAACAGTGGATGATAAGTTCCCTATACCAAATATAGATTCTACATTTGGCAAATTAGGTAGAGCCCAATATTTTACGACTCTAGACCTCGCTAAAGGATTTCACCAAATCCTCGTAGAAGAGAAAGATAGGGCAAAAACGGCCTTTTCAATCCCACAAGGTCACTACGAATATGTAAGAATGCCATTCGGACTGAAGAACGCTCCGGCAACTTTTCATCGAATGATGAACTTCGTGCTAAGGGAACACATTAATTAGTTATGTGTAGTCTACTTAGACGATATTTTAATATTTAGTACCTCCATTCAAGAACATGTCGATTCAATCAATAAGATTTTTCAAAAATTACGAGAGTTCAATTTAAAAAAATCCAAATGGATAAGTGCAACTTTTTTGCCAGAGAGACTGAATACTTGGGGCATATTCTCACGAATGAAGGTATCAAGCCTAACCCAAGAAGAGTGGAAATTATCAAAAACCTCAAAATATACAAAACTCGCAAAGCAATAAAAAGTTTCCTAGCCATTACCGGATATTACCGGAAATTTATTCGCGACTACGCTAAAGTAGCCCAACCCACAACTCAGTGCCTTAAAAAGGATAACAGAATCAATGAACACGATTCACGTTTCATTGAAGCTTTCGAAAAACTTAAGGAACTTATAACAAAAGATCCTGTTTTAAAGTACCCTGGCTTTAAGAAAAAAATTTGTTCTTACGACTGACGCTAGTCAGTTCGCAATCGGTGCAGTGTTGTCTCAAGACAATCACCATATCTGCTTTGCAAGCCGAACCCTAAATGCTCATGAAATAAGGTATTCCATGGTTGAAAAAGAATTGTTAGCCATAATTTGGGCAACAAAATATTTTAGACCATACTTTTACGGGCAAAAATTCACAATTAGGACTGATCATCAACCACTTGTCTGGTTAAGCTCATTAAAAGAGCCAAACTCCAAATTACAAAGATGGCGAATTCGATTGAACGAATTCGACTATGAAATTGAATATTTAAAGGGTAAAGATAATAAAGTTGCTGATTTCCTTAGTAGATTAAACACTGAAGCTCGCGAAATAAACGAAATTGAAGACAACCAAGAAAGTGATCGAGCCACGATTCACAGTGGCGTTGAAGATTAAATGATCATATCCCAATTGCAGAAGTATTAATAAACAAATACTTGACCCAGATACATTTAGTTAAATACAAAGCCGAAGAAATAATAACAAAATATCGGAGATACAGGAAAATATATATATCAGAGGAAGAACTAAGTAATTATAACTATTTGAACGATATGCTAAGAAGATTAGTAAACAAGGGAGTTACAGGTATCTATTCTGAGCTAATAGATCCGAAATACAACTTGTTACAGAAAAAATTGTTAGAACTTTTCAGCAATAATAAACAAATCAGGTTTATCAAATGTACGATTAGAGCCGAAGACTTAGAGAACTAGAGTGAAGCCATCAAAATAATCGAAAAAATTCATAAAGAGACAAATCATAGAGGCATAACCGAAAACTATGAAGAACTAAAAAAAACCAATTCTTCCTAAAACTGAAAGAACTTATATACAAATATATCAACAATTGTGAAACATGTAACCTTGCCAAATACGATAGACATCCCATTGTACACAAATTTAATTTATCGGAAACACCAAACTCGCCAAACGAAATTATTCATGCAGATCTATTTTTCTGTCTCCATCAAATGTTTCTTACCACAATCGACAAATTCACCAAGCATTTAATGGCATCTAAACTGAACGATAGAAATAGCATTACCATTGTTCAGACTTTAAGACAGAGATTCTCACTCTTTGGGAAACCGAATAAATTAGTAGTAGATAATGAATTCGATAACCTTAATATGACAGAGTTCGGAAGAATAGAAAATATTGAAATTCACTTCACATCTCCACGTTCACATTCCGGAAATTCGTATATAGAAAGAGCTCTTGGGACTCTAAACGAACATCTAAGAATCCTCGAAGTAGAAAAAGCTAAACTCACTCCGGAAGAAAAGGTTCGAAAAGCTATTGTAAATTATAATAACACCATCCATTTAACGACCTTAACGAAACCATCCGATTTTCTCAACAATAAGATCAGTGATATAGACAGGATTAGAGATAGAATTCATAAAAAGAAAGTAGAAAATATATCTAAGTTAAATAAAGATAGGAAAAGCTTAGTATTAGCTGATGAAAAAGAAATCTGGGTAAAGAATCCCAAAATAGAAAGGCACAAAACGGAACCTCGATACATTAAGATAAAAACGAAATTCTCTAATGGCAAATTAAGGGATCCTAAAAATCGTGATATACATCCTTGCAGAATTAAGCGAAAATTTAAATATTTTTGAGGTAATAATATTGACGTGAGTGCTGTTAATCAACCCAACTAATGCGCTGATTAACATGGAAAAGTTAGAAACAAAAGGAGGATTCACACTTCTACAACAGAACGACATACAAATAATCGAAAGGTACGACAAATCTTTACATATAATCGACGTAGATATGCTAAGACAGACTTTTGAACAAATCAAGACCGACATAGATAGTATATTTGATATACGGGAGGATGAAACCATTCTTAATCAATTAAACTTACAAATTAGGAAAACCAGTCACAACATAGAGACAATAATACCACACTGACAAAAGAGGGGCCTGATAAATCTTGGGGGGAAAATTCTCAAATCGGTTTTTGGTACACTAGACGACGACGATAAACAGGAAATAGAAGAACATTTAAAATTAACCGACATGAATAATCACAATTCCATAGACACATTAAACAAACAGATTAAGGTTAACAATGATCTACAAGAAAACCTTCAGATACTTACCGATAGACTTAAGAAAATCAGAAATTGAATTTTAGCCTATTAAATAACTCAATTAAAATTATTAAGGAAAACATAAAGTAATTACATTTCATTCAAGTTCTTACTAATATAAATCTATTAAATGAAGGAATAGACAGAATCCAAGAAAATATAATTTTTGCAAAGCATACCATAATGAGCCGACCAATTCTCACCCCAGAAGAAATAGATTTTTATGAAATAGACATTTTTAAAATGCAAGAAATTAAAAGCTCTTTATTGCAAGTAGATAATAAATTAATATTTGTAATTGCTTTCCCAAAGTTCTATAAAGAAAAGGCGAAAAAATACAAACTCCTTCCTATTCCAAATGGCGATCATGAAGAGCTGGTCATTGAAGAAACAGATATACTTCTTTTTAAAAATAAAGCTTATCTGGACGATGGTCAATATTATTTAAAAAAATTAAAATTAGCAAACGAATGTACCCAGAATTTAGTGAATAACAAATTAGAGAAATGCAAAAAGATAAAAAACGTTCAATTTGAGGTAAGAGAACTAAAGCAAAATTTAATTTTGATCATAAATGCAAATAATGTAAAAATGCAAAATACCTGGAATGACTTAGAATATAAATTATATGAAAATTATATAATATACATTCATAATTGCAGTATAGAAATAGATAATATGAAATTTCAGAACCTAGAGAAGGAATTTAACCAACATATAATACTACCCAATTACTTAGAAATAGGAAATATCAGCGAAGCGGTAAATATGAAGCAATTGCATTTAAAACAAATTAAAAATATCAATGAGATAAAGGAAATAAAAAATGTAACAAGGACTAATAAAATCACCTCTTATGTAAGTACCACATTTTTTGTAATATTAATAGAAATTGTAGTACTATATATTGTAAAAACAAAATCCAATCATGTTAGCGTTGAGTTGGTAACGAGATCGATAAAGGATAGAGTCCAGCAGGACATCAAGCTTAACGAGGGGGGAGTAATATTCCCGGCGAACTCAGCATTTTTCTAAACATATTTCCTGCCTTTTCACGTTAAATAAATTGTTATTACGTGCTGCATGGAGATATTTTAAAACAATTTTATGACGGCTGAAAAGACACTGATTTACTGAAATTTCCCGATTTTTTCCACAGACTTTTCCTATTACTATGAATTTTTTTTAAAAATTTACATGAATTTTGCTCGATTTTTCATGCAAGTTTTCATGATTGTTGAAGAGAAAGTATTGGTGCCAGTATGGCGGAAAAAAAATGATTCAGCATAGCTTATAAAACTTTTTTGTCGGAAAATTTTCCGGAAAAGTCGGAAAATTCCGTAAATTCCAGAAAAATTGAAAAATTCTGCACATTTCCTGAACAGACTTATCACTAATCATATCGATGAAAATTTTTCCGATGATTTTTCCGCTTTCCGGGTCTTCCATGGAATTTTCCACAAAAGCAACTTTATGCAACGAATTTCACTCTACAACTTTGTCTTAGGTTGCAAAACGCTCAAACGCTTCCTTGGTCGGAAAAATTCTGAAAAGCGTTTTACATGGATTTTCCTCGATTTTTTCTTCAAGTTTTCACTAGCTGAGAGAAAGTAATGATGCCAGTTGATAGGGAACTTGATCCTGCATAATTTAGCGAGCTTTTCTACCGGATAATTTTGCGGAAAAGTCGGAAAATTCCGGAATTTTTTTTCGGAAAAATCGGAAAACTGCATTTTTCATGAAACGGATTTATCACTCATCAAATTTGTACCAAATTTTCAAATGATTTTTCCCGATTTTCCGTGTTTTCGATGGAAATTTCCCGTTCAAATTTTGATAGATTCAATTCTCACGTGACATGAACTTGTGTGCCAAATTTCAGCTCGCCGTGATGACGAAAAGTGGGTCTACGAGAGTGTCGAAAATAGTAAAAAAAGAAATATACAGACAGACAAATTCGTGTACGACTTAAAGGACGGGCTGGCCTCAAAAACGCAGCTAGTACCTCCAAATCAGTTGTATATCATCGAAAAATTTTACTTTCGCGTGAAGCAATAATATTTTTTGTATCAGCGTAACCAGAACTAACACATTCATATGCGTATTAATATCTACCATGGTAAAATTTGGTAGTATTGTATTTACTCCATTTAGTACATCATGGCTTTACTTGATGTGATACCTGCTGGTACAGTGAGCTGTAAATTCAATACAGAAGATGCAAGCTCTGCAACAAAAGCTTTCGCGATTGCTTCCAAACTTTCAAATTGAAATTTCAAATATTGGTTCGCAAAGCAAACTTAATCTTATCATCTCTTTAGCCTTTATTACTTTATGGTTATATCCAATAGGGATGGTCTGTAACGCAGAGCTTGTCAGGCGACAGACCTACCTATATACACTTTAACCTGGATACAGATAGATACCGCATCCGATAACTCTTTGCTGCAAATTAATTGCGGGATTAGCGTGGGAGGCTGCAAAGCGAATATGCCGCTAGCGATCAGCCGGCTTGGGGTGGTTCTTGCTACCCACATCCCATGATGCTTGTTAAGCTGTGCAAATATCATTACGAAGATAGACCAGACAGCCGGGCGGACAGTAAAGAAAATAACTTGTACGTGTGACTGCAGACAGACAGACAGACAAAAAAAAAGGGCACCTTCCTCCTGGTGGAACCTAAAAGCCTGGAAGAAAGAATATTTATTTAATTAAATGCTGCAAAAAAGAAAAAAACGGAAGACCTCAGCAACGCCGAACAACTTTTAACTCACACGGAGAGTTCTCAACGCTGGGAAGGCGAACGATCGAGATAGAGAGATAACAGGGAGGAGTCTCAGATGTAGTTGAGAACCCGGCTTTGGGATAAGTTGGCCCCAGACACCCCCAACCGCCCTGGCTAAACCTCCAAAGCCTTACATCTACTTGCTTAGCCCCATTTGTCGGAGGCGTCACGGAATGATGTCTCCAAAATGATCCGACAGCTTCCACACCTCCATATGCGAAATCACTCCCACATCATTAGGCAGCCCTCAATTGAGAATATACTTCCAAAGGATTCAAGATGGTTGGTCTGATGAGAAAGAAGAATATAAATGAACTGCGTATACTTTTACTTCCATTATATTTGTGCACTTTCCCTTTTCCTTGTTTGCTTCCTTCTTCCTTATTTTCTCTTCAAAAACAAAAAAAATGACAAATCTTGGATCTATTAAGAGGAGAAAATTGTGAATAGAAAAAAAATATTTGTTCTCTTTTAACTATGTAATGGTTTTTTATTTCTGTTTTCTTCTTTCCGCTTGTTCTTTTTTCTTTATATTCTAGCATTAACCCCAACCGCCATTCATCTTTGACAATCACAAAGAAAAACTTCATCTCAATGCTACTTAAAACAGGTCGAGGCCCTACAAACCGGTTTTTATACTAAGTTGGTTCAGCAGACTTGAGCATATTGTAGAACCAATATTAATCGCAAAAAAAATAAAATCTATGTTGTAAATCCTATGCAAAATTACCAAATGTAAGAAATTGAGCGTGAACTTACTTTACTTAATGTTTACTAACATGAAAGGAGATTTCCCTCGCTGGAATAACCTGGAGCTGGTGGGGGTCGCCCCTTATTGTTCTTCGCGTACCAACTGGATCAGCTGCGTCCGATTTGCTTTACTCTTGTGGGTGAATTGACCTCTTTTTTTTTATTTGTGGATAAATTGACCTTTTTTTCGGCTCCATGAATTAACTCCGCTCGAAATAACTCCGCACTGAAAATATGAAATAAGTCCGCATAAACAGCGGTGTTATTTCATAATGAGATGAGTCCGCAGAATGGGAATGGAAATAATTCCGCAAGTGACAATTAAAATGAAAATAAGTCCGCAAGAGAAGTGGAAATAAAGCCGCATTTTTGAATTTTTCATAATTTTGCGGACATATTTCCAATGTAAAAAGACAGCAAGTTTAAAAATGGAAATAAGTACGCAAATTTGAACTAATATAATTGTAATGTCTTTTCGCTCCGCTTCATGCGGCCCGGTGACCCTGCGACGCGTCGCGCTTCCGGGGAGCCACGTCGGGCCAAGCAACCTGAGCGCAGCCGCGCTCCCCGGAAGGGCGGCGTGGCTCGGCTTTTCCCATCTTAGCGATCGTATAAAGCATTTTCTACTTTCGGTTTTCAGAGGTTTACCTTTATGTTTATATTGATGGATAGAAAATCTGAGGCTGTTAATACATATATTATAAATTTAAATTGGAAGCAAATAGTTTATTAGATTTTACAAATTCGTAACACATTTTTACTTCAGTGGAAAAAAAACGCCTTTTAATATGCGACCTCCATGAGAACTAAATTCGTAATGAGTATTCTTTACTGATAATTATTTGCGCACCAAACACCTATTTACTGCTTTGATTTACTATTCAAAAATTCACGAAAAGAAAGAAATTAATCCGGAAAAATTATTTTGCGGATTTATTTCCTATGATTTTGCGGACTAATTTCATAATGTACTAAGGCCGCAAGCTTAGAATGCAATAATTCCGCACAAAATGTAATATGTCCGAAAAACAAAATTTCGCCAAACTTGCGGACTTATTGCCTTTTTTGAGTACGGAGCTATTTCGTGTAGAGTTAAATCATGGAGCCTTTTTTTCACTCTTACAATTTTTTCACCCTTTCTTCCGTACGTGGTGGGGTTCTACTGAAGCCTGACAAGATGAAGAGCGGAATTTGAACCCAAACAGTTACTGTCCTTAATCGTTATTAAATTTTTTTTTCTTTTCGAGAAAAAAACCACACACAACCATCACATAGGAATGCCCCAAAATGCAATTAAACAAGCAAAAAAGAAAAGGTTAAATATACGAATAGCTCGTCAGAGGTTCAATTAACGGATCTAGGGTGAAAACGGCACTCACTCTGCACAGGTTGGTGCCCACTAAAATCTACTAACTTTCAACAAGATTAGCTTTGTCATGACCACTAATTACAGGCGTCCGCGCCCGCGGCGAGCCGCCCACTCGTGGAATAGAGGAATATTCAAACCACATAATCCCTAATGTTTGTTTTTATAATAATAATATTTCTCTATTTACAGGTGAGCTGCAGGTGCAGCGAACATTCCCTTCGAGGAGAAGGTACGAATTTAATCCAAATAATCACTAAACTTTATCATAAAAATCCTTCACTATTTTCAGGTGACCTGCTTGTCCAGCGAACATTATATTCGAGGAATAGGTAAGTTTTTAGTTCATACTATCACTGAATTTTATAATAATAATCCTTCCTATTTACAGGTGAGCTGCTTGACTAGCGAACTTTATGGTCGAAGAATAGGTAAATTTTTAATTCAAGTAATCATTAAATTTTATAATAATAATCCTTCCTATTTACAGGGGAGCTGCAGGTGCAGCGAACATTCCATTCGAGGAACAGGTAAGTCTTTAATACAAATAATCACTAAATTTTATCATAATAGTCCTTCACCATTTACACGTGAGCTGCTTGATCAACGAATATTATATTCGAGGAATAGGTAAGTTTCTTTACAGGTTTCTGTTTACAGGTGAGCTGGTTACGCAGGTTAGAGATATATTTTAATCTCTTTACGGTGAACTGCCTACGCCGCATAAAGATATTCGCTACAAAATAATGCACAGGTACATTATTGATCGAATATAATCACTAACCTATTATTTTAATCTCTATACAGGTGCGTGGTTAGCATAAAGATCTTTGCCATAAAATAATGCACCGGTAAGTTATTGACCTAATATAATCACCACTTTTATATTTTAATCTTTTTCCAGATGTATTTCGTATTTAAATCTCGTTGTCGGTGAACCGACTGCGCAGCATACAGATATTCGCCACAAAATAATGCACCGATAAGATATTGATCAAATATAATCACAATTTAATCCGTTAATTGCTTTACAGGTGAACAAACTAGGCAGCATGAAGATATTCGCCACAAAATAAATGCACCGGTAAGTTATTGACCAAATATAACCACTAATTTAACATTTTAATCTCTTTACGGATGAATTTCGTATTTTAATCTCGTTGTCGGTGAACTGACTGCGCAGTATCCAGATATTGGTCACAAGTAACGCACAGGTAAGTTATTAATCAAATATCATCACTAATTTAATATTTTTACAGGATTTTGCCATCGACCTGGCTCTGAAATCAATTACCGCACTCGCGCCCAGCTCAGAGCTAACTGCCTCTCACTACGCGCAACCTCCCTATATTTACGCCGTTTTGTCTTCGACCCGACCGACAGACGAGCGCTTTCGTTTTCTACCAGCTAAGTTCGTGTGTTCGGGAATTTGGATGAATGTCCGCGCTTGTGCTACTGTTTGAGTACGGGTGGTTGTGTATCGTTTTTTATCTCGAATTCTTGCCACAGCTGGTGTACATTCAAGCCGAAAATTTCTATGAATTTCGGGCGGGCCAGTTGTAATGCATAACGTGATAGTAACGGGTGATATGCGCCCAACGTGGGGACGACCCACAAGAGTCTCAAGCCGGGCATGCGCTAGACCCTGGGTTGTTGAGAAAAAAAATTCCATCTGTGGCCCTGGTCCTAGTTCGCCTTAGACGAGGGAGGACCTATCTATAGATAGACATCGTCACCTCGGCCAATTAGCTGGCCAGGAAGAGGTGCAGTGAACGTTTTATTGGGTAAGTGAATGTTAGGCTCGAGACTACGAATGAGTCGGTGAAACTGCGCTCCTTATCTTTCTATATTCTGCTAAATCCGGTCGCAGCACCCCGAAAATCCCCCGATTACAACCGAGGATATCGCTTCGCAAACCGATAGAATTCATCTATCATCTCACTCAGGACGACGAAAAGTCCGCCGGGTGCAGCATGCGGGTTCAAACTCCAAGGAAATTGAAGAAGGGACAGGAATATGAAATCGTTCAGATTAAGGCCAACCCAGAAGGGGCTAGTAGCAACGACTGGGACTTCCTAAACTCGATAGTTTAGAAATAATGTGCTATATAAAAAAGCTGTAACTCCGCAGAGACCCCACCCGCACTCGCTGACGCTGGGACACTCTTTTATTGGGAGAAATTTGAAGAGGGGACAGGAAAGTGAAATCCTTCAGATGAAGGCTAACCCAGAAGGGGTCAGTTTCAAAGACTGAGACCATCTAAACTCGATAGTTTAGAGACGATATACTATGTAAAGAAACACTCACTTCGCAGAGACTCCATCCGCACTCGCTGACGCTGGGACACTCTTTTTGTTGGAAAAAAATTGAAGACGGGACAGGAAAGTTAAATCCTTCAGATGGAGGCTTACCCAAAAGGGGTTAGTAGCAAAGACTGAGACTATCTAAACTCGATAATTTAGCGATAATGTGCTATAAAAAAACTGTACTCCACAGATACTCCACCCGCACTCGCTGACGATGGGACACTCTTTCATTGGAAGAAAATTGAAGAAATGACAGGAAAGTGAAATCCCTCAGATGAAGGCTAACCCAGAAGGGTCAGTAACAAAATCAAAGAGGGCTATTACCCACCACTGAGGAAGTAGAAGGAGGGCTAGCGATTACCCGTACCTCGCAAGTAAAGCTTGCCGAATGCCTTCTTAGGGCTACCGAGATCTACTTAACTTTGATCAAGGTTTTATATCCTGAGCATGGAAAATTCCGATTGGGAGACATTTATCATACTGCAGACGGTATAAAACTCGCCCGATTCGTTCTGAAATAGTCGCTTTTATAAACTTAGGTGGTAATTTGGCAGCAAAGCGATCAACTGCGCTACTTTGCACAAAGCTTCGGACATACACCGTCTGTCTCTTTCCCAAGTTCGCAAGTTACTGCCAGCGGCGTACTTTCGATACGCCTCCGTGAGGGGAAATTTTACTTCGTCGCGCAACAGCTCAAGCTTTTGGTTGACAGGCGTTCACTCGATGGCCCCGTCGACATCTGCATATAGCTCTCGAAGAAGTTGATATGACCCCCCCGCTTGTTACTGGATGTCAACCGAAAAGCAGGAAATACGGCGTTCACTTAGATGACTCATACCCGATGTTGCGGTTGGCGAAGTCGATCTCGCTTAGATGCACGTCCCAATTCCGATGCTCTGTACCAGCATAGGTGCGGATCGCAGCCTCGACCGACTGATTAACATGCTCGGAGGCGTTCGATTGAGGAGAGTAAGCTGGTGAGAAGATGTGTTTCACCCCATAGCGTACTAACAGTTGAGCGAATAATTTTTCATTGAACTGACTGAATGTATAATTTCTCGAGCTCCAAACATTAGCGAGACTTGTCGCTCAAGGAATTCGACGACCCCCGCGGCTGTGGCCTCTGGCAAGGCTTCCAACAGCACAAACTTAGATAGGTGATCCAGTACGATAAATATATACCTTTTGCCACCTAGACTACGCGGCTAAGGACCTAGCAAGTCACAGAAAACGCGTTGCAAAGGCAGGTCGGTAGACCGTATCATACCCAGGGGAAGTCTTGAAAATGCATTGGTCGGCTTGATCAGTTTACAAGTTTCGCAGGCGTTTATGAATTGTCGTGCATCTGAAGCCATGTTCGGCCAGTAGTATTGACGGCGTAGCTTTTCTAAAGTTTTTGTGAGATAGAAGTGTGCTGCCATAGGCGGGCTATGTTCTGATTTAATCAACTCGCATGTGAGACTATCACCAACCCACAACTTCCACTCAACCCGCTCTTCTGAGACATTGCTATTTGGTAACGCGAATGAAATGTATACTTTATCACCGCAAATTCGCAAGTTCCGAAATCCGTTTGGATTAGACGTGATGCGCTGGATTCTTTCACCGTACTTTTTTTTTTTTGGGTGATCTCAGATCAAATGAGCTGACTTGAGCTGGATAAACAATCTCGTCAGTATGATGTTCGACTGCCTCGTAAGCAAATAAACTTGAACGAGCATCGGCCACCACATTGTCTTTGCCTTTTCGGTATTCGATGTGGAATTTGGAGGCCTAGAGTTTGAGGTTCCAACGAGCCAGCCGGCTAAAAAAATCCCGTTGGTCCATGAGCCATTTGAAGCTAGCGCTGTGGGTAATGACCGTAAATTCCAGTCCTTCCACATACGGCATAAACATTTTCATACTCAATATAGCGCCCAGTCACTCTAACTCAGTTATGCTGTAGTTGCGTTGGGCGGTGGGCGTTCAACTTCTGTGACATCTAAGCGATGGGATGCTCATGCCAACCCTCAGAACGATGAAACAAGACGCTTCCAGCTCCTGTAGTGCTAGCGTCGCACTCAGTGAAGAAGGGTTTGGAGAAGTCGGGGTTCACGAGCACTGGTGCAGTCATTAGACACTGTTAAATCTGTTGAAATGCCAGTTCAGCCTGTTCGTTCCGCTCAAACTTGATGTTTTGCTTTAGAAAGTCGGTCAGAGGACAAGCGATGGTAGCGAAATATGGGACGAACCTCCTATACCAGCCGCACACTCCGAGGAAACTTCATATTTTTTTGACAGTGGTTGGTGTTGCCAAGCTCTGAATAGCAATGACCTTTTCGGGATCAGCTCGCAAGCACCCGTCCCCAACTAAAAATCCGAGATATCTGACTTCTTTCATACAAACCGTGCTTTTCTCCACGTTGATGGTCAGGCCGGTAGCGCGAAGCAGCGCAGCAACTTTCGACAAGAGCCTTAGATGTTCGTTGAACGTGGAGCTCTTAAAGAGTGAGTCGTCTAGGTAGACATACACTCGGTCATGCAGTTGGTGAGGAATCACTCTGCACGTCAGCTGGCACATTGTTTGAGGAGCATTCCAAAGTCCAAACGGAAGCACATTGAACTGGTATAGGGGTCTTCCCGGTACTGCGAAAGCAGTTTTATCTCTTGATTCCACAGCGAGCTGGATCTGCCAGAACGCATTTTTCAGACCGATAGCAGAGATAAACTTTGTTTCCTGAAGTCTACTGAGGAGTCCATTTATAAGAGCGATCGGAAAGGCATCTGAGACTGTTTAGGAAATCAATTTTCGGGCATCCAGTCAGAGGCGCACTTTGCCGTTAGTCTTCTTAACCAAGGTGTTCATGCCTGAACAATCAATTTGCAACTTTGCAATAAATAGTCAACCACATACCTTTTGTAAATTTGTTACTCTCAATTCATTAACCCATGTCGTAATAATATTCAATAATATTTTTATGCTTTAATATTATTATTTTCAGGTGACCTGCTTGTCCAGCGAACATTATATTCGAGGAATAGGTAAGTTTTTAGTTCATACTATCACTGAATTTTATAATAATAATCCTTCCTATTTACAGGTGAGCTGCTTGACTAGCGAACTTTATGGTCGAAGAATAGGTAAATTTTTAATTCAAGTAATCATTAAATTTTATAATAATAATCCTTCCTATTTACAGGGGAGCTGCAGGTGCAGCGAACATTCCATTCGAGGAACAGGTAAGTCTTTAATACAAATAATCACTAAATTTTATCATAATAGTCCTTCACCATTTACACGTGAGCTGCTTGATCAACGAATATTATATTCGAGGAATAGGTAAGTTTCTTTACAGGTTTCTGTTTACAGGTGAGCTGGTTACGCAGGTTAGAGATATATTTTAATCTCTTTACGGTGAACTGCCTACGCCGCATAAAGATATTCGCTACAAAATAATGCACAGGTACATTATTGATCGAATATAATCACTAACCTATTATTTTAATCTCTATACAGGTGCGTGGTTAGCATAAAGATCTTTGCCATAAAATAATGCACCGGTAAGTTATTGACCTAATATAATCACCACTTTTATATTTTAATCTTTTTCCAGACGTATTTCGTATTTAAATCTCGTTGTCGGTGAACCGACTGCGCAGCATACAGATATTCGCCACAAAATAATGCACCGATAAGATATTGATCAAATATAATCACAATTTAATCCGTTAATTGCTTTACAGGTGAACAAACTAGGCAGCATGAAGATATTCGCCACAAAATAAATGCACCGGTAAGTTATTGACCAAATATAACCACTAATTTAACATTTTAATCTCTTTACGGATGAATTTCGTATTTTAATCTCGTTGTCGGTGAACTGACTGCGCAGTATCCAGATATTGGTCACAAGTAACGCACAGGTAAGTTATTAATCAAATATCATCACTAATTTAATATTTTTACAGGATTTTGCCATCGACCTGGCTCTGAAATCAATTACCGCACTCGCGCCCAGCTCAGAGCTAACTGCCTCTCACTACGCGCAACCTCCCTATATTTACGCCGTTTTGTCTTCGACCCGACCGACAGACGAGCGCTTTCGTTTTCTACCAGCTAAGTTCGTGTGTTCGGGAATTTGGATGAATGTCCGCGCTTGTGCTACTGTTTGAGTACGGGTGGTTGTGTATCGTTTTTTATCTCGAATTCTTGCCACAGCTGGTGTACATTCAAGCCGAAAATTTCTATGAATTTCGGGCGGGCCAGTTGTAATGCATAACGTGATAGTAACGGGTGATATGCGCCCAACGTGGGGACGACCCACAAGAGTCTCAAGCCGGGCATGCGCTAGACCCTGGGTTGTTGAGAAAAAAAATTCCATCTGTGGCCCTGGTGCTAGTTCGCCTTAGACGTGGGAGGACCTATCTATAGATAGACATCGTCACCTCGGCCAATTAGCTGGCCAGGAAGAGGTGCAGTGAACGTTTTATTGGGTAAGTGAATGTTAGGCTCGAGACTACGAATGAGTCGGTGAAACTGCGCTCCTTATCTTTCTATATTCTGCTAAATCCGGTCGCAGCACCCCGAAAATCCCCCGATTACAACCGAGGATATCGCTTCGCAAACCGATAGAATTCATCTATCATCTCACTCAGGACGACGAAAAGTCCGCCGGGTGCAGCATGCGGGTTCAAACTCCAAGGAAATTGAAGAAGGGACAGGAATATGAAATCGTTCAGATTAAGGCCAACCCAGAAGGGGCTAGTAGCAACGACTGGGACTTCCTAAACTCGATAGTTTAGAAATAATGTGCTATATAAAAAAGCTGTAACTCCGCAGAGACCCCACCCGCACTCGCTGACGCTGGGACACTCTTTTATTGGGAGAAATTTGAAGAAGGGACAGGAAAGTGAAATCCTTCAGATGAAGGCTAACCCAGAAGGGGTCAGTTTCAAAGACTGAGACCATCTAAACTCGATAGTTTAGAGACGATATACTATATAAAGAAACACTACACTTCGCAGAGACTCCATCCGCACTCGCTGACGCTGGGACACTCTTTTTGTTGGAAAAAAATTGAAGACGGGACAGGAAAGTTAAATCCTTCAGATGGAGGCTTACCCAAAAGGGGTTAGTAGCAAAGACTGAGACTATCTAAACTCGATAATTTAGCGATAATGTGCTATAAAAAAACTGTACTCCACAGATACTCCACCCGCACTCGCTGACGATGGGACACTCTTTCATTGGAAGAAAATTGAAGAAATGACAGGAAAGTGAAATCCCTCAGATGAAGGCTAACCCAGAAGGGTCAGTAACAAAATCAAAGAGGGCTATTACCCACCACTGAGGAAGTAGAAGGAGGGCTAGCGATTACCCGTACCTCGCAAGTAAAGCTTGCCGAATGCCTTCTTAGGGCTACCGAGATCTACTTAACTTTGATCAAGGTTTTATATCCTGAGCATGGAAAATTCCGATTGGGAGACATTTATCATACTGCAGACGGTATAAAACTCGCCCGATTCGTTCTGAAATAGTCGCTTTTATAAACTTAGGTGGTAATTTGGTAGCAAAGCGATCAACTGCGCTACTTTGCACAAAGCTTCGGACATACACCGTCTGTCTCTTTCCCAAGTTCGCAAGTTACTGCCAGTGGCGTACTTTCGATACGCCTCCGTGAGGGGAAATTTTACTTCGTCGCGCAACAGCTCAAGCTTTTGGTTGACAGGCGTTCACTCGATGGCCCCGTCGACATCTGCATATAGCTCTCGAAGAAGTTGATATGACCCCCCCGCTTGTTACTGGATGTCGACCGAAAAGCAGGAAATACGGCGTTCACTTAGATGACTCATACCCGATGTTGCGGTTGGCGAAGTCGATCTCGCTTAGATGCACGTCCCAATTCCGATGCTCTGTACCAGCATAGGTGCGGATCGCAGCCTCGACCGACTGATTAACATGCTCGGAGGCGTTCGATTGAGGAGAGTAAGCTGGTGAGAAGATGTGTTTCACCCCATAGCGTACTAACAGTTGAGCGAATAATTTTTCATTGAACTGACTGAATGTATAATTTCTCGAGCTCCAAACATTAGCGAGACTTGTCGCTCAAGGAATTCGACGACCCCCGCGGCTGTGGCCTCTGGCAAGGCTTCCAACAGCACAAACTTAGATAGGTGATCCAGTACGATAAATATATACCTTTTGCCACCTAGACTACGCGGCTAAGGACCTAGCAAGTCACAGAAAACGCGTTGCAAAGGCAGGTCGGTAGACCGTATCATACCCAGGGGAAGTCTTGAAAATGCATTGGTCGGCTTGATCAGTTTACAAGTTTCGCAGGCGTTTATGAATTGTCGTGCATCTGAAGCCATGTTCGGCCAGTAGTATTGACGGCGTAGCTTTTCTAAAGTTTTTGTGAGATAGAAGTGTGCTGCCATAGGCGGGCTATGTTCTGATTTAATCAACTCGCATGTGAGACTATCACCAACCCACAACTTCCACTCAACCCGCTCTTCTGAGACATTGCTATTTGGTAACGCGAATGAAATGTATACTTTATCACCGCCAATTCGCAAGTTCCGAAATCCGTTTGGATTAGACGTGATGCGCTGGATTCTTTCACCGTACTTTTTTTTTTTTGGGTGATCTCAGATCAAATGAGCTGACTTGAGCTGGATAAACAATCTCGTCAGTATGATGTTCGACTGCCTCGTAAGCAAATAAACTTGAACGAGCATCGGCCACCACATTGTCTTTGCCTTTTCGGTATTCGATGTGGAATTTGAAGGCCTAGAGTTTGAGGTTCCAACGAGCCAGCCGGCTAAAAAAATCCCGTTGGTCCATGAGCCATATGAAGCTAGCGCTGTGGGTAATGACCGTAAATTCCAGTCCTTCCACATACGGCATAACATTTTCATACTCAATACAGCGCCCAGTCACTCTAACTCAGTTATGCTGTAGTTGCGTTGGGCGGCGGGCGTTCAACTTCTGTGACATCTAAGCGATGGGATGCTCATGCCAACCCTCAGAACGATGAAACAAGACGCTTCCAGCTCCTGTAGTGCTAGCGTCGCACTCAGTGAAGAAGGGTTTGGAGAAGTCGGGGTTCACGAGCACTGGTGCAGTCATTAGACACTGTTAAATCTGTTGAAATGCCAGTTCAGCCTGTTCGTTCCGCTCAAACTTGATGTTTTGCTTTAGAAAGTCGGTCAGAGGACAAGCGATGGTAGCGAAATATAGGACGAACCTCCTATACCAGCCGCACACTCCGAGGAAACTTCCTATTTTTTTGACAGTGGTTGGTGTTGCCAAGCTCTGAATAGCAATGACCTTTTCGGGATCAGCTCGCAAGCACCCGTCCCCAACTAAAAATCCGAGATATCTGACTTCTTTCATACAAACCGTGCTTTTCTCCACGTTGATGGTCAGGCCGGTAGCGCGAAGCAGCGCAGCAACTTTCGACAAGAGCCTTAGATGTTCGTTGAACGTGGAGCTCTTAAAGAGTGAGTCGTCTAGGTAGACATACACTCGGTCATGCAGTTGGTGAGGAATCACTCTGCACGTCAGCTGGCACATTGTTTGAGGAGCATTCCAAAGTCCAAACGGAAGCACATTGAACTGGTATAGGGGTCTTCCCGGTACTGCGAAAGCAGTTTTATCTCTTGATTCCACAGCGAGCTGGATCTGCCAGAACGCATTTTTCAGACCGATAGCAGAGATAAACTTTGTTTCCTGAAGTCTACTGAGGAGTCCATTTATAAGAGCGATCGGAAAGGCATCTGAGACTGTTTAGGAAATCAATTTTCGGGCATCCAGTCAGAGGCGCACTTTGCCGTCAGTCTTCTTAACCAAGGTGTTCATGCCTGAACAATCAATTTGCAACTTTGCAATAAATAGTCAACCACATACCTTTTGTAAATTTGTTACTCTCAATTCATTAACCCATGTCGTAATAATATTCAATAATATTTTTATGCTTTGTGAGCAAATTCCGTACACATTGCACTCACTAGGTCAATGAAGCTAGCGAAAAATAAAATGTTGCTTAACACGGGTCAGTGCATTGTGGACAACAAATTATTGTTTTTCTTTATGTAAGCATTTAAATTTTATATTTAATGAAATGTATGGTAATAAAGAGTCAGTCGGGAATCAAATTACGACGTGTATTAATTGTTCAGTTTTTTTTCCTCGCCTCTACGTTTAACGGGCTCAAATTAAGTTTGAACATCGTTACATGGTCCTTCGAGATAAAAACAAAGTACCAGCAATAATTCAAGAAATCTTGGATTATTTCAGTAGTGATAATTCTAGCACTGCTTCAGCATCGATACAGCAGAAAGACGTACCAAAACCCTGAAGCGGTTACACTTAACAATTAACACCCTCTATTGCTTCTCTCTAAACAGTAGGTTTAAATCAAAAGGTACAACTCTGTTCTTGCTCTGTGGTATAAAGATATAAAATGGCAGCTGATAAACTCATAGAAGAGCAAAAAGAAGTAGCAAAAGAAATTGAAAACCTCCTCATAAGTTTCAAAAGATGGGCCTTCCAGAATAAATCCAGAATATCTTCTGGCACATCTGGAAAATCTTGACGAGCTTTGGAAAAAATGCAGCAATCTGCACCAAGAGATTAAGCAAATTATTCCAGAAGCGCATCCATAATTCTCTAAAAACTTGTATGGGAAAACCAAAGAAATTTATAATACAGCCAGAGAATTAGTTTCATCCCTTCAAGCGCAAGCTGGAAGCATTTCTGATCAGAGAGCCAACAAACAAGATAATTTGACATCAACAAACAAAGAAGAACCAATGCAAACAAACCGATATCCTCCACCAAATATCGGAGATACATCCATTCCTTTTATGTTCCAAGAAGTAAAGAGAACCAACAACTTTCCAAAATTGCCAGCCATGAAAATTCCTACTTTCGATGGCAACTGTAAAGAGTGAGTGGAAAACATTCATCGACATCTTCAGAAATGTTATTCATAACAATCCTTTCTTAAGTGACATCGAGAAAATGCAATATTTGCTTTACCATCTGGAAGGAGATGCCAGAAGAGTCATTATTCATCTTCAATTAAGCGGGAGAAATTACGAGACAGCACTAAAATTAGTTGAAGCAAGATTCAACAATAATAGGAAAATAATATCAACGTATTTAACACCAAAAGAACAGAGCATAGATCGCAGCAAGATATTATATGCTATTTGATCTCATCCGAGAGTGTCTAGAAGCACTTAAAAATCTGAACTGCAGACCTGACGAATGGGATCCGTTAATATTGCGCATTGCTACGAGAAAACTCGATACGGAAACACTCCGCTTATTTGAAGAAAGCCTGTCCAAACCAAAGGAAATGCCATCCATCCAACAACTCCTCGAATTTCTGGAAAAATACCATCAGGTCTTAGACTGCATTAAAAATTCAAATCTAAAAACAAAGTATGAGCCGTTTGTCAACAAGAAAAGGTCTTTTCACACTACAATAAAACGATCCTGTGCAATGTGTAACAAAGACCACTACATTTACCAATGCGGGGATTTTAAGAAGCTTTCTACCCCCGACCGCAATGAATTCATTTCTCAGAAAAGGATTTGCCCTAACTGCCTTGCACATCATAATACAGAAAAATGTAAATCGAAATACACATGTATTCACTGCAGAAAAAAGCACCACAGCTTGCTGCATTATGGCGCCAGTAATGTTTTGAATAAAAATTCGGACACCAACAACATGGCTGCACATTTAGTCATCCAAGCCAACACTGAAATTCCAATTATAGAAAAGGATGTCGCAAGCCTGCATATCAACAAAACCAAGGCTTGCCAAACACTTTTACCTACGGCAATGAATAGAGTAAAAAACAATTTTGGACAAACAGATATGCTTGGCTCACAAGTATCTCTCATCACAGAAGAGGCAGTTCAAAATTTAAAACTACAGAAGCAACGCATTACAGCAACTAAGTATATTGGGAGTAAGAGAAACAGAATCCGCTAGAACACACGGCAAGGTAAAAATCAGCATTCAGCTACGATATAAAAAAAAATCTTATCTAATCGTCGAAGCGCTTGTACTTCCCAAACTAAGTTCTCTCCTTCCTGAGACACTAGTAATACGCATCCAGATAAAAAATCTAGAAAATTTAATATTGGCAGATCCAAACTTCGTGAAACCCGGCCCCATTGATTTATAATTAAGCGCCGATGTCTATGCTGACATCATAACAGAGGGTTTACATAGTGGGCAACCAGCTGCGCAGAACACTAAATTGGGTTGGATTCTGTTTGGTAGTATCCCTAACACCTTGCAGGAAACAATCACGTTGTCAAGTTTTCTCTCTCTGTCTCTGAGATAGATCAAAAGCTTGAAAAGTTCTGGGAAATTGAAGATAACCCGAAGTGAAACCAAACAAGCCAAAAATGTGAAGATCATTTCAGAGAAACGTATAAAAGGGGCGAAAGCGGCAGATATATTGTTCGTCTACCTTTCAAAGAAGATAGAGCAGAGCTAGGAGAATCAAGAAATAAAGCTGTGGCCCGCCTATTACAAATGGAAAAAAAGTTCATTAAAGATCCAAATCTCAAAATGGAATACAATAGATCTCTAGGTCAATATTTAACAATGGGACATATGAGCCTAGTGCAGCCTCATCATAGGGCTTAATCACAAACATACTATTTACCACACCGTGCCGCCATAAAAGAAGACAGCACAACTACCAAGCTCAGAGTAGTTTTCGATGCGTCTTCCAAAACAGCAGCTGTAAGAAGTCTCAATGACCTACTATACAACGGGCCAAAAATTCAGCAAGACCTTACGCAAATACTATTAAGGTGGCGAAAACATTGCTATGTATACACTGCCGATATTCAGAAGATGTTCAGACAAATAATAGTCGAAGAAGAGGACAGAAATTATCAGGGAATTATTTGGCGAAAAGAACCTACGAAACCCATTCAGGAGTACATGTTAAATACGGTAACATATGGAACAGTTCCAGCTGCCTACCTTGCTGTTAGGACGTTACAGCAGCTAGCTGAAGATGATGGTAGTTTACTTCCTATTGCCCAAAAAACACTGATACGAGACTTTTATGTCGATGACATGCTAGCAGGCGCAGACACGAAAGCAGAAGCACAACAGTTACAAAGGCAAATAATCGTACTATTGAACGAGGATTTAACCTACGGAAATGGACAGCAACTGACGAAGATCTTTTAAAATATATTCCAAAAGACATACGAGAAACAGGAATATTAGAAATTAAAGAGTGGGATGCCATAAAGACGTTGGGAATACACTGGAATCCAAAAAAAGACGAAATTCACTTCAAGTGGAAATACCAAAGCCGTGAGCTGGCATTGACAAAACGAGCCCTAATTTCAAGAATTGCCACAATATTCGATCTTTTAGGATGGTTAGCTCCAATAACCATAACGGCCAAGCTATTGATGCAGTCTCTTTGGAAAGCAGGCACGGATTGGGATCAGAATCCACCCAGCGAAATTGCAAACGCTTGGGAAAAAATAGAAGAGGAACTGCACCACAATGAATTTATAAAAATTCCTCGTTGGTTCAAACATCGATCAAGCCAGGAGACACAACTTCACGGATTCTGCGATGCCTCTGAAAAGGCTCATGCTGCCGCTATCTACGCACGAGTTACATATATTGACCTCGAAAATATCCGAGACCAATATATGAGAGCGGATATAATGAAGACGCCAAAAGTGCAATATGAGGAAAAACCCATGGAATGGTAAAACTAAATTAACCATGTTCCCACCGTTAATGAAATGCTATGCCTTTTTGTTTGGGTTGCATCTACTCCGTTTTCATTAAAGAATAAAAATAAGTTCCGCTCTCACGGTAAAAGCAAAGTGCTTAGCTAAGAATTTTGAACCTGTAAAAAAGCTCTGCGAAGTACAAATGAAAAAGATTAAATTGTCAGTCTGTCGACAGCTTTAAAACCATCTTAACGGGATTGTAAAGAAATTATAGTTGTAATAAAGTTCGTTTTTCTTTTTGAATATATATATATAGTGTTTTATTTTTCTCCAACGGATTGTTTTTTTTCTCTCTTGTAGACAATCAAGGTCTCAGAGGAAATTTAACTATATTTCACTTGACGAACTACAGTGCCCAAGAAATTGGATAATCAAAATTGTGCAGCTGGAAGTATTTTCAGACGAAATTCACAATATGGCGCATAATAAGCCCCTGAAGAAAACAAGCAAACTACTCTCACTTCATTCCTCCATAGACGCAGATGGAATTATGCGCGTGGGAGGAAGATTAAAAAACTCGGGACTATCAATGAATACTAAACATCAAATTCTACTCCTTCAAGGCCACCACATTACAAATCTCGTTATTGACCATGCACACTAGCAAACATTGCATGGCGGTACACATTTTACATTAAACTATATAAGGGCTCGATTCTGGATAATTGATGGCAAACGGGCAGTCCAAGGAAGGATCCACAAGTGTATAAGATATGTCAGACACCGACAAAAAACTACGCAACCTTTAATGGGTAATCTTCCAGCAGTCCGGATAACTCCTTCTGCTCCTTTCTCACACTGCGGAGTCAATTACGCTGGACCTTTTCTCACGAAGGAATCAAAGGGAAGAGTTACTAAAACCACTAAGGGTTACATCTGTCTATTTTTTTGCATGGTAACGAAAGCTATTTATCTGGACTTAGTCAGCGATCTCAGCACAGATGCCTTTCTAGCGGCCTACAGAAGGTTCGTGGCTTGCCGGGGAATTTGCAAGCAAATATTCAGCGATAACGGAACCAACTTTGTTGGGGCTCGAAACAAAATGGATAAAGATTTGCAGGTAGCAATTACCCGTGCCACAAAACATGCAGCAGAAACTATTCTCAATGATGGTACAGAGTGGAAATTCATTTCCATAGCCAGTCCCCATTTTGGTGGTTTATGGGAAGCTGGCGTTAAATCGGTTAAGGGACACCTTAAGCGTGTCTTAGAAGAAATTTTACTCACATATGAGGAGTTTAGTACAGTACTGTACCAAATAGAAGCATGCTAGAATTCAAGACATATAGGCCAACTATTAAGTGACCCAACAGATCTGGAGCCACTAACTCCAGGTCATTTTCTAATTGGACGGCCTCTCATAGCACCTCCTGAACCACACATCAACGATAAACAGATCCATCAAAGATGGAAATTGGTTACTAAATTACATCAAGACATTTGGAAGAGGTGGTCGCAAGAGTAACTATCCTCATGCAACAAAGAAGCAAGTGGAGAATTGATAACAAAAATCCTTCGATTGGGGAGTTAGTCCTGTTGAAAGACGACAATTTACCGCCACAAAAATGGTCATTGGGAAGAATCGTCCAACTTCACCCCGGTGAAGATGGCATAGTACGCATCGCCTCAGTAAAATACATAAATGAAGTAAAGAAAAGACCACTCAACAAAATATCTCAGTTGCCTCTATGCACACACAACTCGCCAGAAACAGAAAAGGGTTCCGAACTTAGATCTGTTACAACCATGACGACCTTCTCTCTATAAAAAAAACCAATGAAAATCATCACTAAAAGAAAAACTCGCTCCCACATCAGCGATAAGACAGAACTATGGTCAAAGCCTGAGCATTTTGATCAACCCAGGCCAACCAATAGTAAATGGTCACCCGAATCAACGCATAGTTCACGTGCGAAAATAACATGGATCGCACCGTGCACTTGGGCTTCGAGATTAGTGCATTCTACTCTTTAATGTTCTTCTGGTTAACGGCAGTTTTCGCACAAAACTTTCATCTTTCATCCCAGTTCAGGATTCTATGTAGAGAGGCTAGGCAGCGCACAAGTTATCGCACAAGTTGTCGTTATCGCAGGTATCGTTGCCAATAAATGAAGTACTTAATGACCAGAGAAACATTGATGTTACCAGGACTCAAATAAGGGATATGTGCGAGCAAACCAAGAAACTTACTCAAATCACGCACTGTCTGATTCATTTTCAACACTTATCTACAAGAAGACATAACCAATTGCGAACCATCGATGAAATACTCCGACCAGCAGAATCAGAACCTAGGAGCAAGAGGGGAGTTTCAGGCAGAATACTGACTAGCATATTTGGAGTAAATGATGTAGTCTACACTGATATTGAAGTACTACAACATAACCAACAAAACCTCCTGCATTCAACCAGCCACCAGATGCACCTGCTAAACACAAAAATCAATCAATCCAATTTTGTCGCTTTGCAAAAACTAAGAAATTTCGACGCCAGACTATCCCAAGTAATCGCCTCCATTAAAGAGATGTCCAAGTGGATTTCGATCTCAGATCATAACAGACTCAGTATTGAAGTCATATCAACTTATCTGAGTGCTGATGACTGTTATGATGAGGTCAATGAAAAAATAATCACTGGCCAAATGCGTTACATAAGAAGGGACATTTATTAGACTTTGTTTCTTTGCACGATATCAACAATGTAATTCAGACAACATCCGACAAAATTGGATCCAATTTCGAGATATTATCTAGCCCACAGAATTCATTGGAAAAGGGGAACAAGACTATCAAACTGCGCCTACTCCCCATTTGATCCAATTTAACAAATTTGAAATTGCCGATGTAAAGTACTTCACCATAGCAGTTAACTTCAATGACCAAACCTACTTTGAACTGGAGGAACGAGAGCTAAAGACGCTTCAATCATAGGAAATCATCTTTATCTCTGCAGTCCGAGAATAGTACATAGCATTGAAAACAGCCCATCCTGTGTGATTGACGAGATTTACGATCGTCATCCCAAGACGACGTGTGAAATGCATCAACTAATGTTGAATGGGACTATCTGGAAGGCCTTAATGAGGAAAAACACTTGGCTATATACCACCAGTAAACCCAAGGCTGTCGGAGTGATATGTAAAGGATTAAGAGAAGAGTTGGTTTTAAACCATACTGGCATTATTCAGCTGGATGAAAATTTCTATATAAAGACGAGAGAGATCATCTTAAAATCTTCTTTGGATCAGACTGTAGAAGCTCTTACCAGCCACTTTAAAGAGCTTGTTCCAGAAGCAATCACTGTCAACTTCAACAAACCACCCTCAGTATTGCAACCAGGCCTCTTATTGCAACCAAATGAAGGAATCTTGGACTACACCATGGCACCACAAGAACCTACAACCATCCTTCAGAAGACTCTGGTTGTGCATTCAATCACGGCAACAACAACAGTACTCATCTTCCTCCTGGCACTACTAATTTGGAAATACGGGAGCAACTTAAAGACGATGTTCCAAGCCAGCCACCTAAGATGCCATAACGAGCATACTACATCAAGCCCAGAACGAGAAGTATCTCCGCAGGCCTCCATCCAGCGTCATTTTGACCGAGTATTATCATCTGGCCCCCCACCATGTTCATGCTTGAACAATCAATTTACAACTTTGCAATAAATAGTCAACCACATACCTTTTGTAAATTTGTTACTCTCAATTCATTAACCCATGTCGCAATAATATTCAATAATATTATTATGCTTTGTGAGCAAATTCCGCACACATTGCACTCACTAGGTCAATGAAGCTAGCGAAAAATAAAATGTTGCTTAACACGGGTCAATGCATTGTGGACAACAAATTATTGTTTTTCTTTATGTAAGCATTTAAATTTTACATTTAAAGAACTGTATGGGAATAAAGAGTCAGTCGGGAATAAAATTACGACGTGTACTAATTGTTCAGTTTTTTTTCGCCTCTACGGTTAACGGGCTCAAATTAAGTTTGAACATCGTTACATGGTCCTTCGAGATAAAAACAAAGTACCAGCAATAATTCAAGAAATCTTGGATTATTTCAGCAGTGATAATTCTAGCAGTGCTTCAGCATCGATACAGCAGAAAGACGTACCAAAAACCTGAAGCAGTTACACTTAACAATTACACCCTCTATTGCTTCTCTCTAAACAGTAGGTTTAAATCAAAAGGTACAACTCTGTTCTTGCTCTGTGGTATAAAGATATAAAATGGCAGCTGATAAACTCATAGAAGAGCAAAAAGAAGTAGCCAAAGAAATTGAAAACCTCCTCATAAGCTTCAAAAAGATGGGCCTTCCAGAATAAATCCAGAATATCTTCTGGCACATCTGGAAAATCTTGACGAGCTTTGGAAAAAATGCAGCAATCTGCACCAAGAGATTAAGCAAATTATTCCAGAAGCGCATCCAGAATTCTCTAAAAACTTGTATGGGAAAACCAAAGAAATTTATAATACAGCCAGAGAACTAGTTTCATCCCTTCAAGCGCAAGCTGGAAGCATTTCTGATCAGAGAGCCAACAAACAAGATAATTTGACATCAACAAACAAAGAAGAACCAATGCAAACAAACCGATATCCTCCGCCAAATATCGGAGATACATCCATTCCTTTTATGTTCCAAGAAGTAAAGAGAACCAACAACTTTCCAAAATTGCCAGCCATGAAAATTCCTACTTTCGATGGCAACTGTAAAGAGTGAGTGGAAAACATTCATCGACATCTTCAGAAATGATATTCATAACAATCCTTTCTTAAGTGACATCGAGAAAATGCAATATTTGCTTTACCATCTGGAAGGAGATGCCAGAAGAGTCATTATTCATCTTCAATTAAGCGGGAGAAATTACGAGACAGCACTAAAATTAGTTGAAGCAAGATTCAACAATAATAGGAAAATAATATCAACGTATTTAACACCAAAAGAACAGAGCATAGATCGCAGCAAGATATTATATGCTATTTGATCTCATCCGAGAGTGTCTAGAAGCACTTAAAAATCTGAACTGCAGACCTGACGAATGGGATCCGTTAATATTGCGCATTGCTACGAGAAAACTCGATACGGAAACACTCCGCTTATTTGAAGAAAGCCTGTCCAAACCAAAGGAAATGCCATCCATCCAACAACTCCTCGAATTTCTGGAAAAATACCATCAGGTCTTAGACTGCATTAAAAATTCAAATCTAAAAACAAAGTATGAGCCGTTTGTCAACAAGAAAAGGTCTTTTCACACTACAATAAAACGATCCTGTGCAATGTGTAACAAAGACCACTACATTTACCAATGCGGGGATTTTAAGAAGCTTTCTACCCCCGACCGTAATGAATTCATTTCTCAGAAAAGGATTTGCCCTAACTGCCTTGCACATCATAATACAGAAAAATGTAAATCGAAATACACATGTATTCACTGCAGAAAAAAGCACCACAGCTTGCTGCATTATGGCGCCAGTAATGTTTTGAATAAAAATTCGGACACCAACAACATGGCTGCACATTTAGTCATCCAAGCCAACACTGAAATTCCAATTATAGAAAAGGATGTCGCAAGCCTGCATATCAACAAAACCAAGGCTTGCCAAACACTTTTACCTACGGCAATGATTAGAGTAAAAAACAATTTTGGACAAACAGATATGCTTGGCTCACAAGTATCTCTCATCACAGAAGAGGCAGTTCAAAATTTAAAACTACAGAAGCAACGCGTTACAGCAACTAAGTATATTGGGAGTAGGAGAAACAGAATCCGCTAGAACACACGGCAAGGTAAAAATCAGCATTCAGCTCCGATATAAAAAAAAATCATATCTAATCGTCGAAGCGCTTGTACTTCCCAAACTAAGTTCTCTCCTTCCTGAGACACTAGTAACACGCATCCAGATAAAAAATCTAGAAAATTTAATATTGGCAGATCCAAACTTCGTGAAACCCGGCCCCATTGATTTATAATTAAGCGCCGATGTCTATGCTAACATCATAACAGAGGGTTTACGTAGTGGGCAACCAGCTGCGCAGAACACTAAATTTGGTTGGATTCTGTTTGGTAGTATCCCTAACACCTTGCAGGAAACAATCACGTTGTCAAGTTTTCTCTCTCTGTCTCTGAGATAGATCAAAAGCTTGAAAAGTTCTGGGAAATTGAAGATAACCCGAAGTCAAACCAAACAAGCGAAAAATGTGAAGAACATTTCAGAGAAACGTATAAAAGGGGCGAAAGCGGCAGATATATTGTTCGTCTACCTTTCAAGGAAGATAGAGCAGAGCTAGGAGAATCAAGAAATAAAGCTGTGGCCCACCTATTACAAATGGAAAAAAAGTTCATTAAAGATCCAAATCTCAAAATGGAATACAATAGATCTCTAGGTCAATATTTAACAATGCGACATATGAGCCTAGTGCAGCCTCATCATAGGGCTTAATCACAAACATACTATTTACCACACCATGCCGCCATAAAAGAAGACAGCACAACTACCAAGCTCAGAGTAGTTTTCGATGCGTCTTCCAAAATAGCAGCTGTAACAAGTCTCAATGACCTACTATACAACGGGCCAAAAATTCAGCAAGACCTTACGCAAATACTTTTAAGGTGGCGAAAACATTGCTATGTATACACTGCCGATATTCAGAAGATGTTCAGACAAATAATAGTCGAAGAAGAGGACAGAAATTATCAGGGAATTATTTGGCGAAAAGAACCTACGAAACCCATTCAGGAGTACATGTTAAATACGGTAACATATGGAACAGTTCCAGCTGCCTACCTTGCTGTTAGGACGTTACAGCAGCTAGCTGAAGATGATGGTAGTTTACTTCCTATTGCCCAAAAAACACTGATACGAGACTTTTATGTCGATGACATGCTAGCAGGCGCAGACACGAAAGCAGAAGCACAACAGTTACAAAGGCAAATAATCGTACTATTGAACGAGGATTTAACCTACGGAAATGGACAGCAACTGACGAAGATCTTTTAAAATATATTCCAAAAGACATACGAGAAACAGGAATATTAGAAATTAAAGAGTGGGATGCCATAAAGACGTTGGGAATACACTGGAATCCAAAAAAAGACGAAATTCACTTCAAGTTGAAATACCAAAGCCGTGAGCTGGCATTGACAAAACGAGCCCTAATTTCAAGAATTGCCACAATATTCGATCTTTTAGGATGGTTAGCTCCAATAACCATAACGGCCAAGCTATTGATGCAGTCTCTTTGGAAAGCAGGCACGGTTTGGGATCAGAATCCACCCAGCGAAATTGCAAACGCTTGGGAAAAAATATAAGAGGAACTGCACCACAATGAATTTATAAAAATTCCTCGTTGGTTCAAACATCGATCAAGCCAGGAGACACAACTTCACGGATTCTGCGATGCCTCTGAAAAGGCTCATGCTGCCGCTATCTACGCACGAGTTACATATATTGACCTCGAAAATATCCGAGACCAATATATGAGAGCGGATATAATGAAGACGCCAAAAGTGCAATATGAGGAAAAACCCATGGAATGGTAAAACTAAATTAACCATGTTCCCACCGTTAATGAAATGCTATGCCTTTTTGTTTAGGTTGCATCTACTCCGTTTTCATTAAAGAATAAAAGTAAGTTCCGCTCTCACGGTAAAAGCAAAGTGCTTAGCTAAGAATTTTGAAGCTGTAAAAAAGCTCTGCGAAGTACAAATGAAAAAGATTAAATTGTCAGTCTGTCGACAGCTTTAAAACCATCTTAACGGGATTGCAAAGAAATTATAGTTGTAATAAAGTTCGTTTTTCTTTTTGAATATATATATATATAGTGTTTTATTTTTCTCCAACGGATTGTTTTTTTTCTCTCTTGTAGACAATCAAGGTCTCAGAGGAAATTTAACTATATTTCACTTGACGAACTACAGTGCCCAAGAAATTGGATAATCAAAATTTTGCAGCTGGAAGTATTTTCAGACGAAATTCACAATATGGCGCATAATAAGTCCCTGAAGAAAACAAGCAAACTACTCTCACTTCATTCCTCCAAAGACGCAGATGGAATTGTGCGCGTGGGAGGAAGATTAAAAAACTCAGGACTATCAATGAATACTAAACATCAAATTCTACTCCTTCAAGGCCACCACATTACAAATCTCGTTACTGAACATGCACACCAGCAAACCTTGCATGGCGGTACACATTTAACATTAAACTATATAAGGGATCGATTCTGGATAATTGATGGCAAACGGGCAGTCCAAGGAAGGATCCACAAGTGTATAAGATATGTCAGATACCGACAAAAAACTAGGCAACCTTTAATGGGTAATCTTCCAGCAGTCCGGATAACTCCTTCTGCTCCTTTCTCACACTGCGGAGTCAATTACGCTGGACCTTTTCTCACGAAGGTATCAAAGGGAAGAGTTACTAAAACCACTAAGGGTTACATCTGTCTATTTGTTTGCATGGTAACGAAAGCTATTTATCTGGACTTAGTCAGCGATCTCAGCATAGATGCCTTTCTAGCGGCCTACAGAGGGTTCGTGGCTTGCCGGGGAATTTGCAAGCAAATATTCAGCGATAACGGAACCAACTTTGTTGGGGCTCGAAACAAAATGGATAAAGATTTGCAGGTAGCAATTACCCGTGCCACAAAACAAGCAGCAGAAACTATTCTCAATGATGGTACAGAGTGGTAATTCATTCCCATAGCTAGTCCCCATTTTGGTGGTTTATGGGAAGCTGGCGTTAAATCGGTTAAGAGACACCTTAAGCGTGTCTTAGAAGAAACTTTACTCACATATGAGGAGTTTAGTACAGTACTGTACCAAATAGAAGCATGCTAGAATTCAAGACATATAGGCCAACTATTAAGTGACCCAACAGATCTGGAGCCACTAACTCCAGGTCATTTTCTAATTGGACGGCCTCTCATAGCACCTCCTGAACCACACATCAACGATAAACAGATCCATCAAAGATGGAAATTGGTTACTAAATTACATCAAGACATTTGGAAGAGGTGGTCGCAAGAGTACCTATCCACATGCAACATAGAAGTAAGTGGAGAATTGATAACAAAAATCCTTCGATTGGGGAGTTAGTCCTGTTGAAAGAAGACAATTTACCGCCACAAAAATGGTCATTGGGAAGAATCGTCCAACTTCACCCCGGTGAAGATGGCATAGTACGCATCGCCTCAGTAAAATACATAAATGAAGTAAAGAAAAGACCACTCAACAAAATATCTCAGTTGCCTCTAAGCACACACAACTCGCCAGAAACAGAAAAGGGTTCCGAACTTATATCTGTTACAACCATGACGACCCATGACGAGGCAATCTTCGACTGCAGGTATCGTTGCCAATAAATGAAGTACTTAATGACCAGAGAAACATTGATGTTACCAGGACTCAAATAAGGGATATGTGCGAGCAAACCAAGAAACTTACTCAAATCACGCACTGTCTGATTCATTTTCAACACTTATCTACAAGAAGACATAACCAATTGCGAACCATCGATGAAATACTCCGACCAGCAGAATCAGAACCTAGGAGCAAGAGGGGAGTTTCAGGCAGAATACTGACTAGCATATTTGGAGTAAATGATGTAGTCTACACTGATATTGAAGTACTACAACATAACCAACAAAACCTCCTGCATTCAACCAGCCACCAGATGCACCTGCCAAACACAAAAATCAATCAATCCAATTTTGTCGCTTTGCAAAAACTAAGAAAGACGGAGTCGTTAAATGTCCTCGCGTAGTAATATTTCCTGAAACGTAGCGAGATTAGAGCACGATTTTAATTGAAAATGCGAAATGAATGTTAAGGAGTAGTCATAGTTATGAAGTAGCAAGCACGGTCCACATACACAGGGAAATCTAAGGAGCTGTGGGAGTCAACAATCTAAGAGGTCTCCATGTTTACATAGGGGCATGCCTACAGTAGAAGCTCAGAAAATGCGGTCAAATTATTGTTTTAAATGTAAATAATTAAACAAAATCTGGAAAATAAATTGGTTTGTAAAAGCAATATATTGAATGTAAATAATGAAATAAAACTTGAAATAAATTGGTTAGTAAAAGCGAAATATAAAATACCTAAGATCTCCAACAAGCTTAAGTAAAACACATAATGAGTGGTGGCTGGTAAACAGAAATGACTTCCACAGAGATTAAACGACTTATATTAGTTTCTACTGAAAATGAAAATTCCGAGCACATTTCCGAATTATTATTGATATAAGGAGAACTGTCATTAAATTATTCGCAAAAAGAAATGTCAACTGAAGCATTAATAGGCAAGAGGTGATAATGTATTAGATTTAAGGTACTCGATGGTAGTAGGTTGTTACATGATTGTATGAACAGAGACTTAGTTGCAGAAGTAAGTAAGTAGTGTCGCAGCTAGTGCGAGAGAGAACATATGATAAGGATCTGGTATAACTAGTAAGTAAAAATCATTGTATGTAATTTAAAAATAAGCGAAAGGGTTAAGTTTAAATAGAGTGAATAGCCGATGAGAGTATAGGGGCCGCTAGTGAGCCAATGTTGTGGTGGTAAATGTGTGCACGACTTAGGGCGAAATGATGCGTACGGACCGCGTGGTGAAGTACGAATCGAAATTCGAAAGAGGAAGCGGCGAACGAAGAGGGTTTCCGGAAGACATGTTGAATGTTGAATTCAATGTGCAAATATCTCGGAGAGATTAAATAAAACCGGAGAAAAGTAAGAAGCTCTGGTAAAGAGTAAAGAATAATGTGTAATTAAGTTTGCCATTAAATTGTGTGCTATCAAACACAAGAGAAGCGTTGAAAATAAAGATTCGGTGGAAGAAGATCGCTGTGAAGCAAATTCCTAAGAGAAAGGAAAGGAGAAAATAAATTAAAGAAGGAGAATCTAGAACTTAAGGAAGAACCAGTTTATTCTGGGCGGTAAGGTTAAGAACAAAAAAATATAAACCGGAAAAATAACAGGAAGCTCGTAGGAAGAACAAGGATCCAAGTCCAAAAGGGGCTCGGTTTTCCGATAGCACAAAAATTGCCGTAGGCGCCATTGTTAACGGAACGAAGTCGAGGTCGACCTGTCGTAGGAGGTAGCCACATTTATACCATAGTGAAGTCGTCACACTTTCAAGCCAAATCCCCGTTAATTAAGTTTCAAGGAAAATTAGGTTAAGGTAGCTTATGGCCAATAGGTTTGTGAATTTTACGCTTATCTATATTAAATTATTTAAAAATAAAACTTTGTGCTGTGTTGAATTTAAATCCAAGCCTTGTTCTCCAGTACTGAGTAAGGAAGAAGTCCCGTTATAAAATGTCGTCCCTGTTTTCGACTTGGCAATCGTCAGCGTATTTATCCCTCGAGTGTCGGTGTTACTCACACGGGCTGGGAACGTTAAGCCCACAGCGCCCTCGACCGATCAGACTGTGCAGAAGGAGAGGTATTATACAACCGACGGGCTCTGTGGAGTATATGAAGTGTTTGACTGATATAACGCGTGCGATCTTTGCTGGTTCGGATGGAATCCGAGCTCAAGTCACGACTCAGGACGTTCACTCGGCTGGTGATATAGTCCAATTCACGCGTTGGGTTCTTGTGAGAGTGGGACCTAAAGGATATTCTGCCAGATTCTGATTTCTCAGCTTCGTAAAGTTCCAGTAGCTTGCAATGAGCGTTAGCGTCTTCGGACCTAAGGTTGCGAACAGCGAATTCAACTTCAGGCTTATCCGGCGATAAAAAGGAGAAGTCCACGTTTGCGCTCGGGTATGAATAACTGCTTTGGAGCTATCCGCCTAGATATATGTACACAGAATGTTTCCAGCTTGTGCGCTTTTACCGCTGCCACCAGCTTGTACAAATCTCTACAATACTTATAAAAACGAGGCAATTCAACCGAGAATTGTTCCAAGTGTATATATATATATATATATATATATATATATATATATATAAAAAAAGATGCGTTTACAGCAATGACAATTTTATTCAATCGCGGTCACTTTAACATAGCAACTTGCAAAGTCTGCTATTTTAAAAAACCAGAAGATATTATTGCATCTGATGGTATATGTGGTAAAACTTTTCACGATTCTTGCTTGAAACTGAGCTCCAGAGCGCCTACTTCTTGACTTACTACTTGCAGCGAATGTTCGGATATAAAGCCCTGTCACACTTTAAGGTTTTTAAAAAGTTTTACCGAACGTCTTGACTCTCTTTCTTGCAGCGAATGTTCGGATATAAAGCCCTGTCACACTTTAAGGTTTTTAAAAAGTTTTACCGAACGTCTTGACTCTCTTTCTTCTGTTCAGTCTCTCTTTGCGTATAAATTTAATAGCTTATCTATTAACTGGACTGGTCTTGAAGTATTTTCCGAAGACCTTAATATCTTAAATGGTAAAATTGACAAGCTACTTAATCTTGTTGATGTACTAAGCTTGAATTCAGATAAATTGCTCGAAAAGTCACATAACCTATCTTCAAAGGTTCAAACTTTGTCTGACTCTCTACTTGATATTCATGTAATGTTTTCCAAAGATGACTCTCCGTCTGTCCCTCAGAATTCAAACAATACGCTACTCATTCCAGTTATCAATGACGTTCGGCGTAGTTTAAGGGGAGTTGAAGGCGATATCGGGTCTTGGTCATCTACGGTTTCCGAGAACTCAAGGCTAATCAGCTCCATGGTAACTGAAGACAGGAAGTTGACTCCAGGGGATAAGGAATCATCTGACTCTAACTCTCAGCCATTACCTATCGTACAGCAGGGAGTAGACTCTAACTCTCCTGTATCTGATGCTCATAGTAGTAAACCAGCTACAAACCAGAGGAATCGTCGCAGACGCCACCATCACATCTGCTTCCATAGTAACGAATTATATTGCATCTGCGTCCTCTTTAGGAAATGGTATTGGCGTCCCTTTGAGAACGGTACCAAAACCTTCGTGTGTTTTCGTGACCCGTTTCTCTCCAGAAACGTGGTGTGAAGACATCTTAAAGTATCTTAAGTCCAAAACTATCGCAACGGATGTTTTTTCTTGTAGAAAAATTAGTAAATTCTATACATAAACCGGTCGCATCCTTTGTTTTAACTGTCTCAGCGGATGTGCAGGGCAGGTTATTGGATCCCACATTTTGGCCCTCTCGCGCTTTTACGAAACTATTCGTACCTTCTGGGCGCCAACTTACTTATACAGTTAAAATAAATAGTAATATCTCAAAAAACTCAAATCGCTTTCCTTTACTATCAAAACGTAAGGGGGATTCGGACAAAAACTGCACAAATTTTCAAATCCTCTGTTGCAAATTGTTTTGATATAGTTGCTTACACTAGAACTTGACTGCATCATGGCTTTCGCGAAGCTGAAAACCTTGACAATTCTTATCAAATTTTTATAAGAGATAGACATGCTGACTCTGAAGCTCGTGGCGGTGGCGTACTCCTCGCTTGTAGGAACCACATTAATTGCAGTCAAATTGTTCTTCCCAATTTCTCCAACACTCTCGACATAGAACTTATCGCTCTCAAGCTGTCTCACTTAAAATATGACTTATACATACTTTGTTGAAATATTAGTCCTGATTCCGTAAATGTTGTTGATGTCAAAGGTTAGAATATTTATGACCTACTCATTAAAACATCTAATTATATCCATGGTAAAATGAAACCTCTTGACGAATTACTACTTATTGGTGATTTTAACTTAACCCAATATTCAAAGGGTACTTAATGAAGATGACGATGACTATTTTCCACTTTATTACTTGACATCAAGAGAGTCACTTTTCCTTGACACCATTTCATCGCTCGGTCTCAGCCAAATCAGTAATGTTATGAACAACATGGGTAGGCAGTTAGACCTGGTATTTTTAACTGACGCGGATTGCTTATTAGTTGAACCTAGCCAGTCATAATGTCTACTCTTGACAAATACCACCCCTCTCTACTAATTACATTATGAAGCCGAAAACTTAACAAACTGTGATGAAACACAATACTTCTTCAATCTTATAAAAGCTGACTTCTCGGAACTTTCTAGTAGACTTGTCTCTATTGATTTCAACACACTGCTCTCTTGTAACAGTGTTGATGAAGACATTTCTAAGTTTAACACAGTTCTTTTCGATTTATTTTCTGCTTCTATTCCCCGCGAGCGTCAGCGGATGACTAAAACATTACCGCCATGATTCAATAAAGAACAGAAACGTCTTAAAAATAGAAAGAATAAGAAAAGATATATGCGGGGCAAAGACATTATGAGTCACAACAATTTCCTCTCATCATATAATGAGTTCAAAGAACTTTCCTCCATACTTTATGATGAGTATAAAAAAACAGACAACTATCCCAATACCATGAAGTACAAAGACTTTGCTAGCGATGACTCGTCTGAAATTTGTAATATGTTTGCCTCTTTTTTTGACAATGCCTTTGCCTCGTCAAATTTTCAACCTCAAAGTAACAACTTGAGTCATATGAACGACTCTCATAACGTTTCATTCACTATCGCTTCAAATATACAAGAGGTTATACTCGTTCATATTAATCTTCCAAATGACTTCACAACGGGTCCGGATGGGATCCTTCGACCCTTTTTTAAGCCTTTCTGCCTTTCTCTGATATTTCAAATCTATAACTTCTCAACTATCAACCTCCTGTAATAATTTACCCTCATCAAACCAACATGGATTTATTTCGGGCAGGTCTACAACCACTAACTTGTTGGAACTTGTCTCAGATACCATTGACATTAACATTACAAAACAGAAAGGAAACTCCTGCAAAACCATATGAATGAATCTTTGAAAAGATTGTGCGACGTAACACAAGCCAAACGTCATGCGTGTGAGCTCGAAAAGTCCAAAAGGTGTGCATATTGCCGATGGCAGACGAACAATGTCGCTCACTAAGCCTACAACGCCTTGGTCAAGCGCACCAATAGCTAGCCATACACGATGGGATTTGCGTGCGAGCAATCCTTTGCATTCCCAGTTTCCACATGATTACTCGTATGTGTGTGGACGACATGACACGCCACTATTACCCGCGTGCAATCATGTGCATGGTATCGACAGTTTTCCTCTGCTCTTCAAGCACACACATAAGATTTTACCCGCGCGCAATCTTGTCAGTTGGAGTTGATTACTTGCAGTAGGTCGTGCTATTTAGATTACGATATGTCAGATCAACGGTACATTTCCAATAATGTTTTCATATGATTCTAAAGCTAACCGTGAAAGTATAAAAAATATAATTCGGCAGCTGAAAATAACATGAACTTTCTTGTATAAAATAAACGAAAACTAATAAAATAAAAGCCTTTAGGTATTCTTCTCTGATAGCTTCGAAAATCGTACGACATATTTCTGGAACAATCTTTCCCAACGCCTGTGGTGAAATTGCTGTAGAGAATTTGAGACACTCATAAGTTCTGCCTGTTGCCAAAAATCTAAGTGTTGCTATAAGTCTCTCTTTTGCTGGAATACTTTGCCTCATAACTGTATCCTGTTTTCGAATAAGTGGTTTGATTTTGGACAGCAAAATGCCAAAGGTTATTGCGTCCATTCTCAAATAATTGTACAAGTTATGAGGACTACTGTCCTGTAGTTCTCTTTAGAGCCGAATATCACTAAATCGGTGTCTTAATTGTAACCGCTTCTTTTGCCACAAACGTCTCTTCTGTTTTTATTCATTGTTTCACTTGCTATATATGTACATGAGAGCATAAATAATACCTACTCTTTACTCATTAAAACGCTGAAGCTTACTGTCAATTAGGTATAGGAGTGTTGTTTCAAACGTCGAAATTTTTGAGACGACAGCACGCCACTCCCGAATGCACAAATTTATACGAAAATGTCAACTTCAAGTGAAAGCTCTAAATTATACAGGTTTTCCATTCGGAAAGAGTCTACCGTGTGTTGCGAACGAGCTTTTTAGCACACGCCATGTAATCATGCGGGTTTTCCGGAAGGAATCTTGGACTAGATTGCTCGCACGCAAATCCCATCGTGTATGGCTAGCTATTGACGTGATAATAAATCGTTTGTCTTGACTAACGCCCGCCAAGTCGAACTGTGCCTGGAGCTGGAGGAACCACAGCTCCGGATCATTTTTCCAGAAAGGAGCTGGTTTCACGGACACTGCACCCAATGTCACTGATTGGGACATATTCGCTGACAGCGAAGCACTGGATTCGCCTAGTATGTCATCACTAATGAGGTCCTTAAAAGACGTTTTATTTTGACCTGCCGACCAACGCAAGGCCAATCACAAATTTATCAAAGTGCAAACGTTATGGAAGCGATGATGTGGGAAAAAAAATTAATAAATTCAATCGAAGCGACGAAGTTTGAGAAAATCATACAAAATTATCGTACGATGAAGCACAACAAAATGCTAGCAAGACGTTGTTGAGCGTCGAAAGCGTTCAGACGTCTTACAATAATTAATAATGCGTTACTTTCACCAAAGAGAGAAAGAAAATTACACGCTTAAACGTTATAAGAATAATCGATATAATACAAAAAAGGAAATGTAAATATCCTTATATAGAAGTTATGTATGCATTGGAAATGCAACGCTAACGGTGTGAAATAACCAAGAAAATTTAAATTATTCTATGACTACGCTATCTAACCGTTTCCAAAATAATTTCTTCCTGTGATGAAGGATGCTGTGGCATGTCGCGGTCACCAATTTAGTGAGTACCCTATGTATTGAGAGCAGAGCGCACCAGATATTTTGTGTTGCGTTTGACAGTCCAACTGAAACGCGTCGAATTGATTGCAAACTAGAGATGTCAGACCTCAGCTCTGGATATTCTTCAGTGTACTTAATGTGGAAGCTTCAAATGAGGTATATAAGGCAGTATTGTTTAACCACATTGTGTGCCCTATGTGTCCTTTGGCATGAGTCTCTATACGTCAGAGGCTCTGAAAACATTAATTGGAACAGCGATTAGGATGAACTTGGTCTTAATACTAGGATGTCCTAGGTGCGCCACTTGTACGTTTAGCCAGCGTTGGTCACACACAGGGTAAAATCAGAGCATCCTGGATGAAAGGTAAACAAAGCAGAAGAAGAAATGGCTGTCAGGACCGCTAGCACACGAGCACTCCTTGGTACAGATAAATAGGGCCAGTTTTAGCAGTAATATCACCACGAATTTTGTTGCGTACTCCTCATGTTACTGGGGAATCTATAACTACAGTGTGGAGCAGCGTAAAAAATAAAACCAGTTGACCCTATGTCAAACTGGTAGAGGCATTTTCCCCGGTTTCTGTCGTGGCGGCTGAGTGGTCCAGCTCTACGGGACAGATATGATGAACGTCCAAATGCGCCGGATTTCGGTACCGGACACCAGGTCGTCCTAAATGAAACACCGAAAACGAAAGAATACGAACTGCCATTGAGCGGGCATGAACTTAATCTCCAGTGAGTCTAATTAAAAGACGTTGATTCTGGGATGGTATTATCTACTGACATATATAAAATGGACTGCTGATACTACTGAAATACCTTACATTATTTGACATTATTATGGGATCACTTTTCTATAGTTGTCCCTTTTTGGTTTAACTACTTTATTCCGCTGAACTACAAATAATAAGTTCTATACAAAATACACCATAGTCCAGTTTCAGTTCAGTGGTTGTCCAAATGAATATATAGGATAGAAATAGATGGCAATACAATATTTGTAATCCTTTCTCTGTCCCCCATAGCTACTTTTAGGGACAGGTAGACAAAAATTGCTTAATTTTATTTCTTTAAAAATCAAGTTTAAAAAATATTTGATGTTGTAGGAGATAACCTTCCAAGAAGAGAAATAATTTCGAGTGCTTCTATAATTTGTTGAACTTTTAATATGAATATTAAAGCAAAAGCAAAATTTGAAATTAAGATAATTGTCAAACCCTGGCAAAAAAAGTTGACCCATATGAAATAGCAAATCAGGCAGTCCATGTTATATATGTCAGTGGTATTATCTGCTTCCTTTATTGGTTAATCTTTTTGTATCTTCAGCAGGAGTTTGTTTTCTTTTCAAAAACATTATAAAAACTTTTTCACTTTTTCCTATTCAAGTCTGGCGATAGATTAATTAATTCTCTTGTTTTCAAAAAGTAGTTCATACGAAATCAAGCCTACTTAACTAAAGCTTTTTACGCCCAGCGGAGTAATAATAGCTAAGCATTTAGACAGATAAAATTGCCCGATTTACATGTTGATTGGTCATGCGTTCAGAACGATGGTGACAGGGTATTGACACGTGTCTCCACAATCAACCAGATATTCGTACAATTAAAATTTAGGCAACGCAATGGTGGAGATTTAAACATCATTGGGACTCCATATACCAAAGAAATATTCACAATTCTTTCGCTCATTAAAACAATTACACGAGGCAAAACTGCTCTGAAATAGAGCAAGAATAAAATCGAATAGCGAAAGATACAAAAAATATAAATACTCCCTGCCAAATAAAAATGGGACTCAATTTAGCGTATCTCATAAACCTTTGACCAATTCGACACCACATCTGTATCACCACTTAACCTTGTTTGATGAAGCTACCAGCACACCAAAAGCACTCAATTAGCCAGGACGTGAGTAAGCAATTTAGTTGATCTCCTCTCTATACCAAAACAACTAAGTATCGTATTTCTTGCTGAAAAAACCTATGTGAAAGCTGATACCGTTCGAAAAGATAATATCGTGGTGGCTCCAATACTTTAAGATTAGAGAGTCATTCAGGAAATATATCCTTTTGTACTCCATGGATTTGCTTAGAAGTCCCTCTTGTCCATAGGTAATTCATTTCTATGAGTAAGCAAGTCTCAGTATAACTATGTATGGTTTTGAAAGATAAATCCCAGACATTCTATTTTATCACGCAGGATTTGAGATTTCTCATGAAGGAGATTTATTTGTATCCGAGAGAGATATCGAAATATTTTGCAATGATTACGAAAACGTTTTTAATGATGACTGGATAACAAAAAACCCCTCCAACAGTACAGGTTTATTTAGATTAAGTTAAGAAAACTAATCGAAAAATAATTTAGTGGACTATAATACTTCTTATTCTTTCCGGTCATTATAAGTTTAGGTAAAAGGAAAGCTTACATATAATAAAGTAACCATGAAATTTTCTGAAATTCTAGGGTGATATTTACGAAATAAGGCAAAGTAGCAAACTATGCCGGAAGTTATAACGTAGAGCTATGTCAATTGTCACTATTTTATGGTACTATCTCACTAGTTCTACGTAATTGTAGCATTCAGCTAAGGATACCTGGTAGCTTCCCGTTATTTCAAATAATTTTTATTTCTTCAAAAAAGTTGGGGAAAAATCAGAGTAATTTTATTCAAAACAACACTTTTTGCACTTTTATATTGTTTATCACTGTTCTTGCCTAATTACGCCCAAATGCCAAAATTCTGTCAAATTTTAAGAAAATGTGGCTTTTTGGAAGAAATTCAAATGCATTCGTTTCAGAAACAGGTCTGTTTTATACTAAGGCTGCATAAAATTATAGATATTTCTAGATCTGACACGGCCCCCGATTTAAGCTAGGCTTTTTCTGACATACTGAGGGCAAAAGGTTCTCGAACACTGTTATAGATGGACCACCTTATAGCGGTGAAACACTGAACAGGAACAGACACTTGTTTGCATATTACATTAGGTACTGTTAAGAAGAGTTTTTACTTTAATTTTATCTTTTATTGAGTTGTACCGATTTTCATTCTAGTTCTTATAGACTTTTTTGACACCTTCTTTTTTCTATATTTTGTCTTATCACTTGAACAATAAATTTAGTAAAGTAACAAGTCCAAGAAGAGTCAAATTTAGTAAAGTAACAAGTCCAAGAAGAGTCAAAATTATAACTACTTGTATAATAAGCGCCACTGGTCAGCTATATCCAGGGTTCCGAATATTTCAAAGGGCATATGATCTCGTAAGCTCCAACTGCACCCATGTGAATATGTATTTTATATGAATATTTATTATTTTACCTTCATCTCGGAAGTAAAAGTGATGGATACAGCAGGTAATAACTCACTACCAATATTAGCATTAACATTATTTTTATCATTTTAAAGTTTAGATTTAAATGGTGTTATGAGGGATCTCAGCAATATCAGTTTAAACAAAAATTCGTATATAATGATGATTCAGCCGCGAACATATTTCAAACCTATTTCGTCCATCTGCAATTAGTTGCTTGTAAAGAAAATGAAAAGATACCCAATACCTTCTTCTCCGCGGTATCGCTGACCCACAAGATTCCATTTTGATAAGGAGAGTACCTACTGATATTACGGAAGAAGAAATTAATTACTTGACCAATTCTTCGCAGTCGCTAAACGCAAGAGAGGTTGTCTTAAATGGGAAGAAGTTTTTAGTTAAATATACCTTCATCAACAATGGTAGACGGCAAGGTCTGCAACGTGGCCATTAGCACGAAATCTAAAAGCCAATGTTACATATGTGGTGCAACTTCTAAAGAAAATACAACCGATTGAATTAAAAAAAAAAAAAAGTTGAGTTCTGAGGCTACCGAGTTTGAGGTTTCAGTTTAGCATGCCAGAATTACTTTTATAGAAAGCATTCTTCACTTGGGTTTTAAGTTGCCAATAAAAGAATATAGAGAGAGGAAAACCAAAACGGAAAAAATTCCGAAACTGGAAATCCAGGCCAAGTTTCAGAACGAAACTGGTTTCTTCGTCGCATGTTTCAAGGGCAAATTTTAGCAATACCAATGTTAGATACGCTAGCAGGAGAATTTTGGATGATGCGAAATTGGCTCCCAAAATAATGGGCACTAGTTTTAGCCGAACATACAGATACAGATTAAGGGTCATACTATTTCGAGCGGACATATATTTAATTGATCCGGAAAAAATCAAACAAAAACGCATGATATTGCTCACTTGTAACTATGTACATCTGTAACCTTGGCTCAAACAATGCATAAAATTCTTATCCATGGTGCAGCTATTATAAAAAATGCATTGCTGCCGAATGGGCAGCTTTAAGAAGAGGCAGGTGCTGGTCATACCGGCAAGACTTCGTGCGAAAATTCTCCAGAGAAAATTGTAACATGCATATTGTTAATCGGCTAATTTTAAGTTCAGACCATCTCTTAAGTAGCATGAGAAGCGTAAAAAGTAAACTATTGAATTGTTTTTCGTCAGAAACAATTTCTCTACTTATACCTGCGAAGTTAAATGCTGCTGATCGTTCTTCAGAGAGCGAAGATGGGCATTTGTCTGATGCATTTTAGAAAAAAATAGGTAATAGGTAGACAGGAGAAATTTTCACAGACTGTGTTTTTCTATTGGTGATAAAACAACAAATAATTAAAATAAAATAACATTAAAAATTAAAGGGGGCACACATATAAAAAAACGTGACTTTTTCGGCGTTTTTCAATTTTAATGTTATCTATTATCTCTTTATCAGCAACATACAGACAGTTGAAATTTTCACAGAGTGTGTATTGCCGCTATAACAACAAATAATAAACATAAAATAAAATTAAAGGCGGCAACCATATCTCATGAACCGTAATAGGTAGCTAATTGCATTTTTCACACACTGTGTTTTTCTATTGTTGATAAAACAACAAATAATAAAAATAAAATTAAATTAAATGGGGCCAATATAAAGAAAACGTGATTTTTTCGGCATTTTGCATTTTTATTGTTATCTGTCTGTCACCGGGCTGTATCTCTTTAACAGTAACATATAGTCAGATGAAATTTACATATAGTGTGAATTCCTATTGCCGCTATAACAACAAATAATAAACATAAAATAAAATTAAAAATTAAAGGGGGCCCCCATATCTCATGAACCGTAATAGGGATGTGATGGCCCAACATACGGAGGATTCTTGAAGCAGCCAAAGGCATTACAGCGGAATAATTAGCAATTTCTAAACAATAACCTCGCATGGTATTGTTCTGCAACTGCCGGTTGTTTTGCTGATTAGCCCAACAGCTGGCTGCGATGAGCGCTTAGTGAACCAATTGACGATTACAATAATAATTAACCTCACATGGTAATTATTATGTAAAGCGATTGTTTACTACTAAGCGACTCAGGTGCTGCAACCGGTAGAACACCCGACAAGGTTTTTGTCGTCGTTTGTTTACATCCGCGTTGTGAGCAAAGAAAGTAGTTCCGAATATTGGGGCATAAAAGACCAATGACTGGTCTGGCGAGTGCCGTTCAGTATTCAGTTATAAGAATATCAAGTTTCAGTTCAGTTCGGAGTAGTTGCCGTATTATTAAGATAGGTCAAGCTTTTGCGTGAAATAAAGATGTATACATATGTTAGAAATTCGAGTGTTTTTATAAAATTTATTGTGGTATTTAATTGTTCTATTGATTCGATTGCTTTGGGACACTACAATTGGTGCAGTCGGTAAAAGTTAAGTGAGGTATGGTGATTTTTGTTTTTTGTGTTTTTTAATATAATTATCTTTTTGGATAATTATGTTTTTTTAGCGGTTTTTAGGTATTGTGATTTTCGAGATTAATTTTTGGTACTGTGGGAATTAACGCTTTTCAGCTGCTCCGTTATAAATTTTCTTTTCTTTTCAGTTAAATTAAGTCTTCTTTTTGTGGTTTTTATATTTTTTTTGTGAAATTAAATTATATATTACAATTACATCATCTTTATCAGCTACTCAACACAAACTTACACTGGGAGCAAAGTTAATTTAGCTACTCCAAATACAAACGCTGGGAGCAAAGCTAATTTAGCTACTCCAAATACACACATTGGAAGCAAAGCTAATTTAGCTACTCCACACACACACACACTGGGAGCAAAGCTAATTTTAGCTACTCCAACAAGCACTAGGAGCTGAGCTATATTAGCTACTCCAACATATATTGACAAGATCGAGGAGTTGTACTTTTTAAGCTACTCCCGAATCTTCATCATAATACATACACACATATACCTACATTAGCGGCGATCGAGGAGTTGTGCTTTTACAAGCTACTCCCGCATCCCGAATAACCACCATTTACCATTTTCAGATAAAATGCTACGTCTGCGTCTTCATCATTATACACAATATTTAGCAACAAACTTTGAGTTAACAGATGTCAATTTTAGCATGGAATGGAGTTCGAGAGTAATTTGTAAATTTTGATAAATATCGGTTAGATAAGTTTTCAACGTCGCAGGTCGGTTAGAGCGTTGATCACACACGCTTTTCTTTAATTTCTCGCGTTTTAATAAGTTGTAATAATTGCCTCCAGTAACTACTAGAGTAATTTGATTAACAGGAATAATCTTGGGTTCAAGTAAAGTATTGTTTTTTATATTTGTTATTATGGGCATCTGAAGAAGAAAAAATGAATAATAGTGAGCATGTTTATATGTAGGTACGCCATATGGCTAAGTTGTAATTGAGTGTGTTAATTATATAATAGTTTGGAATGTTGAGCGTTATAATTTTGAAGGCAAATTACCGTAACGAGTTAAACAAAAACAGATAAGAAACCAATAACTGTATATGATGGCAGATTCATACGAAAAATCATGGATCTGGTGTCGCAATATATTCCCATGTTTTCGAGAGAAAGGACACCAAAATTGCCAAAGGAGGTATTTCGCTTCCTCAGCTGCAGTAAGGACTTGCACGACAGGCTGGAACCAGCGGAGCAAAGCATTTTTATTAAATGCATAAAGTACCTCTTATCCGATGATGCATACTACCTAATAAATTCACATGAGCCAAAAGATTTGGCATCTTTGCTACACGTGATTAAAACAGCATACATGCCATGGAAATCTTTCAGTGAGTTACGCACTGAAATGGAAGCATGTAGGCAGAGACCTGGTGAAGATATTAGAGAGTTTGCGGATAGGATGGTGGAGCTGCGGGACCAGATTAAGTCCGCAGTATCAGCCAAATACAAAAAGATGGATGGAGGCTTGATAGCTGAGTTGGAGGCCGACACAGTAACAACTTTCAAAGCTGGTGTAAGCAGTCAGTCCACTCGGGCCTACCTAACCGGAAAAAGGTTTAGTGCATTGGAAGAGGTTCGAGAGGAAGCTCTCTATTTCGAAAAAGAGTCAGAAATGCTTCAAGCTATGGTTCCAGGTGTATGGAAAAAAGAGCTAGAATATTCCAGAGAACCATCGCGGGAAGGATGGAGAACCAAGAATTTTACTGTTGAAAGGCAGAGACAGTCCCAAATACGTTTTCCATCGGTGCGGAAGCCGGCCCAATCAGGAATGAACTGGGAAACTGCGGCTAGGACAACACGACAACCCAGAGTTATCAAATGTGTTAAATGCGGTCAGCCGGAACATATTTCCAAAGAGTGCCAACAGGTATGCTTCCATACGGTATGTCAGGTATATGGAAACGAGGTATCCAATTCCCGAATTCATCACGTCAGAGTGGAAAACTGTGCAGCTGGCATGCAAAATGGATTCCCGTTAGAAAGGAAGGGGCTTTATGGCCAATTCTGCTGAACTCGTGACCATTACACTGATATATGCGTAAAGAAGTACTTAGCAGAGAAGGAAAAGGAAAAATTAAATTCTAAGAGCAAATTTATCATTACAGTGCCCTCGGACATAGCTTTAGAAGGTAAGTTTAGACTTTTAATTGACACTGGGTCTACGTGTAGTTTAATTAAGGTCAAGAGAATAAAAGGAGATACACCCATAAATACACATGAGAAAATACGAATTGGAGGACTGTATACACTATTCCTGTAACAGTGAAGTCCACATATGTGATCTCCGTAGTTGCCGAATTTGGAGCAGCAGTACACGTGTACTCAAAAATTTGATTTGATAAATTATCCGTGGATATAACTATCCGAGGCTCAAAGACACCAGCGTACTTATCCTTCTCAGCTGCATCTTACTAATTTCTCGTACTTCGCTCATACTCTGAGCTCCAGTAATGTCGATCCCCTATATTGGAAGTGTTGAATATGTAGATTTGACGATCTTACATATAGTTATTTAAGCTATAGCAACCCCTTTTGTTTTTCTCTCTGCTACTATATACTATATATTTTAAATATTTTCTTATAACTCTTGTTTCATTTTTAACTTTCATTTTTTTTACTTTTATTATATATCTTTTTTTCTATAAATCTCTTATTCCTTTTAACTTTTCATTTTTTTTCTTGACTCTTATCTTTAAAAACCCCTTCGCTATTAATTAACATTTTTAACATATTCTTTTCCTTTTTTTTCATTACTCTTATGTTTTTTTCTTTCTTGCGTCTGCTTTTTAGCTTTCCATTTCTAACTGTAAACATTTATTAAATATCTTCATACACGTTTCTTAATCTTTCCTTGTTTTTTTTTTCTTTTCAAATCTCTCTATCTTTTACATCTATTATTTATTTATTTTTTTCAAACTTCTCTTTATTTAAAATCCATATTTTTTCCTTTTTATTCAATTATTCTTTCAAAATCTCTATGTTTTTCCTTTTTTTTATTATTCTGGTTATTTTTATTTAAGTAATTAAATAACACTCTTTTCTAATCTGCCTTTATTTAAAATTTTGAAATTTTCATTATTTAATTGCTCTTTTTTTTTAAATATTTCCTTACCTCCGTACCTTTTATTTATTTACCATACATTGGATCCACTGGGCTAAATTTTTATATCCTTTCCATATTTTTTTGGCCATATCCAACTCCGCTCATCGAATTTTTCCTGAAATTGGAAGGAATTTGTTGGACATTTCTGTGGTTAGGTCCCCCGATTCCCGGGTCATAGACGTTAACTACCTTGTACAGACTGGCGAAGTTGGGCGTGATATTCTTCATATCAGTCCTTCTTCGCACCGGTGCTACCATACCCGTTTGCAGGCTATAATTTTGTAGTTTTAATTTACCTTTTTGCGGCAAGGTCCACTGAGATCGCCGTCGGCTGTAACTGTTTTTATGGCTCCGTGAAGGTCGTCTGTAAAATTCACGTAGCTCTGTTTGCCCATATGAGGAATCTGGATTTTTTACAGAATAGGCTGTTGCATTGGCGATTCTTACAAATGCACGCTTAGCCTCCAGCCTATTTCCACTGTACCCTTTATATTCCGGTTGCCTCCTGCCCTTACTGTCATAAGCTGTGGTCAAGGTTTTTTACCATAATGGCGCCCGAGATGTCTATACATTGCGTTTTGTATCTTTCCATTTGCGTTCTGGATTATTGATACCTCAATATAATTGAGAGAACTCCATCGTACTTAAAAACAAGTTTTTTTTAAAAACCGTTTTGATGAGTCCGTCCTACCCTGACCCTCAGAGCAACGATTTCCATTGAGAAGGTTCTTGAAGTGAAATTGAAGAAGCACCAGTAAAAAGCAAAAGTCACATGTTCTATGATGATCACATCTTAAAAGCTACAAGCTGATGTAATGGTTTCCAGAAATGCAATGTAGATGAAATTACTCTTACCAAATAATTAATGGGATAATGTAGCCTTCCAGCGTAAAATCTTATTTGAAATTCAAAGTTGATCAAATGCCAGCAGCATTATCAAGAATAGTGTGCCGCTTGAAACGTCAGAAAAGTGAAAAGTGCGAACCTTCAACAGAAAACCATCAAAAGGATCAATAAACCAGAGGTAATCCAAACTAGCAGAGGCCAGTATATAGTGATCATGCCAACAACAGCAAACCTGCAAACAGTAAATTTACTCTCGTCGGAGAGCACAATTAGAGTAGCCATAGTATTGTAATTAGAGAAGCTTTGGGCACTCTTAGAAAGTATACCCTTAAATAGAATTTTTGTATGAGTAATATTGTTATATATAAGTACTATAAATGCTTGTAACAAAAAAAAATTTTTTCACTATTATTATTTTTGTATTTAGATAGACAATAAATAAGATTGTATATTTTTAAAAGGCATATGAATTAATTAAGGATTTTATTTTAAATCAGTAAAATTTAGTTAAAGAAAAAGATTTCAAATAAATTGCAGCATAATATATAGAAAATTCTTAGTTATGGCATTGGAAAGATACATAGTTATGGGGAAAATATGTTAATTGTTAAAGGAAAAATTTAATATATTAGAGATAAGCATGAAGACAAAAAAAAATATAAAGAAATACATGTTAAATGTTAAACTAAAAAATAATTAGTGAAAACAAATATGTATAATCTAAAAGTAAAGAAAAGATAGCATACAGGTGGTAAGAAGGAAAAACCATGTAAAAAGATAAAAATGTAAGAAGAGGTAAATCAGAAGATTTATATTTATATGTAAGAGAAATGTAAAACAATAGGAACCGAACGAGGATTAAAATGTTCTCAATTGTTAATTCAGACTGTTACTCTCACCAGATCTAGTTCCCTGCGGAAACTAGTTTTTCCAAGGGGGGACGGATGTGATGGCCCAACATACGGAGGATTCTTGCAGCAGCCAAAGGCATTACAGCGGAATAATTAGCAATTTCTAAACAATAACCTCGCATGGTATTGTTCTGAAACTGCCGGTTGTTTTGCTGATTAGCCCAACAGCTGGCTGCGATGAGCGCTTAGTGAACCAATTGACGATTACAATAATAATTACCCTCACATGGTAATTATTATGTAAAGCGATTGTTTACTACTAAGCGACACTCAGGTGCTGCAACCGGTAGAACACCCGACAAGGTTTTTGTCGTCGTTTGTTTACATCCGCGTTGTGAGCAAAGAAAGTAGTTCCGAATATTGGGGCATAAAAGACCAATGACTGGTCTGGCGAGTGCCGTTCAGTATTCAGTTATAAGAATATCAAGTTTCAGTTCGGTTCGGAGTAGTTGCCGTATTGTTAAGATAGGTCAAGCTTTTGCGTGAAATAAAGATGTATACATATGTTAGAAATTCGAGTGTTTTTATAAAATTTATTGGTATTTAATGGTTCCATTGATTCGATTGCTTTGGGACACGACAGGTGGACAGTTTAAATTTTCACAGACTGTTTTTTCTATTGGTGACAAAACAACAAATAATAAAAACAAAATTAAATTAAATGGAACCCATATAAAAAAAACGTGATTTTTTCGGCGTTTTTCATTTTTATCGTTATCTGTCTGTCACCGGGCTGTATCTCTTTAACAGTAATATATAGACAGTTGAAATTTTCACAGATTGTGTATTTCTATTTCCGTTATCACACCAAATAATAAACATAAAATAAAATTAAAAATTAAAGGGGGCCCCCATATCTCTGAACCGTAATAGGTAAATAGTTGAAATTTACACAGACTGTGTTTTTCTATTGGTGATAAAACAACACATAATAAAAATAATATAAAATTAAATGGCACCCATATAAAAAAAATGTGATTTTTTCGGCGTTTTTCATTTTTACTGTTATCTGTCTGTCACTGGGCTGTGTTGTATTCCTAGAAAACCTGTGAAAGGGGTAATAGGCTTAATTGTGGTATTCCTAGAAAATTAAATTGAATTTATATCATCCTTTTGTACATAAGCTAATCATACCGAAACCATGATAAACTTATCTACCAAAACGAGTAAAGAAAATTGCATCAGCAATTTTCTTCACACTGCATGAAATTTCAACAGAAAAGTTCCCATGACAAATTTTACCTTCAGCAAAATTTGTCAGTAGAAATATTTACTTTAAAAAATAAAGCAAAAGACAAATTGTGCCTTCAGTACGTTTTGTCGTGAAAATTACAATATGTGTGTACGAACGTACATACATATCACAAAAAAAAGCTTTCGCGATAAGAATTGCGCGCCCCGAAAATACATTATATGTATACGCACGCCGCAATTTCAAGCGACGGGACAGTGGCTGATATTTAAAAAAAACATCATATTACAGTTTTTTCAAGCCACCGTCCAGCGAAAAATATTCTGGGCTTGTTTAAACAAGTTCAGAATAAATGAAAATTTTTCTCAGGGTAGAAATCCAGCAATGCATCGCGATGAAAATGATCAAGAGTGCAGTCGAATTTTTAAAATGAATGGAAGTTGAATTTTAAATTTTCTACGCGGCAGTCGAGCTAAACGAAAGCGGGTTGTTTTTTTGGAAATCGACATACGGCGGTTCGAGAAGAAATTGAAAAGAAAAGAGTTGTTTTTTTTTTTTAAAGAAAAGGTTCGAGAAAAAATTAAAAAGGAAAGAGTTGGATTTTAAATATTATATGCGGCGGTTCGGTAGTCGAAATTTTGAAAACAAAGCGAGTCTGATTTATAATTAGAAAAACGGCAATCGAGTTTAAAAAGAAAAAAAGAGTTAAATTTTAACTTGGTGTCAGGTCAGTCAAGGTTTCTGAAAAGCTACAAAAGGTTAAAAAAAAGAATCAAATTGTAAAAAGCTAAAAAAAAAGGAGAATGAGATTGTGAAAAGTTTATAAGAATAAGATTGTGAAAAGCTTATAAGCAGAAGTTTGTAAAAAGTTTGTAAGAAAGAGAAAGGATAGGTGAAAGAAGTTGAAGGGAAATAAACCGAGTCCGACAACTCAAAAGGTGTTTTGGATAAAATACCCGCCAATCTCACAAAAGGTACGTAACAAAATTGGCGCAGCCGGTAAGGTAGAGGAAGCCTACTTTACACAAACAAAGTATAATCGTTCGAAAACCCTCTATCCTGCGAATCAAAAAGGAGTTGAAGACGGGATCGAATACTGGGCAAGACACCCTACCTTCCGCCTGAATTGTGTCTGGCTTCAAGATTATATCGAACTTGTCGGCTCCCAACGCTCAGGGTCGGACAGCTTTAACTGCCTCTGTTTGTAAAACACGCAGCCACCCTCTCGTCAAAGCATTTCAGTGCCTACGTAGGAAAATAGCGGGCTTTATCCCAGCCCAGGATAAAAGACGACCACATCCCAAAGTTTTAATTCTATACGTGAAGGAAGGAAGTTTCCACAACCGACAATCTGCGATGCAGTGCTGAAAGGGACTCCAAAGTAGGCAACGCGCCTTCTTTCAGCTTTTATACAGGGGAATTAAAGAAGGCCACGGGTCCCCCGGCAGCAAAAGAACTTCAAACGGCAAAACCAGCGACCCTGAATTGAGTGGGCAATAAGCCCCCTCTCAATTTGAACCAAGGGAAATAAGACGGCAGGAGCCCCCCTAGTTGCAAACTCGACGCACGGTGGTAAATGAGCGAGGAAAGCTCCCACCAGGAAACGCCGCTGGAAACTTCACCACTTCCATCAACTCCTCAACGCGGGAGCAACATCCGCACCAGAGGGTGGAGTACAAACACCCCCAACAGCCACAACAGTTAAAGGGCTAACACTAAGGAGCGGGACAATCCTTACAGGTTTCCAACAAGTAAAACCTTCTAATTCAAATTTAGAAAATAATTTTAAGTATTTAGAGGGGAAAGTGCGAGACTCCTCCGAACTTTCTGTCATACGGTGTGATTCTATTGATAAGCAGCTCATAAAGTCCCGTGAATGGCGGCTTGAGCAAATCGCGCAATTCAAACAAGGTACGGAAAAATTTAAAGGAAGCTTAAAGCAGTTTGTCAGTGATTCCACCGCGAGTGAATTCCTTTTAAATTGGCTGTGCGACTCCTTTCTGGAAACCAGCTTAGAAGAAACTAGCTCCCCTAAGGTGCCAAAGTAAAAAAACTCCAATCCAAATATGGAAGATTACGCTAAAATAGCAAAGCTAACTGCCCAGCTGGTTCCTCTACTTTCGCGAGAACAACACCCAAAATTGAGCCTTGAGCTCCAGTCATTTCTAGGATGCTGCAGGCAGGTTATTCAGTGCATTTCGGTGGAGGAACTATCAGGATTTTTACAAATCTTCCCCACCAGACTTCCAGGCGAAGCTTATCAGCTTTATGCCTCAAATATGCCAAATACTTTCAAACAAGTAAAAGAACGGCTAAGTCGCACATACCTGCCTAGAGAAACTTACCACGATTTGGTAAACAAATTAATTACAACAAGGCAGTATCCTTTGGAAAATCTCACAGCCTTCACGGCACGAGTAAACAGATGCTGGCACTCAGTAATGAAGCATCAGAGTCCAAATACGGTGCTACAGCAGTACCAGCTGTAATAACTCAGCTGGAAGAATTCGCGAAAAACGCACCAAAAACAGGAGTCAATAACCCCTGTATGTGTCAGTACCTGTTGACAATGACCGACAGCACCATAGATGAATTAGTACAAAGAGCACTTGACATGGAACGTCTCCAGAAAAGTGCTCTATTCCTGCAACCTCCAGGACAATTCCAAACCAATGTGATGCAGAACACATCGTCCAATTCTGGTAGTGCGATCACACCATATAGCGCACAATTAAATCAAAGTAGTGCTCTAGCAAATCACAGCGTATTTAATCCTGGCATAATACCATTCGCTCAGGTTCCCCAGACCCTGCCAAACACAAATAGTCAGATTCAGCAGCCGCAGTTCACACAGGCAAATCCATCATCATATGTTAAACAGGAGCCAATATCTCCTAATAGAAATTATAATGTACAAAATCAAAATAATTATTTAAATAAAATCAGTTGTAGTTTTTGTAATCTAAGAGGCCAAACATATGCTGATTGCCTCAAAAGGAAAAATACGCCTTAATGTGTGAACTGCACAATGTATGACCATGACGTGCGTGACTGTAGAAGAAACAACAATAGTTTCCAGAGACCCCACAAAAACAGTGGACCACCAAATCAACGACCTAGAGACCCACAAGGTCCCAACAACTCAAGAGTCTATAATGTGCGAAAAAAGTGTGAGTTCTGCGGCCGTTCTGGACATATATTAAGCGCATGTCAACAAAAACGTAAATGGGAAGCCCGGAGTCAGGGAAACGACGTACAGTAGACCCAAAACTCCCCTGTTCGACTTTAAATCTCCCATCTAATAAAATAGAGTCTCCTCAGCAGCCCGATTCCAGTGTCGCTACAGTAAAACTTTCTTTAGACATAGGCCTGAACGGCCAAACCAAACTAGTAGTGAACACGGGCGCTGAGGTAAGTATAATAACGAAGAGATCATTAAAAAATCACAAAGCAATTAACCGCAATTAGGCATGTACACTTCAGACCACATTTGTTACCGGAAAGACTCTGGGAAATTGCCAAGTTTCAAGTCGTAAAGAACTTGCCTGGCATTTCCGATGATGGACTTCTAGGAAATGATTTCCTAGCAAAGACTGTAATGTTGAGGGTCCTAATAAGGCACTAAGGTTTCCTCGCACGTAGACTAATCCCGATGAATTTGCTTTGCCATTAATGTTTGAAACGGACAAGCTATATTCTGAAAAAGCAGTCGAAATAAGGACACTTGCAGAAGGGGTAGAGTCTAAACAGGCTGAACTATCCACCTGCAGTGTCTTCAAGGCTTCTCAAATGAGAAAAGCTGGCTGCCAAGCTCCAACAAATCTCAAGGATTGTGAAATGAGCTGTCTGGGCAAACAAGAGACCGACGAAATCAGGCAGCAATTGGTTACCTTTAAGGAACCAATCTGCATACCTGCGCGCTCTCAATTTGTCGCCCCAGCCCCGTTACAAACTCAAGAAGAAATGCTCCGTTTATCCCAAGAGATAAGCAATGGAGTCTTCTTCGCAAACAGTTTACTTTCATCTGGAGAAGAATTAGGGCTGGGTAGAATTCTCAACGCTTCCAGTCATGAAGTAGTCATTCATAGTTTAAAGTTACAGCTATATCGAATAAACGACTACACAACAGTCCCATTAACGCGCACAAAAGACCACCAAAATACACACATTTCCTTACCAAATATAAAGGAATTATTGAACACAAAAGAAATATCCAAGTTAAGTAGAGACGATAATGAGTGTCTAAGCCCTGCCAAAAAGGTGCATATAGCTCTTCCGTCCAAAATACCGAGGTATAAATCATTATTAAACAAACAACGGCCATGTAAGAATGGTAGCGAGTTGCTAAATTCTATATTAAAGGTGCATATTACTCCACCGTCACACAGCACACAAAGTGCTTCATGGCCAACTTAGCATAGACGTGCAGGAGTATCCGACACAACCTAAGGCAAAGACCACACAGATGTACCAAACTCAGCCGTCATCAAACCAGGAGCAAATAACCTGCAACATGCTAAAAACAACGAAATAAAGTCTCAAGAGGAATCAAATAAGCCTCAGCTACTTACAGGTAACAAGTAAAACAGGTTCAGCTGAAACATCAGCAATTTTACAACATGTACGATATCTATACCCAGATTTTGAGATTCCGGACGACATAAAGCAGTACCCGCGTATTTCTAGGCTAGAGCAAGAACTCAGACTAGGCCCTAATTTAACCGCGGAAGAAAATATTTCGATATCAGAACTCTGCGAAGAGTATAACGATATCTAAGTCCTCAAAGGTGACAAATCCACCTATACAAATGCGGTAACGCATATCGTTCCATTAGTGCAAGATCAAACACCAATAAATCAAAAATGTACCGCTTACCTGAAACACAGCGGAAAATATTTAATGAGCAGCTAAAAGAAATGCTAGACAGCGGGATAGTCCAGTCTAGTAAAAGTCCTTGGAATTCACCTCTACTAGCTGTCCCAAAGAAAGCGGGACGGGACGGTGAAAAAAGGTGGCGCGTCGTTGTCGACTTTCTTAAATTAAACGAAAAGACAATTGGAGACGTATTCCCGCTACCCCGAATTGAGGATATTCTCGACCAACTAGGTCACGCAAGGTATTTCACCACACTCAGTTTTGTCAACGGCTATCACCAAGTTCTTTTCGACAAAAGAGATCGACATAAAACAGCACAAGCTATGGACGCTACGAGTTCAAGCGTATGCCATTCGAGGTTAAAGGAGACCCTGCCACTTTTCAACGCCTAATTTCGTCTTGACAGGCTTACAATGCCTCGAATGTTTCGTTTACTTAAATGACATTGTCATCTATGGTAAAAATTTAAACGACCACAACGAAAAGTTGAGACCTCGACAAGTTGAGAGAGAAGAACTTGAAACTGCAGCCAGAGAAGTGCCAGTTTCTACGAAGAGAAGTTTTTTACCTAGGACATCTTAGGATATGAATGTTCTGGCGAAGGAGCCCTACCAGACCCAAGTAAGATGGCCTGCATCCAAACATTTCCCGTTCCAAGAACAGTAAGGCAAGTTCAGTCATTTTTAGGACTTGCCAATTACTGCAGGAAATTCACTCCAGACTTCTCCAAAATTGTACGTCCACTCCCGAATTTACTCCGAAAAGATGCACAGAGAAACGCCAGAAAGCATTTCAGAGCATAAAAAATGCTTTAATTTCCCCACCACTTTTCATTTATCCCGATTTTACAAAATCGTTCAATCTTACTACGGACGCAAGTAACGAGGCCCTAGGAGCAGTTCTTTCTCAAGGAGAAGTCGGAATGGACCAGCCCATTTCCTATGCAAGCCGCACATTAAAGAAAGCCGAAAGAAATTACTTTACTATAAAGAAAGAGTTATGGGCTATTTTCTGGGCTACCAAAAATTTCAGGTTCTATCTTCAAGGCCGGAAATTCACGCTCCATACTGACCATAAACCTCTCAAAGGTGTCTTCAATGTGAAAGACCCTACTTCCCGTTTGGTGAGATTTCACCACAAATTATCTGAATTCGATTACAACAACGAATACAAACCCGGGAAGTACAACACTAAGCCTCATCCCTCAAGCATTAAAGGAAGACAGTTAGCCAATTCCTTAACGGTAAAAGCCCTAGTCCACCACACGATGGACTCAGATGTGGAGGAAAAAGTTCCGTAAATAATAAGGAAAAGAAGAAATCCGCCCATTGCTTCGTCGAGACTCTAGCTCAGAAGCAAAAGGCTCAAGAGACAATAAAACACTCCAGTGTGGAGACAGAAGAGCACACGAAAGCGGACCAAAACGAAATTCAACTCACGGAGGCGAGAAACATTAAACCCAGCAACGCTTGACCCGCATGTAAGTACTGGTAAGACACCCGAAGTAATAACGAGCCCCACGGAAATCCAAACAATCTTAAAAGATTATCACGATTCTTCATTCGGTGGCCATCAAGGTGTCATAAAAACTTACAAACGCATAAGACGCAAGTATTGGTGGCGACACATGCTTAGCGACATCAAGAAATATATAAAAAAATGCCCAAAGTGCCAGACGATGAAAGCATCTCCACAACATAAAATGTCAATGGTCATCACGGACATCGCAGGATAACCGTTCGATAAAGTTTCCCCCGATATTGCAGGTAACAAATATATCTTGACCGTCCAAGGTAATTTAACAGAATAAGTATAAGCTCCAAAAATCCTAAGCCACGGCGCGAAAGAACTTATTGGCAAGTAAACAGCGCTCAAAGGGGTACTACGATAAGACAGTACAGCCCCTCACTTTCCATGTAGGAGACAAGGTCCTCATCAAGATCGAAAGCAGAAAACATAAGCTTTTTCAAATCTGGGTACGAACTTATCAGGTAATCGCAATACCAAGTGACGTGAAAACCACCATCAAAATTGGTAAACGTATGGTAACGGTGCACAATAACCGTCTAAAGCCATATTTTGAGTAAAAACATGTTGAACTAAATTGAACCAGGTTGACTTGAAATTCCTACTTCAGTGTCTATTAAATCTCATTTCAATACCTCCCCAATAAAAAGACTATTTTCTTCCTCCGAATTGTCCACAGAAATGGCGCTGCAATTCATCGCATTTGTCTTCCACATCCAATACAGAACAGGAGAAATCGCTGAGAAACCCTATATAATGACCCAGGGACTAAGGAACCTGATGGTATATCATGACACCTGCAATGCCCTCACCGAGATAAATTTTCATGAATTAGATACCCAAACAAAGCTAGCAGAAAATGCCGAGCATTTAGTTCATTAACTCTGTAAAAATATAGCAGACCCAGGAGATCTGTGTAACATACAACAACAACACATACATTCTATAATAGACAGTGTCCAGAAACGAACAAGAACAATTAAAGAACTGGTTCGAGGAAAACGTAAAACTAGGTCATTATTCGACGGAATAGGCAGTGCAATGCACTAGCTATTTGGCACCATGGACAACAATAACGACAAAGAAATCTACAGCAGGTTAGAAGGAAGTAAATCGAATGCACAAGCCCTAGCGGAGCTAGAGAAACAGGAGATTCGTGTTGTCAAAACTACCTTGGAAACGATTCAACAACCGCTGGCTACGTTAGTGGACAGACAGCAAAACATAACACACCAGATAAACGATCTCCCCCATGTGGCTGATGACTTAACAAGGAGACAACTACGACAAGAGATCATATCGAGTTTGTTACTCCAAAATCATCGAAGTCGAATATCGACAACAAGCCCTTCTGGAAATCATAATGGCTAGCGAACCAACCATATTCTTCCACTCCCCCTGTCTCCACAAAACTTGCTACAAATATATCGCAAAACAACCTCGAATTGTCCGAATGATCAAAATTGCCTGTCTGTCCTATACCAGACAGCTGGCGCTCAGTCACTCCTTATGCAGAACAAATTGGTTGTGAGAATTACTCTCCCAATTTTTAATCTGCCAAAAATGAGCCTGCAACAGATTCGGTGCTATCCTGTACACAAGCCAGCAAATTATTCATTAATTCCAGACCCTGGTTATTCATACATAGCAAATAGCCCAAAAACTCAGGAATTTCTCTTATTGAAAGGCGAGGACATAATAACCTACAAGAAAGTCACAACTAATTTGGAAGAAAACACGTATGTAGGCCGGCTGACCACGCCTATAATCAAAGCGGCAACATCCAACGAAAGCGCCATTAAATTATTATATAATCCTTTAAATGAAGAGCCCAAATGCAGGACCAGAGTACAAGCTCCCCAAAAAGGTCATGTTGATAAAACTGAACAAGGCCAATTCATGGCTATTCTCGTTGATCACCTCCACGGTGTTACCTAGCACGTGTCCAGATCACTTTGTGATCTCAAAATTAGAGGGGCACTTGCGTCTTTTCGAAATAATATTTTTAAGTCTACCGGCGGGAATAATTATACGTATGTATAGTACATGCGATTAAGTGTTATGAATTTAGCGGAAAAGCTGTATGTAGGTATGTACATGGTACTGCATGTAGGTAAGTATACATGCCGTGTGAACGGAATGTACGACTGATAACAAAATGCAATTTATGCTAAATTGCATTTTGTTGTAGTACGTAAATGCATTTTTAAATGCAAATGAAATTTAAATTAAATTGAAAATAAAATATTTTTGAATTTCAGGGTCAATTTGTAGTACGCCAATATGTTGCATAGGGCAAGATATTGGCGTATTTAGTTTATAGTTGTGATTCTGGTCAATAGGCACCCGGGTCACAACATTCCTCCCCCCTGGGGAAAATAAAGTTTTATTCTTTCGAGAAGAAAACTTTCTTTCTCTAACAATAGTAGATTTTTCACCTTATTCTAAATAGTACTTTTATAGGTAACTAGGAATGTATACCTCTATTTACATGCAAAATTATAATAATTTTATAATAGGTAAAACATTTAAAAAAAAAATATTTTGATGTAATTAGAATTCGATAGGAATATTTTTCGGATTTTTCATTATATGTTACATTTATTCTTTCAAAGCTAGTTAAAAGGAAATGAATATTACTAAGTTTATAAATTTACATATGATTGGTAGTAGAGGTATTTACATTTATTATATTTCTTTATTATTTATATAAATTTTTATTATCTATTATGCCTCTATATTTTTATTTTTATTTATTAGTTACTACCACAAGCGAGAGATACTAATATTTACTGGTAAAATGACGATTTTTCGTAAAAAAAAAGAGCAATTTTGTCATTTTTATTTTCGCTTTAATTTAATTTTTTTTTGTGTTTTTTAAATTTTCTTAAGGGAACTGGAATGGGTTAATAAGTTGGCCACAATTTTTAAGGGAAAAGGAGTTAGGGACGACATGGTTGAATGAGAAAGGAACTGTGTAGTTTTAGTGTCGTGTAGATATAGTGATTATTAAGCGGTTAGCCGATATGCATTTGGATGGCACTCGTTTGCCTTGTTTTTCTTTTTTTTTTGTACAAATATTGATGTCGCATCTCGATTTATGTTTACGTTTGCGTAATTCGCTGTGTTTGGGATAGGTGCAATGTTTTGGTTACGGTTTGTGTTAATGGTGATAACGATTTTGTTTTAGTTTTTGTTTAGTTAATTTTGCTTTTGGCTATCGAGGTCTTGTGTTTGGTTGTCGACCTCATTTCTAAAGATGATATTTGTGCAGGAAGTCGGACGTGATTTATACCGTGCCCCGGAATTTTATTGTGTTCGGGTCACAGGTATCTAAATTTTGTACGTTTTCCCTGGATGATATGGGCCCCTACGTATAGTTTGGCATGGGGTGGCCCACCCATCGCAGATACCTATCATGACTGCAGTTTCCGGCTGTCCCCCGATTATGGTATCATTCCTAGGTAAGTCGCTGCATTTGAAATTGTTTTATGGTCTTGAATGATTTTTATTGTTTTTTTTTTAGGTAGGTACGCAGTACTTATCGGAGAATCCTTTCCAGTTCCAATTCTTCCGTGAGGACATGGTTCTAGTCCGGTGTCAATTGAAGATGACTGGGACGCCGAGTGCAGCAATTGATTTTTTCTATTTTTTCTTCTTCAATGTACTTTTTGTTAGGTTAAGGTTTTTTCGTATTACAGTTTTTCAATTTTTCATTCATTTTTCTTTTCCTTTTTCTTTAACTTTAGTTTTTTTCTATTTTTCTTATATATATATTTTTATAATAAATGATTTTAGATGTTGATTGGTTTTGTTATTTATTATTATTTTGTTTTTTCTTACTGTATATTTTTTTTTTGGGCCATCTTTTTTTTTGTTTTTGTTATGCCTGCGTTGTTCAACATTTGTCTCTTTATAATAATTTGTAATCGCTGGTTTATTTGTGTTGGAGGATCTCACCCGTATATCGTAGCTAATGTCGCGGCTATGGTACCGGTTAATACAATGATGTTTTTAAGGAGGGAAAGGAAGACAAAAGGAGAGAGGGAAAAACAGAAAAAAAAGATATTCTTAAAAAATTTGACAGAGGTACTCCGTTATTTGTATAGGTACATATTGGTATGCACTAAGGTTAAGCGTGAATAATTAACATTAATAACGTAATTGTAGCCTTCAAATTTGGAATTAACTAGCTTATCTTATTTATATATTTGTCTCTAATATTTGGTATATTTATATTCATAGTTGTTACTTATTAATATGTGTAGAATAATAGGTGGTGCTATGCTTATAATTTCAGATAGTTTCCATTATGTTTAATTAGCTATGCCGCAAATTATTATTTATATATACTATTGTAATTATTTCTTTTGTTTAGTATAACATAAGGTTATATATATTTATGTTTTTGAATATATATTTATAAAATATACCATTTTTATTACTAAACTTTTTAGATATATAATTGGGATGACAATATATAAAGGATAAAAACTTATTGTATTATTATTAATATTATTGAATATAATGTAATTACGTACTATTAGTATTCTATATAAATTTCTCAAAAATAATCTAAAGAATGCATAGTAGATAAAAAATAAGGTTTCAAAGCTTTATAACTTTTCCAAATTTCATTTTATTTATTCCTTTATTATCTGCTAATTTTAGGTATCCTAGTTTGTATACATTGATATCGAATCCCCTTTTTTTTTCTCTGTTACAATGTACGTATGTATATATGATGTGAGAAGATAATGATGTCTTAATGTTGTTTTTATATATTTTTTTTCACTCTTGGGATGGTAGGTTGTTAAAGAATTAAGGTTTGGTAATGGTTATTGTTAGTCTTTGTTCGTTATAGTTTGGGTATCTTGTACTTTCCGATTGGAAGCATGAGTGCACGGGATATGTATATGCTAACATATGTTTTTATATATTTAAATATATTAGAATTAGTTGGGGGAACTATCTGCAGTTCTTCTGTTGAGAGCAGGGGTTATGATGAAGTTAGACCTTCTTGGTGCCGCCGTGGGCACATCTGCAAGTATATGTTCCGATTCCAGAGGTATATTTTTACCTATGCCGGTTTTTGATTTATATTTCATGTACATGTATATAAATAGGATAGTCAAAACTAATGCTATCGTCAAATATGATAGAACATAGTGTTGAATGTGGTGATTGTTTACAAGGTTTAGAGGAGTTGATTCTGGTTCTTTTTGAAGATGAATGGATTTTAAAATTTCATCGACGTCCATGTTGTTTGTGATATTTAAAGGATTACGTTTCCAAAGAGGGAAGCGTCATATTTTCGATTATGTTGGAAATGTTTGTTGTTGGGATGAAATGGGAGTTACATTTTGATATTTTTACGTTATGTCCATGCAAGATGAATTCTTTGCTGCGGACATAACAACCTGGGTAGATAAATATTGTTCCTGTTCCCTGCAGGGTTTCTGAACTAATTGAATCTTCACAAACGATATCTATATGGAAAGGTTTTTTAAGGGTGAAAAGCCATGCATTTTGCTGCGATAATTGTGTCATATAGTAGTTCTGTTTTAAAGTCAAAATTTTACATTTTGAAGTAATAGGTTCCTTTTTTATTAAATTGATTTCACATTGATTTACTCTAGTGTTTGTATTTAATATGGGTGATGAAATTTTACAATAATAGTGTGTATGGTGCAACGTTGCGCAATTGCGGATTTCCTGTAGTGTTAATTCGATGTAGTGATCACGATTGTAATCAGTTAATATAATATATTCCTTTAATGGTTCAATATATATGAATGAACCGTTTAGGATTGTCGGTAATGGCATTGCTTTGAAAATTTGGTAGGGTTCTTTAAAGGGGAGTGGAACTCGCAGTTCTATGATTATTTTGTTGTTGAAAACATTTGCAAATATTCTGTTTAATTTGTAGATTTGTGAAAATATATTGTCTCTGGAATTTATGGGCAGTATTACTGAATTTGGTAATTCCTGTCTAATCTCTCTTCAATTTTGTGAGGCGTTATTAGTTAGGGTGAAAATTTCCATGTTTGGAATCAGTTTAGAGATCAATCAATTCTGACTGTGTATTTTGATATCTGAAATCCATTAATGAAACAAGACAGATTAGTGATTCTATTTCGATGGATATTTTATTATCCAGTGTTCTATTTTGCATTAACGACGTAGATATTTGTATTGAAATTAGTTTTATATGCATATTGAGGAATTCTTTTTCAATTGCGGCCTTAGTTTTATTGAATATTTGAGCTGTTGCTTCGATTATCGCGGTCTGGCTTTTCATAACGGAGAGGAGGCAGTTTTGGTTTAAAATGAGGTTGTGAATTTGTTCGTCATACAACTTGGCATCATCTTCATCTAATTTGCCGAAAAGAGCATTGGAAATGGAGCCTATAGCATTGAATAAAGCTCTTTGTTTCCTACTTTGAGTTACTAGGAGCATAATTTTGTATTCTATATTTTCTATAATAAGGTTTAACTGTAGTAACGTACCGTTACAAGCATGCGCCATTGCTGAATTTCCCTCCAGTTTTTGACACGTAGCTGTAATTTGTTGCGTGATGAATTTGATGTTCCTGAACTCTGCTTTGAAGTTTTCTAAATCGTAGTAGGTTGCGATTTTCCATTCGTTTGTGTAGAAATTGGCTCTGCCGATTTCCTCGAAATAAATTCCTGCACTGGCATTTATTCGATTTATTTCTATCTCCGAGCCTGAGATGAATGGGATGCAGATTTGGAAAAATGCCGTTTGCATCATTGTGAAGACCTGGAAGATTATATTGTTTTATTCATTTGCGATGATTTTGTAGTAGATGAGATTTAGTATTAGTCCGAGAAAAGTTTTATATCATTGTTATGGACTCTTTTATTTTTATTATTAATTTTCACCGTGGAGTTCTCAGGGGAATTGATTTCAACAATCACATATGGACCTGTCCAGAGTGGTGAGAATTTTTTATCTCTCACTCTGCTTTTTAACAAGACTTTGCCCCCAATATTGATGATTTTCGGGGTAGAATTTTTATCGTACTGGACTTTTGATTTCTCTTTGTTCGCCATGGCTTTGTCTTTCGCAATTTTATAGCTTTGTTGTAGATGTGCTTTTAACTCGTTTGCATATTTATCGTAATAATAGCAAACGGTCGGAGATGATTTTAGATTGTTTGGAAATTCGGCTGGGAATCCGTACAGGAGTTCGCGGGGAGTATAATTTGTAGTCGAGTGAGGTGTGGTATTGCAGACAAACATGACATATGGAGTCCATGTATTCCAGCCTTGAGGATCTTTCGCTACATAAAATCTGAGGTATTCTGCTAAAGTTCTATGACTTCTCTCCAATGCACCATTCGTTTGAGGGTGATATGGAGTAGTTTGATCTTTAGCATTTTGGATACCTCGGCAAACATGCCACCTATGAGGTTAGATCCCTGATCTGTTAGGATACTTTCTGGAATGCCATGTCGACAAACTATTGTAGTCGTGAAGGCTTCCGCTAATGTCTTAGATTCAGTGTTGAATATGGGAATAGCCTCAGAGAATTTGGAAAGGTCGTCTTGAAATGTAAGGATGTATTTATTTCCAGAATGGGAAATTGGGAGAGGTCCTACAACATATAGGTACACTCTTTCAAAAGGTTTTGAGCTTATGCTCGAGATTTTCATAGGAATCTTAGGATTTCTGGATACTTTGTTTACTTGACAAAGTTTACATTTCCTTACATATCTTACAACAACGTCCGACATGCCAGGCCAATAGAATTGTTTTTTAATTCTTTTGATTGTACGGGAGACACCTTGATGGCCTCCCGTTGGTAGAGAATGGAAATCTTTCAGAACTTGTTCAATATCACTGCTGTTGGATAAATAATTTATGGAATCTTGATGAAGTTTTACATTTAATTTTTGGTTACCGAAGGCCTTGGTAAAAATGTTTTTAATAGCTGATAGATTTTGTTGGTCGAATACTGGGAAGGAGATATTTATTTGACTTAACTGATTTGCTTTTGTATATGAGCTGATCTCAGTTAAAATCTTTTCGATATCTAATCTATCTCTTTGAGATCGGCAAGGTAGATTAACGTTTGAAATGATTACTGTGGAGTCTTTTTTCCTAAAGAAGTTCAGTTCGTTTTCTATTAGAGGAGGTTTGTATGAAAGTTTTAGTTTAGATTTTAAAGCTCTTTCAAGCTCTGTATCTTGCACGAGCAAGGTGAAAATTTTGAGGTTAGAATTTTTAGTTAAAAGTAATGGGAAAGTGGTCTCAGTTATTGTCACTGATGAACTGTTTACTACTGATAAGTCTGGATTTTGAGTAGTAATATTTGGATTGGGTGTATCTAAATTCGCCTGAGCTTTGGTTTGGTTCCTGGTTACCACATTTACATAGGTGTTAGGTTCCGTTGATTTTAAGGAATTTTCTGGGATAGCTCTACTGAGAGCGTGTGCATTTTTGTTGAGCTTTCCAGGTGTATGGACTATTTTATAGTCATATTCTTCAAGACGTATTCTCCATCTCATTAGCCTTGAGGAATGATCCTTTAGAATAATTAGCCTTACTTATGGTTTATGGTCAGTTATGATGGTAAACTGTCTACCATAAGCGTATGGCCTGAATTGCTCAACTGCGAAAACAATTGCCAGAAGCTCTTTTTCGATTGTTGAGTAACGAGTCTCTTCACCATTTAGAACTCGATACACATAGGCGATTGGATGATCTTCTTGATCATTTACCTGGGAATGAACTGCTCTGATGGCGTAGTCGCTGGCATCGGAGGTGACAAAAAATTCTTTGTCGAAATCCGGATAGGATAAAATTGGTGGTGACATTAATTTTTTTCTTAATTCGCAAAATGCTCCATCGCAAATTGCGTCGAACTGGAAATGAGTGTCCTTTTTCAGAAGGTTAGTAAGTGGTTTCGCGATTTTAGAAAAATTGGGAATAAAGCGGCGATAATAGCCGACGAAACCCAGGAAGATTTTGATATTCTTTTCCTTCTGGGGTCTGGGATAACATTGAACTGATTTAATTTTTGCCGGATCTGGCTTGACTCCATTTTCAGTAATGATGTGCCCTAGATACATTATTTCTTTTCTTAAGAAATGGCACTTGTGGGGTTGTAGTTTTAAATTGAAATCCCGGAGGCGGCTAAATACATTTGCGAATCTAATATTATGGTCTTTAAGGTTATATCCATGAACTACACTATCGTCCATGTATACGAAACAGTAAATGCCTTGGAGTCCGGAAAGGACATTATTCATGGCACGTTGGAAGGTTGCGGGTGCACCTTTTAATCGAAGTGGCATACGGTTAAACTCGTTATGACCATAAGGAGTGCTAAACGCAGTTTTTGCTCTATCATTCCCGTCCATGCGAATTTGGTGGAATCCGCTGGCGAGGTCTAGCATTGTGAAATATTTGGACTTACCTAATTGATCTAATATGTCTGTAATATTAGGTAATCGATAAGCGTTGGCAATGGTAATGTCATTTACTCGGCGGAAATCTACAACGACTCGCCATTTTTTGTGCCCATGCTCGTCCGGTTTTTTGGGAACTAGAAGGAGGGGTGAATTCCACGGACTATTTGAAGAGCTTATTATCTCAGAATCCAACATTTCATTTATTTGCCGAGTAATTTTTTTCCAGCTTGTTTCTGTAAGTCTATATGGTTTAGTGTATATGTGAGGTTTATTTTGGACTGTTTCGATTTTGTGCTCAGTTGCATTTGTAAATGTTAGGAAATCCCGTTCTAAGTAGAAGAGGTTGTTGAAATCCTTACAAATTTTCCGAATACTCTCGGCTTCTTCCAAATTACAGTGATCCAATTTAATCAGGGTGTGCAGTTTTTTTGTTCTGCCCCTAATTGGATCTCTATTGGAATCTGTAGAGTTGCAATCGAAGTCATTAAAGTCATGGCATTCTGGATTCATGTCATGAATTTCCAGTTCGACGTACTGCTCATTCGTGTTGAGAACTAGGACTTTTTCCATTCCTTGTGATAGGTTGACTATGATATTTCCTATGAACAACCCTGGCTTTACCTCTTTTTTAAAATATACTGATTCCGTAGTTGACAAAGTTGGAATTTGAATTATGGATTCAGAGCGAGCGGGAATTGTAATAATATTATTATGTAGTTTGTCCGATTCATTTCGGTTTTCATTGGATTGTAAAATATATTCCGGTTTTTGTAGGATATTTGTTTTGGGGTACTTTTCACGTTTATGTTTTTATAATTGATATAAGCGTTGTATCTGGACAAGAAGTCGTGGCCAATTAGGCCATCATATGCCAAGGCTGAGTTTTCTCCTACTATTTGGAAAGCATGTTCTATTACAAATTCTTCGTATGATATATTTGACATTTTTGCCAATTTTAATCCTTCTGTAGTTATAGATTCCGCAAATAAAGTATTTATTTTGCAGATTGCATCTTTAAAGTAAGTGCTACCTGCTTTCAGTGTATTGAACTTTAATAGGCTGATTTTCGCTCCTGTGTCTACAAGGAACTTTGTTTCTTTATTTGAGCATACATTTGTGGATATGGAAATGGTAATGGAATTGGCGCTGATAGTAATTGGTATTTTCAGCGTTCTGTGATCATTTAATAAATGTGTATTATCTAATTTTTGTTGGTGTGTATGGCGTTTTGTTTGAATATGCGAGGGGCTGCCGACTAATTCCCTCTCGCCTTGATATGTTTTCCGAGTGTATTAAAAATATTCTCGGATTTTGTACGTGATCTTTATTTGATCTTGGTTCATTTTGAAGTTGTATTGTCGGAGTAGGAGAATTTTTCCTATAATTAAAATTTGGAGCCCGGTTGACGTTGAACTGCCTTTGAGGTGGTGCATTTGTATTGGGAATTTCTGTACGATGTATATTTAGGATACCCAGTTTTTGTTCTAGGTATATTTTACTCACTGTATGTAAAGTATCAGGGCTTAATGATTGTATAACTCTTGTAATTGAGTTAATTTTTGTATTTAGACTTCTGAAAATACTTTCATTTTGTGGACCATTTGTTTCCTTATTAGCTATTGTAAATTGTGATTTGCTTGGAATTCTCCACAAAGCTCTTGGTGGTGGTATATGAAAGGGGTTTTGTTTGTTCATAGTACTTTCTGAAATTGATTTCAATCTTTCGGAAAGTGTTGCTTTCGTCAACATTTACCAATCCTCAGTTTTTTCTGAGCATGATTCTTTGAAATAATCGTGGTCGGTCGTGAAGTCTTTATGCTGAACTATTTGTTCTTCTCTTCTCTCGAAGGCGCTCCATATTTCTTCGAGTTGTTGTAGTTTACCTTTCACAAAGGTATTGGGACGCTTCACTTTACCGGCTTGGTGATAAGCCCCTAGTATTAGCCTAATTTCACTGTTTCTTTCTAATTGAGATGAGCATAGCTGATTGAAAGAAACGGTTTTTTCAGTCATTGTAGCTTTTTTTTTTAGGTAGTAGACGGAAAAATTAGTACAAGTATGATGTATAGTTTTTTAATATTAGGAATGACCGTTTCGAGCTTCAATTTGGTTGAGTTTGGGAGTGGGCTTATGGGAAATGTGACAAAATTGTATTTAAAAAAAATGCAGCCGAGTAGAAAACTAATCGTCAAATTTCCAACCAGTAATAAGTTGCGAATCGATTTGTTAAGTGTAAATTTGTACATATGATTAAGCGACGGAAAAGGTATAGACCACAAGTAAATTACTAGGAATCTCAACATACTTATATATAAAAAACCAATTTCCATGCGAAGACCAGACTTTCCCAGGAAGGAAAAAAATTGTATCAGGGACAGCAAAGGAATTATCGTTATGTAGCAACATCCATAATTTTCATTTATTTGTTTATATTTTTTTGAAAAGCACGTTTATAATAAAAGATAGAATTTTCGAATATTGTGTATATGTATATAAAATTGTTTTTGTTTTTTTATTTGATGTCTTGTTTTGTGTCATGGATTAGTAAAATTGGAAATAAGGGGAAGGTAAAAAATTATCTAAGGGAAAATATTTGAGTCAATATTTGAGATCAATCCTTCCAATCAATATCTTTCTCCTGACCGATAGGCTCACGAAGTCCTATCGCAGGGGATTGATATTTAATTTTTGTCAAAGTTGTCTGACCAGTAAGCTTACGAAGTCTTGCCGCAGAGGTCGCTTCTAGGAAGAGCGGATTTCGATTTTTCTGTGTTGAATTAAACGTTTCCTTAAATTAAATCGGAAATTTTCAGGAAATTCTTTTGTTAAGCAAGTTGTCTATATACGTACAGTAGAAGAGAAAAAAAAATTGGTATTAAGATAGGGAATTATTGGTATCACTTCTTTTAACTAATAATCTATCACTTCTATATTCACTTGCGAAGTAAAAAAAAATGTATATGTATATATATATTAATTCGTATAGTTCAACAACAACAAAAAAAGGTGATCTATACGTGTTTAGGTATATTAATTGCAAAAGTATAATTGAAATACTCGAAAAGGAAAAATTCTTCACGCTACCTTTAATTATAGTTAGAGTTGCTGGTATATTCCTTTTTTTACGATTATGCTATCTATAGTTGATGGATGTTCGATTTTACACTTCTTTTGCTGCTTTTTATGCTTCCTGGGCTGTAAATGTTGATGGAGAAGTGAACACTAAACGAAACTGAGCTGTTGTTGCGTTGGGCGTACCGTTATTGTCTTCCTTCCTTCCTTCCTTCCAAAATGTCTTATTTGAGGCACGGATGAAGCCTCGCAAAATTCCCACGTTGGAGCACTATGGCACTCTGAACTGTTATATTATATCCTGTAAGTACCCTGTTATAAGGGTACCCGGGCTTATTTTTTGTCGGTTGTTATTTTTTGTTCATTTATTTATTAATTCAATACACTTTTGTTTTTATGAATTAAATTTTGTTTATCTATTGTTGCTAATTTGATTTTTGTTTGTTTTCTATTATGTCGTTGCTGCCAATTTGTTACAGTTTCGTGGTAGCGATTTTATTATTTACCTTTATTTTATTTTTTATTTTTTTTTTATTGGTTTATTTATAAATTTTTTTTTTACACCGATTGGGGTTAACAACTTAAGTTGTTGTAATTTTCGGATTCAAAATTTTTTTTTTTTTTATTTAATCGATTAATGGCACTGATTTGTTATTGAAAGTTGCAGTTGTTGTGCGTTGCAGCAGAATTTTTTTTTTCTTTTATTATTTCCTAAAAATTGTTATTAATTTTATTTTGTGCACTGATTTGAGGTACCGCTGCCACCAGTATGTTGTAGGCCTACTCCGTGCTTCTAACGAAGAGAGCAGCCTGGTTATGTTATCGCCTTAGCGAGACACTCCTTAAAAATTCGGGTATCTACTTTTCTTTAAAAAAAAATCATTTTATGCTTCACTACAAACTTTCGACTTTTTCTTCAATATAACTTTCTCAAAAAAAAACATTTACTTTTTTTACACTTCTACTATATTTTTTTTTTTCCTAAACGAACTTTTTATCTTCACTATAACTTTCTCTAAAAAATACATTTACATTATTTAGACTTCTACTTTATTTTTACCAAAACAAACTTTTTATCTTCACTATAACTTTCTCTAAAAAAAACATTTACATTTTTTACACTTCCAACTTGTTCATTTTTTCAAACATTTCCATCAATACTTCCTTTCTGATCTCAAAAATTACTGCCCCGAGCCTTCGGCTTGCTGCCCCCAGGTGCCCAAGAAAGCTTTTTGCCTCTTTTTGGTTACCTTCCCAGGACGCACGCGACGTGAAAATTCGTACGTGGGAAAGTACAAAAAGTTTAGACGCAGTGCATATGCATGAAATCTGATATGCACTTGCGTCTTGTCGAAATAATATTTTTAAGTCCACCGACGGGAATAATTATACGTATGTATAGTACATGCGATTAAGTTTTATGAATTTAGCGGAAAAGCTGTATGTAGGTATGTACATGGTACTGCATATAGGTAAGTATACATGCCGTGTGAACGGAATGTACGACTGATAACAAAATGCAATTTATGCTAAATTGCATTTTGTTGTAGTACGTAACTGCATTTTTAAATGCAAATGAAATTTAAATTAAATTGAAAATAAATTTTTTTTTGAATTTCAGGGTTAATTTGTAGTACGCGAATATGTTGCATAGGGGAATGATATTGGCGTATTTATTTTATGGTTGTGATTCTGGTCAATAGGCACCCGGGTCACAACAGCAGTTTCCAGAATTAGATCAGTCTCTGCTCAACCTTAATCTGGCAGAACTCTTACCAAAACCCCAAAACCACAGCTCCACACAAACTGAGATTTTAAGGGGAGACGATATCCATAAATCAATTTATACTGGCACTCATTCGTTGGAAGATATTCAACATAAGTTAGACCAGTACAGTAATAAGGTATCGAGCAGAAACTCCCATATCCTGTCCACACCCTCTCTATCATTTACGAGCAGTAAAATATCTTAATCCTGTTGTCATCAAGATGAGACGCCAGAGAAATCAATCCCAAGATAACCCCGAAATTTCATCAGAGAGAATTCCTTTAAGTGAGCGAACTCATACTACCCCACCCACTTTAAAACAAGCTCGATCACTCCCTAGAACTAAAACGGTTTAGGTAATTTAAAGGTCAACACAGACACTGTCATCATAGAAAAATGGTAGACCTGGTAAAACATGTAGCAAAACATGCATCATGGGCATTAAAGCCTAAATACTTTATATTTAGAACTATATACCAACAAAGGATTAAAAAAAGATAGTATTAAAGAACGTTAAACAGTAAGCTTCACAGGCACTCAGGCCTAGAATAGGCTTATAATGAAATATAGAATTAGATATAACGAAAACAGAAACTTTTTATTTAAAAACATGTGTACCTACTCTAACAGTAGAAGAAACCAAAAAACAAAAAGTAAAAAAAAAATCTTTATATTAGAGTTATATATCATCCATTTTTACATAAGCTAATCATACCGAAACCATGATTAGCTTATCTACCAAATCGAGTAAAGAAAATTGCATAAGTAATTTTCTTCACACTCCATAAAATTTCAACAGGAAGGTGCCCATGACAAATTTTGTATTCAGCAAAATTTGTCAGTAGAAATATTTACTTTAAAAAAATAAAGCAAAAGACAAATCATGGTTTCGGTATAATTAGCTTATGTAAAAATGGATGATATAAATTCAGTTTATTTCTAGGAATACCACAATTAAACCTATTACCCCTTTTCACAGGTTTTCTACGAATACAACAATCCTTCCCCCCGCGAATAAAAGAGGTATTTTTTGGAGAGGAATAACTCTCGGTGGAAGAATTCCTCCCGTCAAAAGACTTTGGTATCTCGGGGTTTTATCTAGGGTATTAGGTTACTGTTTTGTTTCAGTTTAATTGAAACGGCAGAGGATGGATAATTTGTTGCAGTTAAATTCTACCCGGGCCGGCGTTGTTTCTCTGTTAGTTAGTTAGAACTTGCGCTGCTATTTACGATGAAGGTGGATAATACGCCCTTCAAGTGCATGTGCTATCACACTGGCGTTGACCCATTCGCTTGGTCCTGCGAAGGACTGGCCAGCGGCCCTTTACTATGTGGGGGGGCGGATGCAGTTGTGGGCAAGGTGTATTTGGTGGACTTGCCTCTATACCCGCACCAAGGACAATCATGGGTTAGCGCTGGTAAGTTCTGTTTTAGATTTTCGCAGATTTCGACTTATTAAGCATACCTTTTTTTGTTTACAGGTGCCACATTAAACATCACTGGGCGATTTGGGCTGTGTGCGTGCTGCCACCCCGCTTTTAATGACCCGCTAACTGCGGTTGTTCGCCAGATCATGGCCACACATCCCCATTGTGGACCCTCCGGACTCGCGGAACACAGCGATGAGAACTAGGCTCGCCGCTAATAATCCCTTTTTTTTTAAAGGTTTTTAACTTTTTTCTCTGCTTTCCTATCCGCCTTCTCTTTCGTGTTATATAAAGAAAGAATTATAAGAAAGTAAAAAAAAAATAAAAAACTTAGTAATCCCCAATTTAAGGTTTTTTTTCTTTCTTCATTCCTTCCCTCTTTCATTTGGTTCTTGCTTTATTTTGTCTTTCTTTCGTTTTTTTGTGTGTCGGGGCTGGTGCTTTCAGGTTTGTTCGGACGGGTGTGTATTTACAACATTTTTTGTTTCTTTTTATTTAAAAGGTTCTTACCTTTCTTTCTTAGGTTGTTATCTAACTACTATAAAAATATATTATAATGTTGTAAGCCTATTGGTAGCATGCCATACTAAATCACAATTTTGTACTAGCCTGGTAAAACTTTTCTCGTCTTTCTTACGCTCCTTCTTCGTGTATTATACTTTTTTTATGTGTTAATTAATTTATTGTAATTCTTTATTTCTACGGTTACTTTTTATCTTACTTAGCATTTCTAGTTTTTGGCTTTAAGCTATATCTCATGTACTAGTGCTAGTGCTATTTTAGTTTATTTTTTTTTTAATCCTTTATTTATTTATTGCTACTATTTTCCTTATTTTATTTGTATTTAATTCTAATATAAAGATTTTTTTTTACTTTTTGTTTTTTGGTTTCTTCTACTGTTAGAGTAGGTACACATGTTTTTAAATAAAAAGTTTCTGTTTTCGTTATATCTAATTCTATATTTCATTATAAGCCTATTCTAGGCCTGAGTGCCTGTGAAGCTTACTGTTTAATGTTCTTTAATACTATCTTTTTTTTTAATCCTTTGTTGGTATATAGTTCTAAATATAAAGTATTTAGGCTTTAATGCCCATGATGCATGTTTTGCTACATGTTTTACCAGGTCTACCATTTTTCTATGATGACAGTGTCTGTGTTGACCTTTAAATTACCTGAACCGATTTATTTCTAGGGAGTGATCGAGCTTGTTTTAAAGTGGGTGGGGTAGTATGAGTTCGCTCACTTAAAGGAATTCTCTCTGATGAAATTTCGGGGTTATCTTGGGATTGATTTCTCTGGCGTCTCATCTTGATGACAACAGGGTTAAGATATTTTACTGCTCGTAAATGATAGAGAGGGTGTGGACAGGATATGGCAGTTTCTGCTCGATACCTTATTACTGTACTGGTATAACTTATGTTGAATATCTTCCAACGAATGAGTGCCAGTATAAATTGATTTATGGATATCGTCTCCCCTTAAAATCTCAGTTTGTGTGGAGCTGTGGTTTTGGGGTTTTGGTAAGAGTTCTGCCAGATTTAGGTTGAGCAGAGACTGATCTAATTCTGGAAACTGCTGTTGTGACCCGGGTGCCTATTGACCAGAATCACAACCATAAAATAAATACGCCAATATCATTCCCCTATGCAACATATTCGCGTACTACAAATTAACCCTGAAATTCAAAAAAAAATTATTTTCAATTTAATTTAAATTTCATTTGCATTTAATAATGCAGTTCCGTACTACAACAAAATGCAATTTAGCATAAATTGCATTTTGTTATCAGTCGTACATTCCGTTCACACGGCATGTATACTTACCTATATGCAGTACCATGTACATACCTACATACAGCTTTTCCGCTAAATTCATAAAACTTAATCGCATGTACTATACATACGTATAATTATTCCCGTCGGTGGACTTAAAAATATTATTTCGACAAGATGCAAGTGCATATCAGATTTCATGCATATGCACTGCGTCTAAACTTTTTTTACTTTCCCACGTACGAATTTTCACGTCGCGTGCGTCCTGGGAAGGTAACCAAAAAGAGGCAAAAAGCTTTCTTGGGCACCTGGGGGGCAGCAAGCCGAAGACTCGGGGCAGTAATTTTTGAGATCAGAAAGGAAGTAGAAGTATTGATGGAAATGTTTGAAAAAATGAACAAGTTGGAAGTGTAAAAAATGTAAATGTTTTTTTTAGAGAAAGCTATTGTGAAGATAAAAAGTTTGTTTTGGAAAAAATAAAGTAGAAGTCTAAATAATGTAAATGTTTTTTTAGAGAAAGTTATAGTGAAGATAAAAAGTTCGTTTAGGAAAAAATATAGTAGAAGTGTAAAAAAAGTAAATGTTTTTTTTTGAGAAAGTTATATATTGAAGAAAAAGTCGAAAGTTTGTAGTGAAGCATAAAATGATTTTTTTTTAAAGAAAAGTGTGTGTGAAGAGTTTTTAAGGAGTGTCTCGCTAAGGCGATAACATAACCAGGCTGCTCTCTTCGTTAGAAACACGGAGTAGGCCTACAACATACTGGTGGCAGCGGTACCTCAAATCAGTGCACAAAATAAAATTAATAACAATTTTTAGGAAATAATAAAAGAAAAAAAAATTCTGCTGCAACGCACAACAACTGCAACTTTCAATAACAAATCAGTGCCATTAATCGATTAAATAAAAAAAAAAAAAAAATTGAATCCGAAAATTACAACAACTTAAGTTGTTAACCCCAATCGGTGTAAAAAAAAAAATTTATAAATAAACCAATAAAAAAAAAATAAAAAATAAAATAAAGGTAAATAATAAAATCGCTACCACGAAACTGTAACAAATTGGCAGCAACGACATAATAGAAAACAAACAAAAATCAAATTAGCAACAATAGATAAACAAAATTTAATTCATAAAAACAAAAGTGTATTGAATTAATAAATAAATGAACAAAAAATAACAACCGACAAAAAATAAGCCCGGGTACCCTTATAACAGGGTACTTACAGGATATAATATAACAGTTCAGAGTGCCATAGTGCTCCAACGTGGGAATTTTGCGAGGCTTCATCCGTGCCTCAAATAAGACATTTTGGAAGGAAGGAAGGAAGGAAGACAATAACGGTACGCCCAACGCAACAACAGCTCAGTTTCGTTTAGTGTTCACTTCTCCATCAACATTTACAGCCCAGGAAGCATAAAAAGCAGCAAAAGAAGTGTAAAATCGAACATCCATCAACTATAGATAGCATAATCGTAAAAAAAGGAATATACCAGCAACTCTAACTATAATTAAAGGTAGCGTGAAGAATTTTTCCTTTTCGAGTATTTCAATTATACTTTTGCAATTAATATACCTAAACACGTATAGATCACATTTTTTTGTTGTTGTTGAACTATACGAATTAATATATATATACATATACATTTTTTTTTACTTCGCAAGTGAATATAGAAGTGATAGATTATTAGTTAAAAGAAGTGATACCAATAATTCCCTATCTTAATACCAATTTTTTTTCTCTTCTACTGTACGTATATAGACAACTTGCTTAACAAAAGAATTTCCTGAAAATTTCCGATTTAATTTAAGGAAACGTTTAATTCAACACAGAAAAATCGAAATCCGCTCTTCCTAGAAGCGACCTCTGCGGCAAGACTTCGTAAGCTTACTGGTCAGACAACTTTGACAAAAATTAAATATCAATCCCCTGCGATAGGACTTCGTGAGCCTATCGGTCAGGAGAAAGATATTGATTGGAAGGATTGATCTCAAATATTGACTCAAATATTTTCCCTTAGATAATTTTTTACCTTCCCCTTATTTCCAATTTTACTAATCCATGACACAAAACAAGACATCAAATAAAAAAACAAAAACAATTTTATATACATATACACAATATTCGAAAATTCTATCTTTTATTATAAACGTGCTTTTCAAAAAAATATAAACAAATAAATTAAAATTATGGATGTTGCTACATAACGATAATTCCTTTGCTGTCCCTGATACAATTTTTTTCCTTCCTGGGAAAGTCTGGTCTTCGCATGGAAATTAGTTTTTTATATATAAGTATGTTGAGATTCCTAGTAATTTACTTGTGGTCTATACCTTTTCCGTCGCTTAATCATATGTACAAATTTACACTTAACAAATCGATTCGCAACTTATTACTGGTTGGAAATTTGACGATTAGTTTTCTACTCGGCTGCATTTTTTTTAAATACAATTTTGTCACATTTCCCATAAGCCCACTCCCAAACTCAACCAAATCGAAGCTCGAAACGGTCATTCCTAATATTAAAAAACTATACATCATACTTGTACTAATTTTTCCGTCTACTACCTAAAAAAAAAGCTACAATGGCTGAAAAAACCGTTTCTTTCAATCAGCTATGCTCATCTCAATTAGAAAGAAACAGGGCAATTAGGCTAATACTAGGGGTGTGAAAGGTAAACTACAACAACTCGAAGAAATATGGAGCGCCTTCGAGAGAAGAGAAGAACAAATAGTTCAGCATAAAGACTTCACGACCGACCACGATTATTTCAAAGAATCGTGCTCAGAAAAAACTGAGGATTGGTAAATGTTGACGAAAGCAACACTTTCCGAAAGATTGAAGTCAATCTCAGAAAGTACTATGAACAAACAAAACCCCTTTCATATACCACCACCAAGAGCTTTGTGGAGAATTCCAAGCAAATCTCAATTTACAAAAGCTAATAAGGAAACAAATGGTCCACAAAATGAAAGTATTTTCAGAAGTCTAAATACAAAAATTAACTCAATTACAAGAGTTATACAATCATTAAGCCCTGATACTTTACATACAGTGAGTAAAATATACCTGGAACAAAAACTGGGTATCCTAAATATACATCGTACAGAAATTCCCAATACAAATGCACCACCTCAAAGGCAGTTCAACGTCAACCGGGCTCCAAATTTTAATTATAGGAAAAATTCTCCTACTCCGACAATACAACTTCAAAATGAACCAAGATCAAATAAAGATCACGTACAAAATCCGAGAATATTTTTAATACACTCGGAAAACATATCAAGGCGAGAGGAATTAGTCGGCAGCCCCTCGCATATTCAAACAAAAGCCGCCATACACACCAACAAAAATTAGATAATACACATTTATTAAATGATCACAGAACGCTGAAAATACCAATTACTATCAGCGCCAATTCCATTACCATTTCCATATCCACAAAATGTATGCTCAAATAAAGAAACAAAGTTCCTTGTAGACACAGGAGCGAAAATCAGCCTATTAAAGTTCAATACACTGAAAGCAGGTAGCACTTACTATAAAGATGCAATCTGCAAAATAAATACTTTATTTACGGAATCTATAGCTACAGAAGGATTAAAATTGGCAAAAATGTCAAATATATCATACGAAGAATTTGTAATAGAACATGCTTTCCAAATAGTAGGAGAAAACTCAGCCTTGGCATATGATGGCCTAATTGGCCACGACTTCTTGTCCAGATACAACGCTTGTATCAATTATAAAAACAATTACATTTCCTTAGATATTAAGCAATGTCATTCATCCTATCCCATAGAGCAATATCGCTCAGATTATCCAAATACATATCTTAGATATGATAACCATGACAAGAAATCTGAAACACACAATGTAAGTGTTAATAAAAGCAAGTTACCCAGTACTTCACCGGATTTAAACACCAAACGTGAAAAGTACCCCAAAACAAATATCCTACAAAAACCGGAATATATTTTACAATACAATGAAAACCGAAATGAATCGGACAAACTACATAATAATATTATTACAATTCCCGCTCGCTCTGAATCCATAATTCAAATTCCAACTTTGTCAACTACGGAATCAGTGTATTTTAAAAAAGAGGTAAAGCCAGGGTTGTTCATAGGAAATATCATAGTCAACCTATCACAAGGAATGGAAAAAGTCCTAGTTCTCAACACGAATGAGCAGTACGTCGAACTGGAAATTCATGACATGAATCCAGAATGCCATGACCTTAATGACTTCGATTGCAACTCTACAGATTCCAACAGAGATCCAATTAGGGGCAGAATAAAAAAACTGCACACCCTGATTAAATTGGATCACTGTAATTTGGAAGAAGCCGAGAGTATTCGGAAAATTTGTAAGGATTTCAACAACCTCTTCTACTTAGAACGGGATTTCCTAACATTTACAAATGCAACTGAGCACAAAATCGAAACAGTCCAAAATAAACCTCACATATACACTAAACCATATAGACTTACAGAAACAAGCTGGAAAAAAATTACTCGGCAAATAAATGAAATGTTGGATTCTGAGATAATAAGCTCTTCAAATAGTCCGTGGAATTCACCCCTCCTTCTAGTTCCCAAAAAACCGGACGAGCATGGGCACAAAAAATGGCGAGTCGTTGTAGATTTCCGCCGAGTAAATGACATTACCATTGGCAACGCTTATCGATTACCTAATATTACAGACATATTAGATCAATGAGGTAAGTCCAAATATTTCACAATGCTAGACCTCGCCAGCGGATTCCACCAAATTCGCATGGACGGGAATGATAGAGCAAAAACTGCGTTTAGCACTCCTTATGGTCATAACGAGTTTAACCGTGTGCCACTTCGATTAAAAGGTGCACCCGCAACCTTCCAACGTGCCATGAATAATATCCTTTCCGGACTCCAAGGCATTTACTGTTTCGTATACATGGACGATAGTGTAGATCATGGATATAACCTTAAAGACCATAATATTAGATTCGCAAATGTATTTAGCCGCCTCCGGGATTTCAATTTAAAACTACAACCCCACAAGTGCCATTTCTTAAGAAAAGAAATAATGTATCTAGGGCACATCATTACTGAAAATGGAGTCAAGCCAGATCCGGCAAAAATTAAATCAGTTCAATCTTATCCTAGACCCAAGAAGGAAAAGAATATCAAAATCTTCCTGGGTTTCGTCGGCTATTATCGCCGCTTTATTCCCAATTTTTCTAAAATCGCGAAACCACTTACTAACCTTCTGAAAAAGGACACTCATTTCCAGTTCGACGCAATTTGCGATGGAGCATTTTGCGAATTAAGAAAAAAATTAATATCACCACCAATTTTATCCTATCCGGATTTCGACAAAGAATTTTTTGTCACCTCCGATGCCAGCGACTACACCATCAGAGCAGTTCATTCCCAGGTAAATGATCAAGAAGATCATCCAATCGCCTATGTGAATCGAGTTCTAAATGGTAAAGAGACTCGTTACTCAACAATCGAAAAAGAGCTTCTGGCAATTGTTTTCGCAGTTGAGCAATTCAGGCCATACGCTTATGGTAGACAGTTTACCATCATAACTGACCATAAACCATAAGTAAGGCTAATTATTCTAAAGGATCATTCCTCAAGGCTAATGAGATGGAGAATACGTCTTGAAGAATATGACTATAAAATAGTCCATACACCTGGAAAGCTCAACAAAAATGCACACGCTCTCAGTAGAGCTATCCCAGAAAATTCCTTAAAATCAACGGAACCTAACACCTATGTAAATGTGGTAACCAGGAACCAAACCAAAGCTCAGGCGAATTTAGATACACCCAATCCAAATATTACTACTCAAAATCCAGACTTATCAGTAGTAAACAGTTCATCAGTGACAATAACTGAGACCACTTTCCCATTACTTTTAACTAAAAATTCTAACCTCAAAATTTTCATCTTGCTCATGCAAGATACAGAGCTTGAAAGAGCTTTAAAATCTAAACTAAAACTTTCAGACAAACCTCCTCTAATAGAAAACGAACTGAACTTCTTTAGGAAAAAAGACTCCACAGTAATCATTTCAAACGTTCATCTACCTTGCCGATCTCAAAGAGATAGATTAGATATCGAAAAGATTTTAACTGAGATCAGCTCATATACAGAAGCAAATCAGTTAAGTCAAATAAATATCTCCTTCCCAGTATTCGACCAACAAAATCTATCAGCTATTAAAAACATTTTTACCAAGGTCTTCGGTAACCAAAAATTAAATGTAAAACTTCATTAAGATTCCATAAATTATTTATCCAACAGCAGTGATATTGAACAAGCCTAAATACTTTATATTTAGAACTATATACCAACAAAGGATTAAAAAAAAAGATAGTATTAAAGAACGTTAAACAGTAAGCTTCACAGGCACTCAGGCCTAGAATAGGCTTTTATAATGAAATATAGAATTAGACATAACGAAAACAGAAACTTTTTATTTAAAAACATGTGTACCTACTCTAACAGTAGAAGAAACCAAAAAACAAAAAGTAAAAAAAAATCTTTATATTAGAATTAAATACAAATAAAATAAGGAAAATAGTAGCAATAAATAAATAAAGGATTAAAAAAAAATAAACTAAAATAGCACTAGCACTAGTACAGGAGATATAGCTTAAAGCCAAAAACTAGAAATGCTAAGTAAGATAAAAAGTAACCGTAGAAATAAAGAATTACAATAAATTAATTAACACATAAAAAAAAAAGTATAATACACGAAGAAGGAGCGTAAGAAAGACGAGAAAAGTTTTACCAGGCTAGTACAAAATTTTGATTTAGTATGGCATGCTACCAATAGGCTTACAACATTATAATATATTTTTATAGTAGTTAGATAACAACCTAAGAAAGAAAGGTAAGAACCTTTTAAATAAAAAGAAACAAAAAATGTTGTAAACCGTTCGACCAAACCTGAAAGCACCAGCCCCGACACACAAAAAAACGAAAGAAAGACAAAATAAAGCAAGAACCAAATGAAAGAGGGAAGGAATGAAAGAAAGAAAAAAAAACCTTAAATTGGGGATTACTAAGTTTTTTATTTTTTTTTTTTACTTTCTTATAATTCTTTCTTTATATAACACGAAAGAGAAGGCGGATAGGAAAGCACAGAAAAAAGTTAAAAACCTTTAAAAAAAAGGGATTATTAGCGGCGAGCCTAGTTCTCATCGCTGTGTTCCGCGAGTCCGGAGGGTCCACAATGGGGATGTGTGGCCATGATCTGGCGAACAATCGCAGTTAGCGGGTCATTAAAAGCGGGGTGGCAGCACGCACACAGCCCAAATCGCCCAGTGATGTTTAATGTGGCACCTGTAAACAAAAAAAGTATGCTTAATAAGTCGAAATCTGCGAAAATCTAAAACAGAACTTACCAGCGCTAACCCATGATTGTCCTTGGTGCGGGTATAGAGGCAAGTCCACCAAATACACCTTGCCCACAACTGCATCCGCCCCCCACATAGTAAAGGGCCGCTGGCCAGTCCTTCGCAGGACCAAGCGAATGGGTCAACGCCAGTGTGATAGCACATGCACTTGAAGGGCGTATTATCCACCTTCATCGTAAATAGCAGCGCAAGTTCTAACTAACTAACAGAGAAACAACGCCGGCCCGGGTAGAATTTAACTGCAACAAATTATCCATCCTCTGCCGTTTCAATTAAACTGAAACAAAACAGTAACCTAATACCCTAGATAAAAACCCCGAGATACCAAAGTCTTTTGACGGGAGGAATTCTTCCCCCGAGAGTTATTCCTCTCCAAAAAATACCTCTCTTATTCGCGGGGGGAAGGATTGTTGTATTCGTAGAAAACCTGTGAAAAGGAGTAATAGGTTTAATTGTGGTATTCCTAGAAATAAACTGAATTTATATCATCCATTTTTACATAAGCTAATCATACCGAAACCATGATTAGCTTATCTACCAAAACGAGTAAAGAAAATTGCATAAGTAATTTTCTTCACACTCCATAAAATTTCAACAGGAAAGTGCCCATGACAAATTTTGTATTCAACAAAATTTGTCAGTAGAAATATTTACTTTAAAAAAATAAAGCAAAAGACAAATCGTGCCTTCAGTACGATTTGTCGTGAAAATTACAATATGTGTGTACGAACGTACATACATATCACAAAAAAAAGCTTTCGCGATAAGAAGTGCGCGCCTCGAAAATACATTATATGTATACGCACGCCGCAATTTCAAGCGCCGGGACGGTGACAGATGTTTATAAAAACATCATATTACAGTATTTTCAAGCACCGTCCAACGAAAAATGTTCTGGACTTTTTTAAACAAGTCCAGAATAAAGAAAAAAAAATCTCAGGGTAGAAATTCTACTATGAATTTTCTACCCTGACCGACGGCTGCTGATCGCGATGAAAATGATCAAGAGCGCAGTCGAATTTTTAAAACGAATGGAAGTTGACTTTTAAACTTTCTGCACGACAGTCCAGCTAAAAATGAAATCGGGTTGTTTTTGTGGAAATAGAAATACGGCGGTTCGAGAAAAATTGAAAAGAAAAGAGTTGGTTTTTTTTAAAGAAAAGGTTCGGGAAAAAATTGAAAAGGAAAGAGTTGGATTTTAAATATTATACCCGGCGGTTCGGTAGTCGAAATTTTGAAAACAGAGCGATTGAGATTTATAACTTGAAAAACGGCAGTCGAGTTTAAAAAAAAAGAATTGAATTTAAACTTGGTGTCAGGTCGGTCTCGGTTTCTGAAAAGCTACAAAAGGTTAAAAAAAAAGAATCAGATTGTCAAAAGTTAAAAAAACAGGAGAATAAAGTTGTGAAAAGTTTGTAAGAACAAGATTGTGGAAAGCTTATAAGTAGAAGTTTGTAAAATGTTTGTAAAAAAGAGAAAGGATAAGTTAGTGAAAGAAGTAAAAGGGAAATAAAACGAATCCGACAATTCAAATTGTGTTTTGGATAAAATACCCTGCAATCTCACAAAAGGTACGTAACAGCTGTATCTCGGTAACAGTGACATATAGACAGTTGAAATTTTCACAGAGTGTGTATTTCTATTGCCGCTATAACAACAAATAATAAACATAAAATAAAATTAAAAATTCAAGGGGCCCCCATGTCTCATGAACCGTAATAGGTAGACAGTTGAAGTTTTCACAGAGTGTGTATTTTTGTTGCCGCTATAACAACAAATAATAAACATAAAATAAAACAAGTCAAAAAGCTAGAATTGGTGTAAAACCAATTCTTATGATACCCTAGATGAATGCCCGTATGAAATTTCCTATTGTCAGCCATTTGAGCAATTTTGATAATTTTCATTGCTTTCTCGCATATATTTCTAGAATGGCTCGTCGGACAGAAAAAGGATTATAACCAATTTTATAGTATTTCTTATTCTGAAGAAGTTTTTGTACAACAAAACTATCTAGGACTGATCGTTTTCAAAGTATATGTAAAAAACCAAAATTTTTATATGGCAACACCAAGAATGCGTTGCCCGATTTAGTCCGTTTTTGAAATTTTATTTGCTATTACTATGAAAACACAATATACGAAATTTCAGCTCTCTATGTCGACGTGTTCTCAGGTAGTGTCCAAATATATAGTGGAAAATGAAATTTTTGTATGGCAACCCCATGAAGGAGTTGCCCGATTTGTCTCATTTTCGAACTTAATTTACCTTTTTTTTTAATGGCCGTGTACAAAATTTCAGCTTTCTAAGTGAACGCGTTCTCGAGTTATCGTGCGCACGGACGCACGGACGGACGGACGGACAGACGGACATGCAAAAATCAAATTAACTTTTAATTTTATGCGGGGGTGTCCTATCCATTTTGCTCTACCATCATTATTTCTGTGCGTTACAAACGGAATGGCAAACTTAGTATACCCTATAGATTTCATCTAGGGTATAAAAAGGGGGCCCCCATATCTCATGAACCGTAATAGGTAGACAGTTGACATTTTCACAGACTGCGTTTTTCTATTGGTGATAAAACAACAAATAATAAATATTAAATTAAATGGGGCCCATGTAAAAAAAACGTGATTTTTTCGGCGTTTTTCATATTTATTGTTATCTGTCTGTCACCGGGCTGTATCTCTTTAAGAGTAGCATATAGACAGTTGAAGTTTTCAAAGAGTGTGTATTTCTATTGCCGCTATAACAACAAATAATAAACATAAAATAAAATTAATAATTAAAGGAGGCCCCTATACAAGAAACGTGATTTTTCGGGTGTTTTATGCTCGTTTTATTCTCATTCATTATTATTATTATCAAATGACAGGATTTATTTCTTCACATGACGCCTACTCTAATTTGAAGAATTATTAAAAAGTACATAGTGTTAAATTTTGTAGGATGCTACGAAACCCTTCGTGCGCGAGTCCGACTCACACTTGGCTGATTATTTATTTAGTAATATGGTTTAGATTAGATGTAGACATTAGAATAATTTTGGCCCGTATGCATGTCGTCAGGATGGCTGGACTAGGTCGGAGACTTGTATTAATAATATCCTAGCGGTATAGTATAGTATATTTGGTACTATTTGGTACGTATCTTTAATAAAATAGTAGTTAACCAAAGAGCAGAAAGATGGCATAGCGATTGATAAACAAAGCATTTGATTTAATTGACGAAATTAATATAAGTAAATGATTTTTCATTTCAAATATCTCAAAAGTTAGAGCAGCATTAAATCAAAAACCTTAAAACATGGTGGAAAAATTCTAATCTTCATCAAAATTGGTAATGACAATGGAAAAATTCATGCAGTGGAATAAATAAATGACCTAATATACTGAGAGAAACGATGGACCTAAGTTGTATTATAATTGGAAATGATTAAGGAAATATGTAATAGGTTTTAAACTTAATATTCAGGTAATAAATTTTGTATTTTTATTATCAGAAAGATATTAAATGGATAGTTCATAAACGGTTGGTTTTGTAATGGCAAGATCTTTGTATAAAAAATTTAATTATTGATGAAAGTGGAATCGTAAGAAGAATTAATTTATTTTTGATTTTTTTTGTTCAAAACAATACCATAATTAATCCTACATAAGTAATTCTAGGAATTGTTATTTTTTTATTATAAAATTTAATAATAATGTAAGATTGGAGGTGCGTCAGCAAATTTACTGAATGATTTTTTTTGGGAGGTTCATTATTGTTGAGAAATGATAGTTTTTTTTTAAAGAAAGAAAAAAAAAAGAAAAATTAAAACAAATATAAATAAACACAAATTTAAATTAATGATTATAATTCTTTATTAAATAATTAGTACCTGAAAGTGTACCGTATGTAGTAGTTGAGATGTGGTGGAACTAAATCGTTCATGAGGATGTGGTGTAGCAGAGGCCTGCATGGGGGTCCTTCTTCGTTGTTGGGTCCTTCCTGCGTTGATGTGTGATTAAGTCCCTTCAGGAAAAATATTCATGGTGGAAGTATGGTAAAATGTTGGAATTGTTTCATCCCTCGCTTGAAATTTCGAAGTCTCAAGTTTTCTTTTCTTTCATTATGTTTGTTGGTTGTTGATTTTAATTTGAGCATGCAAAAATAATAATAATAAAAACAAAAAGTAACAGTCGAATAGTAGTTATGGTGTGTCAACTTATCCACCCCGCGACGAGATAAGCTGCGCATCGATTAAGCATGTTCATTTCTGACACACTTGAGTTTTTTTTTATGATTCATATAATTATTTAAAGTCATAATATTATGCAGCATAATAGATGGCGTAAATTTCAAAAAAAAGTTAAGCTGTTACAAATATGGCAGTTATTATTTTTTTTCCCTTTTTTTCCCGGATGATATTCTGGTAGATTTCAATAGTTTTTTTTAACGTCTACAGAATACCAGTCTGAATGTTGTTTGACATCACTTCGAGCTGACAGACTGTTACAGTACTAATGACTGAAACTAATTTCCCATTACTTATAACTAAAAATACTAATCCCAAATTTTTCCTGTTGCCAGTGCAAGATACAGAATTTGAAAGAGCGCTAAGGTCTAAACTAAAACTTTCAGACAAAACTTCAGTGAACTGAACTTTTTTAAGAAAAAAGGCTCCACACCAATTATTTCAAAAGTCAGTCTACCTTGCGGATAACAAAGAGATAGATCTGACATTCAAAAGATTTTAACTAAGATCTGCCCATACACAGAAGCAAATCAGTTAAATCTGGTAAATATCTCTTTTCGTGTATTAAACCCACAAAATTTATCAACTATTAAAAACATTTTTACCAAGTTCTTCGTTAACCCGCAAATAGATATCAAACGTCATCAAGATTCCATAAAGTATTTATCCAACAGCAGTGATATTGAACAAATCCAGAAAGATCTCCATATTTTCATTTCATTTCCTTTTAAAAAGCTTTGAAGGTATAAATGTAACATATAATAAGGAAATCCTAAAAGTATTCTTGTTGAAATCTAATTATACTAGAATAAAAAAATTTTTAATAACCACAGAAAAATATTGTATGCTTTACATTTATAAGGTTATTATAATTTTGCATGTTAGAAGGTATACATTTGTAGTTACCTTCAAAAAACTATTAGAGAAAGAAAGTTTTCTTCTCGAAACAATAAAACTTTCTTTTCCCCAGGGGGGCAGGGATATTGTGACCCAGGTGCCAATACCCCGAATCACAACCATAAAGCCAATACGCCAATATCTTTCCGTATGCAATATATTCGCGTCCTACATATTGACCCTGAAATCGAAAATTTAATTGTTTAAAAAAAAGGAGTTTTTCATTTAAAAATTTTAAATGCATTTAAAAATTCATTGTCATTCTGAGACAAAATGCAATTTAGCATAAATTGCATTTTATTATCAGCCATATTCCGTTCTCACGGCATGTACATACATACAGTCTTTCTTAAAACTCTACTTGCACGTACATACATACAGCCTTTTAAATTTATAAAACTTAATTATGAGTGGAATACCCTCCCATTTGAAATTAGAAAATCCCGCTGTCCTGTTAGCTTCAAGAGCCTGTCATTTAATCACTTTTCTAGTTTGTAATCTTATCTCATTATGATCATGAATTCAATTACTTAGTTTCTCTAATTTCACTTATTTCTTGCATTTAACTTTTGTAATATATATCTATTTCTAGTTTTAAGTACAACATAGACTTACGCATAACGAAATTTTTGTGTGACTCATAATTTTCTTTTAGTATTGAATTTACCTTAAAGTAGGCGCAAATTAATGAGCTTGATCTCACTTGTGCTCTTTAATAAAGAATTATTTATTAAAAAAAAAATCATATGTACATACGTACATACAGACTTTTAAATTCATAAAACCACCTAATCGCATGTACATACATACCTACAGTCATTCCGTCGGTCGATTTAAAATAATTACTTCGACCATACACAAGTGCATATCACATTTCATGCGTACGCACTGCGTCTAAACTTTTTGCATTTTCTCACGTACGATTTTTCACGTCGTGGGAAAGTAACAAAAATAATAAAAAAAAGCTTTTGAAACTTTGCACGGGGACCTGGTGCAAAATCGCGGATCATCGGGAGTCCGCTTTTTACAACCGTCGATAAAGACACTTATCAGTACTCGGCTCCTCCGAACAGAAAAACGCATAAATTGTAAATCTATAATAAAGAATCGGCTAAACTAATTTGAAACCAGTGTAAAGAAAAATTGTTATCACCGAAGCCTATTATAAATAGGGAATTATTACGAAGAGTTTGTGTTATGGTCGTGGCGTACTGCATATAGCAGTATGCTACACTGAGAAGTACTGCAGCATGTATGCTGGCCGGCTGCCATACCGACAGTCCGCACACCCAATCTCGAAGAATTCTTTCCTGCTGTTGGAGAAGAAGAAGACAGTCTCCTCTATCTTTGTCTTATCAAATCTTACACCCAGTGAACAAGTGAAGTAGTGAAATTGAGAATTTTTTCCAAAAACATCCGCCAGGAAACTAACCCTGTACGTAAGTTCAAAAGATTTTTCATCCTTATTAATAGTCTATTGCCATTTGGTGAAATTATTTTCCTCTTATCAGGCGAAAATATTAAAAATTGCGTTCGACAGCATCGACACCTCGCGTTCATAGCCGAGATTATATCTCAACAGATACCTGCAATTAATAATAATAATTCTGCAGTCACTTCGGGATATGTTGAAAATTTCACATCGTATCAGTATCGTAGATTCCATTCGAATCAACATTTATTTGAGTGAGCTCTCCTGTGAAAGATCTGCATAATGTTGGGTACATTTTAGAGAGTTGTATTGGATTTACATGACACCAAAATATATATATAGCAACAAATTCCGTTTTTACGGTAATAATGACTGCCCGGATTGGGTTTTATCGGAAATTCATTCAACAGTAGCAGTTTTAACTTCGATAAAGTTGCGTGGGTTAACTCAATGCGTGGCAAAAACTATAAGCGGAGAGGAGATTGAAGACGACAAGATTAAGGAAACTTTTGCAAATAGCCAGATAGAACTAAGTGAGATAAAAAACTTTTGGGATAATGTCTGCCTCCTCGCCTTTACAACAACACCACAATATAGACTTACAGTTGGAGCAAATTTTGTATGAAAGGCCAACTGCCTGTATGTGATGATTGTTGCAAATATTACTGTGAATATAAAAAAGGCTTTGAAGTAACAATATCTACGATAACTAATTGCCATCAGAAATGTTCAAAGAAAAACGCGATAATGGCTCTTGTATATAATGGCAAAAATTAGCAGTCGCAGTCTCCAATATCATCAATTTCTTCGTTATAAGAAAAGATTGCAGGATCTTCTTGTAACTAATTAACAAAATTAGCTTAAAGCAACGTTCATACATTTTTTAGAGAAAACATTTTTTTATAAATTTTGAATCATAATAACATTTATCGAGTAAGCAGTGGAAAGCGGATCATCACGGAGGCGCCTCGGCGATGGATCCATAGCAACGAAGTACATGTAAGTTGTTGCCGTTTGTTTCTTTTCACAGAATCTACATACATATATATGCATACAAACCATATAATGAATTTCTTCTTGATTTTTGTACATTTAAATTAAATCAAAAATTTGATCTACATACATACATATGTAAACAAACTAATAGTGAAATTTTTCTTAATTTTTGAACATTTAAATTAAATCAAAACTTTGATCTACATACATATATATGTAAACAAACAAATAATGAGATTTTTCTCTATTTTTACAATTAAGCCAAAAATTCGATCTATATACAAATATAGGTATCCAAACTATATAATGAAATTTTTCATTCATACATGAATTCTCTTTATGACAATAAGTTCTCTCACTAGCTTTAGGCTTTATGCCTCATACTACTATATCTAAATTGTGCTTAAATTTTCCTTATTTTTGGTATCGAACTTATTTTTTTGAAATTCAAAATTTCATAGCAACTTAAGTAATATTTGACGAGAGTTTTCGAGCAAAAGGGAAAATTTAGTTAATAAAGTTTTTTTTTAACGTAATGGCGCCGTAGATTTTTTTTTGTCTTCTCCTTTCGCTTTCCCGAAGCCCTCTCACATGAAGGTCGTCTAGGTCCACTATCCTCTCTCTTTTCAGGTCTACCAAGGGATACTGTTCAATATCGCCCGGCGTACTTAAAATTTGCGACAGTAAAAAATTATTTTTTGAAAACTATACTATAGAAAAGGCAATCCTAGGCGTATTTAAAATTTGCAACAGTAAAAAAATTTTATTTGAAAAATTTACAATAGAAAAGACAATTCTCGGCTTATTTAAAATTTGCGAGAGTAAACAATTATTTTCTGAAAAATATACTATTGAAAAGGCAATTCTCGGCGTATTTCAAATTTGCGACAGTAAAAAATTATTCTTTGAAAAATTTACTATAGAACAGGCAGTCCACGGCGTATTTAAAATTTGCGACAGTACAAAATTATTTTTTGAAAAATTTACTATATAAAGGGTAAGCCTAGGCTTATTTAAAATTTGCGACAGTAAAAAACTAATTTTTGAAAAATTTACTATAGAAAAGGCAGTCCACGGCGTATTTAATATTTGCGACAGTAAAAAATTATTTTTTGAAAAAGTTACTATAGAAATGGCAATCCTCGGCGTAATTAAAATTTGCGACAGTAAAAAATTATTTTTTGAAAAATTTACTATAGAAAAGAAATCCTCGGCGTATTTAAAATTTTCGACAGTAAAAAATTATTTTTTGAAAAATTTACTATAGAAAAGCAATCCTCGGCGTATTTAAAATTTGCGACAGTAAAAAATATTTTTTCTCCTTTCGCTTTCCCGGAGCCCTCTCACATGAAGTTCGTCTAGGTCCACTATCCTCTCTCTTTTCAGGTCTACCAAGGGACACTGTTCAACATCGCCCACAGTATCGGAGGTCGGTTGGGGCAACAGCGATGGAAGACAGAACATCTGCGGCTTCCCACGGGATGTAGGTAAGTGATGTAAGGGTCCCTTCAGGACTGAATGTGTGCCGGCGTTTTTTTTTTTGTATGTAGGCACGAATTTTTTTTGTGTGTGGCAGGCGGCAGCGGCAGGTTTTCGTGGAACCTCTCCACACTCTCCGCCAATTGCCGAGGCTAGCTAGCGCGCCGCCCTGCAGTCAACGCTGTCCGCCGAGTCATCTGTCAGCTCATGCTGGCAGTCGGGACTTCACGTCCAAGCCAAATTACTCAACATAGTTGAATAACAAAAATGGCGCCCAACGTAGGGCCACCTCCGTTAGACTTCGGTGGTCTAATTATGACTTTTACTGGAGACTGGGACTTAAAGTGAGATGGTCATTTGGCACTTTGCTAATTGACTGACCTCAAGTCTCATATCCAGTGGAAGTTATATGCAGACCTGGGTCTAAATGGTTTTTCTGCTGAGAATTTTTGTAGAGTAAAGTACTGTTTATGAAAGTTTTTGCTATTTTGATTTTTGAATTTTTGTATTAAAGTAAAGTAACATCTTTTTGAAAGTTTTGAAAGTTTTTGTGAAATGTTGTAAGTTCGACTTTAGGTTTGACGTTGGTCAAGCCTCAAGTGTGAACAGTGGCCTTCTGCTATGGAAATAGTAGGGTGCCTCACAAATTTTTGATTGTGTTCTCACGGACACATGTCTCTGTTGGCCTACTAACTGAACAGAGTCGTGAATCTGTGAGACGACTTTTAGCTTTCAGCTAACTAGTTGACCAGATTCATGACTCTGCCCAGTTGGAAGGTTAGCTGGATATGACCATCAGGTGAAGAGGAAGGAAAGAGTTGTTGGAGGATGGAAGTGATGCTGGAGACCTTCAGTATTCAGGAGCTGCCATACCGCTAACTGCCTGGCTGAAGAATCTCTTGTATCATTTTCAGTCTCTAGCTTCTCCAACCCGACTCTTCCCAGATTTCTGTGAGCATTCACGTCACTTATTTTATCATCCTATTCTGACCTGATTAGAGAGAGTGACCTGGAGGACTTCTATGTTTTGGGGGTTAGCTCCTAGGGAGTGAGAGGGGAATTGTATGACTTTCTTTCTGTCAATTTTTTTTTAACGCTTTAAGTGACTTTCGGTAATTGTCTCATAATCATTAGGAATTATTTTGACTGTACGATTGTGTTGGTACAAGTGTTGAGTCTAGAGTACTCCCACGTTTGAAATTTCGTTGTCTATTCGAAGATAGTTAGAACTCCAGTAGTTGGGACAAGAATTTCTCCAAACTTTTGGTGATTTCTTTAAATGTTTTGCATTTCCTCTGAACTATTGGGAAAAATTTTGTTGAAATTTTAGTAGTCTTCCCAGCTTTTGGATTTTCCTTAAATCAATGTATCTGTTACTCGATATTTGAAGACTTTGCTGTCGTCTTCAAACTTTCGAGTTGTTTTTAGGAACCTTCTTGGCATTTCTTCCAAACCCTTGGTATGTTTTTGAAATTGAAAAAAAATATGAAAATTTTGTGAATAGTTTTTATCGAAATATCTTATAAAAATAGTTATTATCCAAATTAGTTATAAACAGATTGAAGAATAAATTACTTGTGAATAAGGATGTTATTTCTATCAATTTCATTCTTCCAAATCGGTGGTTGCTCTCTCTCTCTGTCTCTCTCGGAGCACGAAGCAGCCGGTATTATAAAATCACCCATGGGAAAAGGCTCATCTAAGACTCACTGTCGATACATCAAACACAGCCATAGGTTCAGTTTTCGAACGGTTCGCCAATTAACAATGGGAACCCCTGGATTTTTACTAAACAAAGCCAAGCCGAGCGGAAGTAAAATATTCTGCCTTCGACCGAGTACTACTGGTCATTTATTCTTCGATGAAACACTTTGGATTCCTCTTAGAGGGACCCGAATTCGCAACATTCATGAAACACAAGCCACTAACAAAGGCGTTGTATACAAAAACAGAAAGCCCACGGTAGGGTATACATCTGGACTACGTAGCACAGTTTACTAGTGACATACGGCACAATGTAGTAGCCAATACGCTGTCAAGAACAAAATAGATTTGCACCCTAGCATTGAACAATTTGTCAGTTCAAAAACTTGCCACAGAACAGGACTCGGACGAAGAACTCCAATAGCTGCTGTCCACTACAAAATACAAAAATCGGAACTAAAATTAATAACAATACCGGAAACTACCAAAGCCGTCTATTGTGAAGCCTCTAAAGCAATCCGACGATATTGTTACGTGCCACAAAGTGAATCAAGCGACATCTCTTAGGAATGGAAACAACTTTAGGTTAGTGTCATCTTAGTACACTTTGGGTTCGGAGAACGGAATATTCAGGAAGGTTCTAGGATAATTCGTAGAGTATAAATACGGCGCTCTGACAGCTAGGAGGCGGAGTATTATTTCAGACAGCGAAGTGAACGAAGTAAACTATTTGGATTGCGATAATTAGAAGTACAGTACTAGCGATAAATAAAGAGTTGATTTGATAATTATTTGTGAATTTGTGAGAGTAAACAGTAAAGTTAAATAAAGAAAGAACTTTTGAATTATATCTGAAATATTGTGTTTTAAAATAACGAACTAAGACCACGCTCGTAACAACTGGTGTCAGAAGTAAAATAAAATCGCGAAATAAATTGGTGGCATTTGAATTTGAAGTTCAAAGAGTGATTAATTTTGTGAAATCGTGTGTAAAAATTCCGAAAGATAATTTTATATTAAACTGTGAGTGAATTACAAAAGACGCAAGAATGGGACGCAAGCTAGAGGAGCTTCGCATACAGGAATTGAAAGTGGAGTTGGGGAAGCGGTCATTACAAACGACTGGCCTAAAGAATGTTCTAGTCGAGCGACTTAGACAAGCTTTGATAGAGGAAGAAAAGAATCCTGAGACATTCGTTTTCGAAGAAGAACCAGAAATTGAGGAAGAGCCTGCAATGAACATAGAACAGCTTTTAAGTACTTTAATGAGCAAAATGGAAGCTCGTTTTGATGAACAAAAGAATTCTCTCCAGGAACAAAAGAATTCTCTCGAGGACCACAAGAAATCTATGGAAACCCGTTTGGACGAACAAAAGAATTCTCTCGAGGACCACAAGAAATCTATGGAAACCCGTTTGGACGAACAAAAGAATTCTCTCCAGGAACAAAAGAATTCTCTCGAGGACCACAAGAAATCTATGGAAACCCGTTTGGATGAACAAAAGAATTCCATGGAGTCCCATTTAGATGAACAGAAGAAATCACTGGAAACGCGTTTGGATGAACAAAAGAGTTCTCTGGAGAATTGTCTAGAAAATCGCTTAGAGGAACAAAAGAATTTCCTGAAAAACTCGTTAGACGAACAAAATTTAAAAATTGAAGGAATCGAGCAAGATGTGGCGGAAGTTCAACAAAAAGTGACCGAACAGCTTGACAACTTCAAATCAGATTTGGAGAAGATGAAGCATCGACAACCACGGCACGAAGGAATTGAAATATCCAATGCAGGCAGAATGAAACCTCCAATATTTGATGGACAAAATTCGTGGCATATTTTCAAGAGACAATTCGAGGCTGCTTCCGAAGTAAACGGATGGAATGATGCAGACAAAGCTACAGCTCTGGTATTAGCACTTCGAGGTTCTGCATCAGAGCTTTTACAAACTATACCGATAGAAAGGCAACGTGATTATACTTCATTAGTACAGGCGATAGAGTTACGTTATGGAGATGAACACATGCAGCAAGTATATCGCCTACAGCTACGCAACAGGATTCAAAAGCATGGCGAATCACTACAACAACTGCAGGCTGATGTGGAAAGATTAGCTTATCTTTCGTACTCTAGCGTAAATGCGGATTTCCTTAATGAAGTGGCAACAGAAGCATTTGTGAACGCCATTGCAGATCAAAATTTACAACAAGCGTTAAGGCTAGCAGGAAAGAAATCAACAGCAGAAGCACTAGCCTATGCATTAGCGTATGAATCTGCCAGGCAAGCTTCTCGAAGTGCAGTACGAGTGAGAGAAATTTCGGTGGAGGAATGTACTTGTAATAGAATGCAGCCATCACAGAGCAATTCTTCACGCGGTATTCTGCGATGCTGGAATTGCAATAGACCAGGACACCTCCAAAGGGACTGCAGAAAACGCCGACGAATGGAAGCGCTAGAAGAAGGGCAGAGATATCGAGCTGGGCAAAGATATAGAGTTGGGCAGCAGACTCACAGCAGAATACCGTCATCGGAGACCACTCCTTCGCGTGGTGTCATTCGATGCTGGAAATGTAGTAGACTGGGACACCTGCAAAACGACTGTAGGAAACGAGGACGAATGCAAACAACAGAAGAAGAAGGGAGAAGATGGCGAGCTAGAGAGCAAGCTTTCCGTGAAGAGACTAGACTGCAACCTCATGACTTTGAAATCCCATACCGCAAAGGACGTATCCACGGATATGCAGAAGCTTTTTCACAACGTCCATGCAATCCTGAATGGAATCATTGCGGACGGATGGAAGAAAAAGATGACGATGACTACAATGATGATAACGAAAGTCGAAAGAAGAAAGGAAAGAAATCAAAAGATGATGATGATTACGGTGATAAAAGTAAAAAGAAGAAAGGAAAGAAATCCAAAGATGACGATGACTACAATGATGATAACGAAAGTCGAAAGAAGAAAGGAAAGAAATCAAAAGATGATGATGATTACGGTGATAAAAGTAAAAAGAAGAAAGGAAAGAAATCCAAAGATGATGATGATTATGGTGATAAAAGTAAAAAGAAGAAAGGAAAGAAATCCAAGAGCGAGGATAATGAAAGAAAGAAAAAGACGAAAAGTAAAGGGTCTAAAGATGCTGATAATGACGATGATAAGGGTATAATGAAGGTCGGAAAAGGTAAAGATGAAGTTTCTGACGATGATGATAATAAGAAGCGCAAAGGCGGCAATGAAAAGGATGACAACGGCAATCGAAGGGGCAAGAAATTTGAGGACAAAGGAATCAAAGATAAAAGACGAAAGAAAAATCAAAGCATGGAAGAGTGTTTCAACAGAACATTAATCAGACATCTCAGGAAGGTCTTCAACTATAATCAACGCGATTGGTTTCGACATATTCCTATATTTCTAATGGCTTATATATCAGCTGTTTACAATATGACCAGACAAAGCACATTTAAGGTCATTTTCGGAAAGGAAATGCGCTTACCTAGCGACCTCAAGTTTGGTATACCCAATGGCGAACAAAAGTTACCAGAAGACTACGTAACAAAGCTCAGACAACGATTAGCTAATGTGCACGAGGCCACGAGACGTTCTCCAAATTTACCACAACACTGGGAGAGACCGTATGCAGTTAAAACTAAAATTAATAACATGCCATACAAGAATCAGCGCGGTACAAGATGCAAAAGAAAAATCGTTCATCTAGATCGCTTGGGTCAATACGGAGAGCACCAAGACCGTGGACCATCTGTTGTTCGGGACGAACAAATTTTAAGAAGGGGGTAGTGTTACGTGCCACAAAGTGAATCAAGCGACATCTCTTAGGAATGGAAACAACTTTAGGTTAGTGTCATCTTAGTACACTTTGGGTTCGGAGAACGGAATATTCAGGAAGGTTCTAGGATAATTCGTAGAGTATAAATACGGCGCTCTGACAGCTAGGAGGCGGAGTATTATTTCAGACAGCGAAGTGAACGAAGTAAACTATTTGGATTGCGATAATTAGAAGTACAGTACTAGCGATAAATAAAGAGTTGATTTGATAATTATTTGTGAATTTGTGAGAGTAAACAGTAAAGTTAAATAAAGAAAGAACTTTTGAATTATATCTGAAATATTGTGTTTTAAAATAACGAACTAAGACCACGCTCGTAACAATATGTACCACAATCGTTACGAAGAACTGTCTTCAACAGTTTACATACAATGTCCCATCCAGGTATTCGCACACCCGCATGGACTTGATAGGACCTTTAGAAAACTGAAATGGATTCATATATATTTTAACTATAGCGAACAGATACACCAGATGGCTCGAGGCATATCCCATTCGAGACATAACCGCAGCAACGGTTGCAGCAACATTCGTTGTTGAATACATCCCGAGATTTAAGGTGCCATCTATAGTCACCACAGAACAAGGCACACAGTTCGAGAGTAAATTGTTCAACGCAGTAATAAATCCTTTAGGAACCCATCATATCCATACAACAGTCTACTATCCACAAGCCAACGGCATGGTAGAGCGATTACACAGGCAGTTAAAAACATCTCTAAAATGTTATGAGGATAGCAGCCAATAGAGCACACAACTTCCATTCATTCTGCTAGGAATCAGAGCATTATATAAAGAGGAAATCAAATGCTCCCCCGCAGAACTTGTGTATGGCCAATCATTAAAGTTGCAAGCAGAATTCGTTGCCCGAAATGAAGGTACGAATTTTGAAACCAGAATTCGCAGCTAAACTTAAAGATGCCATGCACAAACTTAAACCAACTGCAATCCGTTCCAGCGTGACGAAAGTATATATACCAACCGAACTTAACAAATGTAATAAAGTTTTTGTGAGAATAGATGCAATGAGACCAGGTTTAAAGCTCCATACCAAGGACCGTTCGATGTGATCCGAAAATTCAGGAAATATTTCGTCATCAACATAAATGGCAGAAACACTTTAATCTCTCGAGACCGTTCTAAAACCAGCTTTCATCATCGACGCGTGCAACACAAAACCAGACTCAAAGCTAAACAGGAAGTCTGTACATTTCAAAATGTCAATTGCATCGTCTACGGCTTGAAGGAGGGTGATATAGCGTGCGCAACCTGTTATAAAGTACTTTCTTAAATAATAACTTCGGATGGAAGTTTGACACACCAGAATAAAAAACCTTTTCTTAAACAATAAATTCGGAAGCAAATTGATACGCCTCTGAAATCATACACACACATAACAAATTAACATATAAGAATGTTCACATCTCGAGATAGGAGAAAGTGCATTCTCGAGTCAGTTTGTTGGAGATCGTCAACGTACCTTGGTGTTGCTCAATACGAGGGAACTTATCTCGTCCGGGTACAAAAGTGTTATTTAAAATAGTATCGAAGTACTGTATATAAGTTGCATATATATAGGAAATGCTGAATTATCTAATTATAACTTTAACAAATAAGAAGTGCAGCCTTATTATTGCTTCCTCCAACCGCTACAATACCTTACTTAGCAAAATAACAAAACAGTTATGTTCAGCGACGAAGAAAACTGAAAAGAAAAAAAGAAAAAGAATTAATAAAAATCAATCAAATTTACAATACTTAACTTAATCAGTAGCCAGGGAAGTTGACTGGCATACATTTTTTATATCCTCCCACGAAGGGCAGTATATATATGTATATATATATGTACCACATCTATGTACCTACAGAAATATCTGAAAATAAAAGAATAATGAATTAATTAATGAATTATATGGTACATCACTTAGAATAAGAAACACAAATGAATTCAAAAAATAAAATAACCAATTTCCCCATGCAAATTGAATGTGAACAAGTACATATAAAAACAACAACAACAATATGGGAAATTGGAATTTTGTTATAATTAGTTTAATTTCAATGTCTCTCAACTGAAATCTAAACCAATTATAGAAAAGATGTCACAGAACACATTTACTGTAAAAAAATATTTTCCCGCGAACAATTTAAGGGAAAAACAAACAAATTTTCACCCTTTGACAGTTGTCCAAAGGGAAAATGGATTACTTAAATAATAAGTTTTAAAAACATTTCGCAGTGTATTTACGACATAAATACAACATTTACACATCACTAAATTGATTTCTTACGAAAAATCAACTTCCCGCGATGGTTTTCCGCGAAGAAAATACAAAAGAAAATCTTACCTGAAAACAGGTTAAGATCGAAAATTTTCACACAAATGGATTTTTTTTACAAATTAATCACACACAAACACTACACAATAAACAGAACACAATGTGCACAACTTACCTTTGGTGTAGAAGCACAATACAGCGGAAAAACGCACGGAAAAACTCGCGATCGCGAAACCTTCAAACGCCACTTATAAACATCGCGAAAGCTGTCAACTTTATATATTGCCAACATATGGCACATCAATTCGGACTATTTTTTAACGAGGAATACGATGGCGGCGTTAAAAAGGTACAAAAATATCTTCGTTAAAAGATATTTGATATTTTAAGATTTCTCATATAAGCAATGAGAAGAAAAGAGATAGCAAGTGGAAGAGAGATAGATAAAATTTGCGTTCCACATTAAAATTCTCTCATTATGGATGGCAGGAAGTGCATTACGCCATGTTATGGCATAATTTCTATTTTTAATTTTCACGCAAAGAATTTAATAAATGATAGGAGTTTTTAAATGGAAAAATGTAGAAGTTAATATTCCGCATCAAATGGCATTAATTTCAACTGATGAGAAATTAAACATCTTGAGTAATCTTCATTATGGTTGCGGGTTCCACACACCAAAATGGCGATTTAGACTCTATATAAGGCCAAGCATTTATATGAATTGCTCTCTTATGTTATTCGAGTTCAAGAAGTAAAGATCGTAGCAAGTGAAAATTCTAAAGTGTTAAAAATTGTGCAAATAGGCTTACAAACTACTGATGGTAAGAGTAAGCTCGCATGCAATTTTGGTGGAGGAATTGTAAATAATTTAATTTATCTGTATTTAACATACAAGGTTGTGATAGTTTTTTTTTAATTTGAAATTTTCATTAGAATTAACTACAATTTAGTGATAATAATTTAATAGTAAATTTAATCTATCTTGTACAGAACAAATTCAAGATAGTTGTTCCTACACTTCTCATTTTTGAGTTAAGCTGGAATACACATGCGAATTGTTCTTTGTTTGCATAGCTCATAATTGTATCAATATTTCAGTGTTTGAAGAAGTGTAGAAGATCACTAGTAGTTTTAGTTCAAAAAATTACAATTTAGTGATAACAATTTAATAGTAAATTTAATCTATCTTGTACAGAACAAATTCAAGATAGTTGTTCCTACACTTCTCATTTTTGAGTTAAGCTGGAATACACATGCGAATTGTTCTTTGTTTGCATCGCTCATAATTGTATCAATATTTCAGTGTTGAAGAAGTGTAGAATATCACTAGTAGTTTAGTTCAAAAAATATGAAGTTTCTAGAATAATAATATTTAAATACGTAATTATGTGCATTAGAGTGATTAAGTAACTTCGAATAGAATTGAGATTAAATCGAATGTGAATCTATTTGCATTATTCTGATTTTAACATACCGCTACACTAACATTACCACCAAGAACTGTAATTGGTATATAACGCTTGTCAAACTACTCCATTACACACGTGCAGCAAAGCATAGCATTACATTATCAAGGAAATTATATCAGCTTATTTTACAAGCATATAATGTAATATTTATGTCGTTACGCACAAGGTTTAATTCAATGAAGAATTTACGTTTACATTACAGTATTGTGATTCAATCTCGCATTACATTCAGTACGTAAACATATTAAGAGTCATCCAAGGTAGTTCTATCTAGGAACTGCCACTTACGAAACATTTTTTTGGTGGTTCCATCCAGGAAATAGAAGCATTCGATTTAATCTGGTTTATTCGTTAGATTCGTAAGTTCACTTGGATAACGCAAGCATTAGTTTACATAGCGGTAAACAGTTAAAGTTGCATAGATTGCTGTTACATATTACATTCTTAAGGGCAAGATGTCTTCGCTGCAAGGATTATTCAATAAGGAAGCGGTGTTGAGAGACAGACTAAACAAATTTATTGAGAACGCAAAAAAAACTGCAATACCTAGACGCACTCAAGGATTCTACGAAACCAGAATTTCAGATTTAAAAAAAATCTGGGAAGATTATAGCGCAATTGATCTAGAACTCAATGAATCTCTAATTGGGCAGGATTCAAATGAATCAAGTACATTTCTGGAAGAAGATAACTATAGTAAATCAGAGCTAAAATACGCAGAATATATGAGCGAGTTAGTGGAAGCCTTACGGAAATATTCAACTGTTATAGAGTCACAACCTAACACATCCGTTTCAATGCAGCCAACCACAACAATTATTCAACAAGAATCCTCATTACCTAGGATTGCACTACCTACATATAATGGTGATTATGATCAATGGCGATCATTTCATGATATGTTTCTATCATTAGTTCACAATAATACTCGCCTAAGAGATGTACAAAAATTACATCATTTGAAGACATGTTTAGTTGGTGAAGCAGAGAAAGTATTAAGACATACTCCTATCACAAACCAGGATTATATGCCAGCCTGGAACAAACTAAAAGAACGATATGAAAATAAACGGATTCTGGTCAATCACCAGCTTAAAGCATTAGTCAATCAACCAAAACAAAATTTAGAGACAAGTAAGGGTCTAAAGGCGCTAATAGATACAACAGAAGAATCTCTGCAACAATTAAAGAGTTTACAAATAGAAACAAGCTCTTGGATGTATTATTAATACATCTTTTAGTACAAAAACTGCCATTTATTACTTTAAAATTATGGGAGGAAGAGCAAGGCGCCACGCAAGAGCTGCCGAGCCTCTCACAATTCACTACATTTTTAAACAAACGTTTAAAGATTCTGGAATCCATTACAGATGCTCTAGCATCAAACGCATCTCAACCAAGGCCAATAGCAAGGCAAACAAAGCCAACACTCAAACAGACAACACTAACTTGTTATACTGCAAAGGGTGATAAATGTCCTGTATGCAATGGAAACCATTTTGTCCAGAAATGTTCTAATTATCTAAAGATGGTTATACAATCAAGAAGAAAATTCATTAAGATGTCTGGCCGTTGCCTTAATTGTTTTTCAAGGGATCACCTAGTAAATAAATGCAGTAGTAAGTACACATGCTTTGAATGTAAGCAAAAACATCATACCACATTACATGAAAACCTCCACAAATCACAACAAACAACCAAATCATTGAAAACACAGAGCAATACATCACAAACGGTCTCAACGTCACAAGACCAAATACAACACAACAATAGTACACAGGATTATAACATCCACACAAGGTTACAATCAGCCGACAGCGCTTCTGGGTTAAACACTACTCAAACATTTGTAACCAGGGAAAGCCACCAAGCATTACTATCGACAGCGTTAGTCGTGGTAAGCTGCGAACGTGGTAAACCTATAATATTACGTTGTCTTATAGACAATGGCTCTCAATCATCATTGATAACGGAGACTGCCTGTAAGAAACTATGTGCTACGCGCACCCCCATATCAGTAGCTATCAAAGGATTGAACGCTAGTCCAGCTACTATATCACATAACCAAACAAGGTTAAAGCTAAGATCTTGCGGATTGGACTCGACTACAATACAAGAAGATTTTCTCATTTTGAAGAATATTACAAGTGCTCTACCAACAAGAGTAGTTTCCAAAAGAGATTATCAACATCTAAATAGATTGCAATTGGCAGATCCGACATTTTGGAAACCTGGTGGCATAGATGCGCTACTAGGAGCAAGAATATACGCAAAAATCCTCCAAGCAGGTATCAGGCGAGGCTCTGACACAGCACCAGTTGCTGTAAACACTATTTTCGGTTGGATCTTACTGGGATCCACGAATGAGGCAGTCAATGACATGACAGAAAGTCATACTTTCACCACAACTGAAGCTGACCTGAATACACAGCTCAAACGATTTTGGGAGCTAGAAGAGCTTCCAATACAATCCATGCTCAGCAAACGAGAGCAAGAATGTGAAAGCACATATCAAACAACATTTCAACGACTAAAGGATGGAAAGTACCAAGTCAATCTTCCATTCGTTGACAATGAAGTCCCCATATTGGGACAATCAAGGCCACAAGCGCTTAAAAGATTTATGAATCTACAAAAACAGTTTTCAAGAGATTCTGAATTCGAATCAGAATACAAAAGCTGTCTTAATGACTATATAAAACGTGGACACATGGAGGAAGTTGAACCTCCAAGGGATGGTGAAAACCATTATTATATCCCACATCACGCAGTGTTTAAGGATAGCACTACAACCAAGTTGAGAGTGGTATTTGACGCCTCGGCAAGGACTACAAACGGAAAGTCAATTAATGATTATTTGTTGAAGGGACCAACATTACAACCAAAGCTATTTGCTACATTACTCTACTGGAGAAAGTGCAAAATAGCAATGAATGCAGACATTGAGAAAATGTATAGGATGATTGACGTACATCCAGATCATCGTACATTTCAAAGAGTCATATGGCAGCATCCTATTACAAAACAAATACAGGATTATCAACTTAAGACAGTAACATTTGGTACATCATCTGCTCCATATCTAGCTGTTCGTACACTGCAACAACTAACAGTAGATGAAAGCATAAACTGGCCACTAGTCTCAAGAGTTACGCTGACTGACTTCTACGTCGATGACATACTAACAGGTGCTGATAACATCACCGAAGCAAAGGAGTTGCAAACCGAGCTACTGAATATGATGAAGGCTGGCGGCTTTAATCTTAGGAAGTGGGCTAGCAATGAACCAAAGGTGCTGGAAGACTTGCCAATGGATTATCGTGAAGTCAAGGGTACTTTAACCTTTTCCGACAATGAGTCAATTAAAACTCTAGGAATACGTTGGCATCCTGCACCTGATTATTTTTCGTATATAATTGCACCAGAGAAGGATAAAATCATCACTAAAAGAACTATATTGTCAAAGGTCGCATCACTGTATGATCCACTTGGATGGCTTGCACCAATAATAGTTGTAGCAAAAATATTGATGCAAATGTTGTGGATCACAGGTTGCTCTTGGGATGATCCAGTTGCGAATACCATTCATATCCAATGGGAAAACTTTCAAAGGGATTTGCAACAAGTGGAATTAAAAAGAATTCCAAGATGGATTCATTATTCTAGCAACGCACATATGCAATTACACGGCTTTTGCGATGCATCCGAGAGAGCATATGCAGCTGTGTTATACTTGCGAGTTGTGAATTCTGATGGCAGTATAATTGTAACTCTCCTAACAGCGAAGTCAAGGGTAGCACCCATCAAGCCAACAACGATACCACGACTAGAGCTTAACGGAGCAGTCATACTAGCAAGACTGATTAAAGTTACTGTCGATGATATGAAATTACAAAACATCCCTGTATTTGCATGGACAGATTCAACGATTGTCCTTCAATGGATCAAGGATCACCCATCTAGATGGAAATCGTATGTAGCTAATCGTGTTGTGGAAATACAAGAAATCATCAAATATAACCAATGGCAGCATGTGTCTACTCGGGATAATCCAGCAGACCTTGCGTCTAGAGGAAGTTCAGCTGAAATTCTGCACAAAAATGATTTGTGGTGGCATGGACCATCATGGCTAGGGAAGCATCAAACTACTTGGCCCAAGTCAAAAATGGAAAACAACAATCAAACAGAGTTGGAAGCCAAAAGAGCAGCACCCAACAGTTTTTTCACTAACTGTGAAAATGATATTTTATCACGATATTCATCCTTCACACGTTTAATTCGCATCGTAGCAACGCTATTACGCTTTAAACATAATTGTAGAAATCCGCAAACCAAACGAATAGAGTTCTTCACGAGTACAGAATGGAGTCAAGCTACCAATACCATTCTGAAGATTGCACAAGAAACAGTATTTAAAGACGAATACGATCATCTGTTGCACAATAAGCCGTTACCAAGAAGTAGTTGCTTATTGAAACTCAATCCATTTATGGACAGAGATGGATTAATACGAGTAGGTGGAAGATTAGAGAATGCTGACATCTCATATACAAGAAAGCATCCAATTATCTTACCACAACATCATCATATCACATCAATCATCATTGATAAGCTTCATAGGGAATCATTGCACGGCGGACCAGCATTAGTCTTGAGCATAAGTCGCAATGAATATTGGATTCTAAATGCAAGACGATGAATTACAAGCAGGATACACAAATGTATCACATGTGCTAAACATCGCAACTTAACTAGCACACAATTAATGGGAAACTTACCTTCCTCAAGAGTAAACATAACCAAACCGTTTACCAAGGTAGGTATTGATTATGCAGGTCCAATCATTGTCAAGACCTCAACACTTCGTAATGCCAAACGACAAAAGGGGTACTTTTGTATCTTTGTCTGTATGGCGACAAGGGCAATACACATCGAACTAGTGTCAGATCTAACAGCCGAAGCCTTTCTAGCAGCCTTAAGGAGGTTCGTAGCCAGAAGAGGTTTGTGTACCGACATATTCTCGGATTGTGGTACTAACTTCATCGGAGGCAAAACGATACTAGATAAGGACCTAAGGCAAGCCATCAAGGAAGCTGAACCAGAAGCTGCACAGTATTTCGCATCCAAAACAATAAACTGGCATTTTAATCCACCAGCCACTCCACATTTCGGAGGAATCTGGGAGGCTGGCGTGAAATCAATTAAGCAACACTTACGAAGAACACTAGGAAACGCAATAGGTACGTTTGAAGAATATGCCACAATACTGACACAAATTGAGGCATGTCTAAATTCGCGGCCTTTATGTCAGGTCCACAATGATCCAGATGAATTATTCGTATTAACACCTGGACATTTTTTGATTGGTCAGCCACTCAATGCCATCCCAGAACCTGACTATTTCAAGCACAAGCCATCCTTATTGCAAAGATGGAAATATTATCAGCAAATGGTTAGACAGTTTTAGGACAGATGGTCTAAGGACTATCTTAACCAGTTGCAGCACAGACCAAAATGGTCCACAAAACAGACCAATATCAAAAATGGCGACATTGTAATTATAAAAAAAGAACATACGTCACCAACCAATTGGCCATTAGGCAATATTGAACAAGTTTACCCTGGAACTGATGGATTAGTACGCGTTGTTCAGGTACGAACACGGGATAGCATATTACAGCGACCCATAACAAAAATATGTCGACTACCCATAGAAAATATGACACAGCCAAGCAATAATAATCAAGGATGACAATCAGAAGTATACTTGTTTATTTATGTTATTTGTCATTTATGTCGTTTGGTGATTGTCCCCCTTTGCATACAAGATAATAATACAGTACCATTCCAGATGTTTAATCCGGAGAGTCACGATGACGATGTCCTGTACATCCTCGAGGACATTTGCTTTTCTCCTCCAAGGAGTCCTATGGACAATTTATATATTCAACCTGGCTGTGATGTGTTGACTGGACTTCCTAAAGCGACTCACCACAATGCACCATCCACATCTGCATGCGTGCAAGGCGCTCATTCTAAGGAACAGCAGCGATCCAGGCAGCAACATTCAGCGAAGTATGTCACAACTCCACATACAAACACAACCCCAGCCCAACCAGCTGTAGCCAATGGGATGAAATTGGACTCGCTCGAACAGTTGAAAGCCACAACAACCATAACTGTACTCAAGATGCGTGCCGAAAATACTCACCAACGGTTTATAACTCGAGAGGGAATAGACATTTACTTACAGCGACACATATTGGAGCGTATAAATTTTGAGGCCATCAGTAAAGCAAAACACAAGACGAAGACAATCAATCTTCCCGATCGTTATCAAGTGTTTCTGCATGTGCGAGCTGATGGTGGAATTCTCTTCAATCGCTGTCACAAAAGAGGAATAGAGAAGCTTCGAAAACGGTTGAATGCAGGCATTCAACGGGGGGGAGAATGTTCAGCGACGAAGAAAACTGAAAAGAAAAAAAGAAAAAGAATTAATAAAAATCAATCAAATTTACAATACTTAACTTAATCAGTAGCCAGGGAAGTTGACTGACATACATTTTTTATATCCTCCCACGAAGGGCAGTATATATATGTATATATACATGTACCACATCTATGTACCTACAGAAATATCTGAAAATAAAAGAATAATGAATTAATTAATGAATTATATGGTACATCACTTAGAATAAGAAACACAAATGAATTCAAAAAATAAAAAAACCAATTTCCCCATGCAAATTGAATGTGAACAAGTACATATAAAAACAACAACAACAATATGGGAAATTGGAATTTTGTTATAATTAGTTTAATTTCAATGTCTCTCAACTGAAATCTAAACCAATTATAGAAAAGATGTCACAGAACACATTTACTGTAAAAAAATACTTTCCCGCGAACAATTTAAGGGAAAAACAAAAAAAATTTCACCCTTTGACAGTTGTCCAAAGGGAAAATGGATTACTTAAATAATAAGTTTTAAAAACATTTCGCAGTGTATTTACGACATAAATACAACATTTACACATCACTAAATTGATTTCTTACGAAAAATCAACTTCCCGCGATGGTTTTCCGCGAGGAAAATACAAAAGAAAATCTTACCTGAAAACAGGTTAAGATCGAAAATTTTCACACAAATGGATTTTTTTACAAATTAATCACACACAAACACTACACAATAAACAGAACACAATGTGCACAACTTACCTTTGGTGTAGAAGCACAATACAGCGGAAAAACCCACGGAAAAACTCGCGATCGCGAAACCGTCAAACGCCAGTTATAAACATCGCGAAAGCTGTCAACTTTATATATTGCCAACATATGGCACATCAATTCGGACTATTTTTTAACGAGGAATACGATGGCGGCGTTAAAAAGGTACAAAAATATCTTCGTTAAAAGATATTTGATATTTTAAGATTTCTCATATAAGCAATGAGAAGAAAAGAGATAGCAAGTGGAAGAGAGATAGATAAAATTTGCGTTCCACATTAAAATTCTCTCATTATGGATGTCAGGAAGTGCATTACGCTATGTTGTGGCATAATTTCTATTTTTAATTTTCACGCAAAGAATTTAATAAATGATAGGAGTTTTTAAATGGAAAAATGTAGAAGTTAATATTCCGCATCAAATGGCATTAATTTCAACTGATGAGAAATTAAACATCTTGAGTAATCTTCATTATGGTTGCGGGTTCCACACACCAAAATGGCGATTTAGACTCTATATAAGGCCGAGCATTTATATGAATCGCTCTCTTATGTTATTCGAGTTCAAGAAGTAAAGATCGTAGAAAGTGAAAATTCTAAAGTGTTAAAAATTGTGCAAATTGGCTTACAAACTACTGATGGTAAGAGTAAGCTCACATGCAATTTTGGTGGAGGAATTGTAAATAATTTAATTTATCTGTATTTAACATACAAGGTTGTGATAGTTTTTTTTTTAATTTGAAATTTTCATTAGAATTAACTACAATTTAGTGATAATAATTTAATAGTAAATTTAATCTATCTTGTACAGAACAAATTCAAGATAGTTGTTCCTACACTTCTCATTTTTGAGTTAAGCTGGAATACACATGCGAATTGTTCTTTGTTTGCATAGCTCATAATTGTATCAATATTTCAGTGTTGAAGAAGTGTAGAAGATCACTAGTAGTTTAGTTCAAAAAATTACAATTTAGTGATAACAATTTAATAGTAAATTTAATCTATCTTGTACAGAACAAATTCAAGATAGTTGTTCCTACACTTCTCATTTTTGAGCTAAGCTGGAATACACATGCGAATTGTTCTTTGTTTGCATAGCTCATAATTGTATCAATATTTCAGTGTTGAAGAAGTGTAGAATATCACTAGTAGTTTAGTTCAAAAAATATGAAGTTTCTAGAATAATAATATTTAAATACGTAATTATGTGCATTAGAGTGATTAAGTAACTTCGAATAGAATTGAGATTAAATCGAATGTGAATCTATTTGCATTGTTCTGATTTTAACATACCGCTACACTAACATTACCACCAAGAACTGTAATTGGTATATAACGGCTTGTCAAACTACTCCATTACACACGTGCAGCAAAGCATAGCATTACATTATCAAGGAAATTATATCAGCTTATTTTACAAGCATATAATGTAATATTTATGTCGTTACGCACAAGGCTTAATTCAATCAAGAATTTACGTTTACATTACAGTATTGTGATTCAATCTCGCATTACATTCAGTACGTAAACATATTAAGAGTCATCCAAGGTAGTTCTATCTAGGAACTGCCACTTTACGAAACAGTTATGATTAGAAGGTAACCTTACCATTTTACGGCTCACTAACTCTCAACTACATGTGTTTACGTGCAGCCAGAGTCCGAATCTATTGGCAGCTCTATTCGATATCATCAGCCCAAGACATTTCATGACGGCACAGACACATATTACATATAGGTTACTCAGCTGAGAATTTTTTTTTTAGGAATTGTAGTCGATTGGTTCAGATAAATTTTTTTATAAAAAATTTTGTTAGAAAAGGTATACAAATTTTATTTCGGTTGGGAAGCAAGCTTAAAAGATTATCAGAACATCATTTTTCTATGTGATAGTAGTTTGGGGTGGAGGATCCATTCAAATCAAACTTTTGTCAATTTTACATAAGAACGCAAATATTTTGGAATGATAGGGCTCCGTTTGGGTTCTCATGTGGTAGGGAGGGAGTCTGTTTCATGAATTGTGAAGTATTCTCGGGGATTTTGCTCGCCACCATCGTCTCAAAGTCGCATACAACAGGAAGTGCTAGGACCATCCAGTACAGGAGCTACAGTGGGGACTCCAGATCCCAATATTAACGGTTCGCCACCATTGTCTCAAAGTTAAATACAACACGAATTGCCAAGACCATTCAGTGCAAGAGCTAAAGCAGAGATTCCAGATCTTAAGATCAAAAGCCGTAGTACTAGTGGCGGCCATATAGCACAGAGCAATGATGTCCAGCTGATAGTAACAAATCAGACGGGGACTAGTGAAACCATTTCTTGGTATGCCCTTCGAAAATCCAAGAAACACAAGCAAAGATTCACCACCCAAGATAGGACGCGTTATAGCATACGCCAAATGAAAGATGGCACCATCAAAATGTTAAGTTGAATAAAAGTTTGAGAAGTAAAACTCTTTCTTTACTTTTCCTTTAAAAAACAGCTTCGTTGAATATAATTTTTACTTAAACAGGATAATATTTACCTTGGTAAAAACAGTACGTGCCATCGCAATAATCTTGTTGCGCAGTGGTTCCTTTTTTAATTGTGTACGTATGCGTATGCTTCTCATGCTGCAGTTCAAAACTTTGAATTTTTCATCTGTAAACTTTGATGCATGTTAGCAGCGTATACGCCCTAAGCAATGCTTCGGTGGAAATGGTGCTGCTTTCATTCCAATACATACATTATTTCCATTTTATCTTAGACTGTGTTTTATTTCTCCAAGTTGTCATAGCTGACATGAAAAATGTTTATGGCTGCAGCTTTGCTTCATGGAAACCTTTGAAACTCAATTAGGTAACAACTCTATATGCTGAGACCAACATTAAATAGCCACCTGAAAGTAAAATCGTTTAAAAGATTATAATTCCAAGTACCTGAAAATAGGGTGGGAACGAAACTATGTATACCTATACCTACAAGCACGTCGATAAGGCAGTTTTTATTGGAGATAACAATCCATACATTATGACTGCATTCCATATAAACAAATCCGAGGCACAATCCAATGAGAGGAAAGTAACATGTCTTCGATAACATTACGGAAATCAAATGGAATCAGATTAAGTCATCTGTACAGTTAAATGTATCTTCTACATAAAGTAGCAAATTAGCAACAAATATACTCGAAACTCCAGTTGCTTTGCACAGCTGCTAGGGTTAATGTACTCTAATGACCTATGTATAGCTGCTAAGGTCAGCGGATTTTTCTGTTGCTACCTACACACAGCTGCTAAGGTCAATGTACTTTTTGGTAAGGCAATTGTGATCTCGACGGAAAGACACAACTGAAGATAATTCAGTGTCGCACTTCGCAATAACAGGTAGCAATGATGCACGATATTGAAAGCTGAGTGTCGTTTGTTCAGTGAGAAAAGTAAATTTATTATGCGATTCTCTTTCGATTGGTTATCCTGATAACGCTCTATGTATTTCTTTATCATACATGAACATTAAACATGAACGGAGCCAAAACTGCTTTGCTTAGTAAGTGGTTAAATTATGCATTTCATTTGTTTAGTTAAGTTAGTTACTCTTTTGAATATTGTTCCGAATTCGGAACATTCTGCCCCCCGTTAAAAGGCTGTAATGTCTATGTTGTTATGTTGTACCTACATAGTTACCTAGTAAGTGAAATAAACATTGTATTATATAAAAGTTTTCAATAAAGAAAATGTATTGAATTAAAAAAAAACTTCCTCAAAGCGGGCAGAACTAATTGAAAAAGACAACAGCCCCAATTTCCAACGCAGAATAAAGAAAACGGTTATATTAAAAAGAAAAGTAATAATTTTACACCACAACCTTTTATTGAAGTTAATTTAAGCTAACGACTTTTAGTACGGTACGATGCACCGCCTTGAAAAACTTAAGTTTCAGGATGCTTCCGCCACGTTCCTTAATTAAATTCATTCAACTAATATACATATTATTACATTGAAGTAAATCCGCACTTAAAACCCTAAACAATCCCCACACATTTCAAAATTTCACTTATTTCGTGTTTATTTTTCGTTATTAATTTTTTTCATTTTCAGCCTTCACAATCCGCTTTGCCACCAGCCTATATGAAATCTAAAGCCGTTTTTTAAGTTTTTTAGTAACAGGAACTAGTCATATTCAAGAACTTTTATTTTATTTATTCTACTCTCTATTTTGACCGATCCTAATAAGTGTGGGTTCGATTCCTGTCAGGGAAAAATAAAATAAAAAATTGAATTTACAAAACTTTATTTGTGCGCTTTCATCGTTACTGGTTAATGCCAGCTGAAAGCAAAACGCGGCCTAGTAGGCTAATTACAAATTGATATATGCAAGAGGGAAAATCATCTGTCTTGTTAGCTCAGGAGTAAGAGCGGTCGCCCGGCAAGCGGAAGTTCCTGGTTTCAAACCCCGGCTGAGGCGGTTGCTTTTTCTTTTTTGTATTTATGTTTTAATTTAGAATAGTTAAAAATAAAAGTTCTTAAAATTCTTCTATACTCTATCTTGACCGATTCTAACATGTGTGGGTTCGATTCTCATCAGAGAAAAATAAAATATTCATATTCTTCTTCTTGTTTTAAAAATGATAAGAACACAGCTATCCACCGACATGAATCCTGTCAAAATATGACTTTTTTTTCAGTGAAGTTTGAAGGTAAATAGATGGTATTTAGATCACAGTAACTGATAAGCAGACAATAATTTTTTTGTCGTTAACTTTCATCATAATTAGCGCAGTAATTTTTCGTGTCGGCTTTAATTTTGTAATAGGCCCCAGGTTTATTGTCCAAATTGCAGGATAGATATCGTTTTTACCGTAAATTTAAACATAAAATACCGTTACTAGTACGGGACTATCATCATTTGAATGCCACTCTACCAGAATAACAGATGAAAAAAGTTACACAAACTTTTACATGGGGAAACTCAGAAAACAAGCCACAAAGGACCTAGGTAATGGATTCATGTCTTCCTAGAACAAGATTTCCTAAAATCTAACCACAAAACTAAAACATTTCCTTTACATATATACATCTACAAATATTTAGGAATGTCCTTAAAAATTTTCCTCAACGCAATTCACCCCAAAAGAGTTGCTAATGAACACATTCTTTAAAGGGTAGAGCATGAAGTGGTGACCCTTTTGACCTTTTGGGATATGATGAATTTGAAAAAAAAGTTAGATAGCAGAGAAAAAGTGAAAATAAATTTCTCTGTCCTTTCTTCTCCTGATTATCATCCAAAACCAGCAAAGAATTGAGTTTATAATTATACTCGGCCTAAGCGACCCATGCGTTGTAGCGCTTCTTTTGATTTTTTAGATAAGAAAATGTTGATGCTTCGGCAACTGTGTGTAATGTGTGTTTTGGATTTTAAGGAATTTTTGTCACTAATCCAGATCAGATTTTCTGAAACTGGTAATAAATTTTCAAGACAATGAGAAACACAATTTTATAATTATGGTAGGCCTTCCCTTTTGATGTCAATTCTAGATCAGATTAACTGTGAATTACCTACATTCATTTACAAATTGGTATTGAGTCATGGTCCTAGTTATTTATTACAGACATTATTACCCAAACGATTGATTCCTGCAATTTAATGACTTCTTTCAAAATATATTAAAGAGTAAAACCTGTTTGTTTGAATTGTTAGTTTTTTTTTCATAAAAGTGGTTTGCTTTTCTTCTTAAATATATTTTGTGTAAATCTACTTCACATAATTAAATTGCCTACCCTTAGGAGCATTTGTTATTTTGCTATAAGAAGAAAAGGTGACACAAATGCATGATGGTTGCATTTTGGGAACAGAAAGTGCTAGGTATTTTTAAATTGAGTACTCAGAGATTGGTGCTGATAACGTGTTTTACGATAGAAACAAAGATTAGTTTAGCAGAATAAGGTTAACCCTTACATATGTATGGACGTTACATTTCTGTTGCATTTGTATGAATGTTCCGTCTCACAGACTGAACCTACCAAAATCTTATTTTCTAATTATTCAGAAAATTATAACAAAAATAATTCAATTTTTGAAAAGTATCGGTTAGTATGGCCAAAATATCACACACTCGTAACATTGAAACACGGATGTGTAAACATGCCATTCCGCTCTTATGTGCTTGTCCTGACATATGCTGGTCAACGCTGTCAGTGGAGCAACGTGCACAATACATTGAAAACATAACTAATAAGGAAACGGTCTATCGGAAGAAAACCTGAGCAACGGTATATCGAAAGAAAAGCTAAGCCACTCGGCGAAATGTGTTAGTGTACTGTGTGTTTGTATTCGTTTCGTCATGGCGTTAATGAGTTCGTGATATTTTTAAGGGAGACATTTTTTATAATCCAAATTGCTATGTAAAATAAACAAATTCTTAGCGCCCCTTAATTTTCAGATATTTCTTGGCGTTGCCTTTGGTAATTTAATGCACTTGTCACAATAAGTTGTCAGAAATCAAGCAGAATTGTCTAATAATGCACAGCCCTTTTGTCATTTCCAACCCGCGATCATAAGGTCTAACTGTCTTGAATTACTTAAACGCGTTCACAACATGATACAAAGATAACAAGGTATGGCCGATTCGAGAGGAATTTTTTGTGTTGCTACGTCATGAGGTAAGTATGTCATTTCCAGCGAATTTGTTTCGAGTTTTTCGTATGCATCAAAATATTTAACACAACATTAATTTCTTCGTTTAAATCACTCCGGGAAAATTAATAATGTGCTTATGGAAAAACAAAACAGCTACCAAATAAATTTTTTTTGTTTTTCACTTTGACAAGGACGGTTGAAATTGACAATTGACAGATAATTCGGCCATGCCATGTTGCACGATACCCCGCTTCCGTATGAATTATTTATTCAATGGAACCATAGGAGGAACAGACACAATCGGGCAACGAAAAGGCCGGAAAAAGTGACGATCGGGCATGGGGAGATCATTAAGTTAAAAGTGGTAAAAGAGGTAAGTCGGGAACGAAGACAACAGTGGAAGCAAGTGATCAGCAAAGTTGAAACTTGCGAAAACCAAAATGGAGAAAAGGAGCGAAAAAGCCTGAGAAAAGAAAATCAGGACAGGTTACTCAAGGAAACCAGAATCTTAACTAAAAAGAACTGAAGCTGATTGGGGAAGAAAAATCGGATGGAAAATCTTCGCGGCTACCGCCCAGAGAATGCAACTAAGATTTTGTTACATTTTTTGTTTAAAACCAAAAAACAGATCAACTTCTGTACCTATATACTTACCCGCAAGTCCGGGAATTGACTTCTTCTAATTAAAATAAAATATCGATAATAAAAGTCTGTATAGAGTGCGTAGCGGTCCCGCAGTAAAGCAAAGTTCGGGATGAGCAATTAATTTATTAATACATTCACCTGCAAAGCGAAATCATGTTTTCTTTATAATCGAAAGTATTGAACTGTCCCGCGGTATAATAATAATTTTTTTTTTTTTATGTGTATAATGACTCTTTTATTGTTGGCTCTTTGGCTCTTTTAAAAGTTCCTTAAAAGTAGGTGGCAAAAGGCTCTACAAAGTGTAAAAAAAGACGCTAGCTAAACTAAAGTTGTAAAAGTCAATAGGGACAAATAAAACAATTAAACTAAACATATGACACAAAACTAAAACAAAATGACACAAAAAGTAAAACAAATTCAAACAAAATGCTCAAAAGAGTCTATAAACGGTCACGAGAATTTTGAAAAAACATTAAGTAATAACCAAAAGTTTAAAACCAGTCCCAATTTTGACAATTGGGTAAGTGGCAGTTCCAAGAAGTTCCAAAATTTCAAAATAAACTAATAAAAATGTCCCTAAACGAGCGAATTTCTACAAAAAATTTTGCAATTTAGAACCGAAACCGAAACCGAATTACAAATAAATCACCGAACGAACGAAAAATTTACGCGATACCGTTATAGAGTCCCGCGAGAGCAGCCTGTAGTATCATAGACCTCTACAAACTGCCCTCATCATCCCTCCAGCTTAGCATCTCTAACAGAGTGCTTGTCCCTCCCACAGCACTTGCAACGATTCCTAAGCGAGGAGAAGCCCCGTGGACTAGTGTTGCAAATGCTGTGGCCTGCTATCACCAGTGAAAGACAAGAGCTCCGTCCTGCACCGACGATAGTGGTTGCCATGTGCAGTTGAATGTGTCTGCGTTCGTTGCCAGATATTCAAGACGTAAACGTCTCTTCAACCTGTCAACGAAGTGGCGCTTAAGTGCGTGTGCGTGGTGTTGTGGGTCAGTGTTCTGATTCCCAGCTTCGACTCTCATGTAGTACAGGTGAATTGTAGATTTGGCCAGTGTCAACACAAAGCTAATCAAACAATTCACTCGACTACATACCTTTGGTCCCCATAGAAACGATGTCCTAGTAATGCCGAAATTCGGGTGGATCAACTGACACATACCGCGCACGAGATCCATTAGACCCTGCAAAGCCGGACAAGTGAAGAACCTGTGAAACAGGGTGCCCTCACCAGCACAAACTGTGCAAATCCTCTGAACTCGGCGGTCGATATGTGACAACTGATTAGGATGCATAAGACTGTGATGCAGCAATTTGAATGCTACATCAGCATCTTTGTAACTAGAAGGATAACTGTAGACTACTCTGCAAGTTATCCCTCCCATCACGCCCATATTCACCCCGAGGTGTGTTCGCCATCTGTTGTATCCTGTATACTCCGGAGGTCTTATTGACATAAGCACGTCACGGAGCACACGTGTTGTAAGTGTGCTGAAAGGTGTGTGTGGTGGTCTGTTCAGAACGAAAGCATCTTCCAACTTAGTGCCAGGGTCACTGGTCCCAAGTTGGCGAAATCTCTCCCGCGCAGAAGCAGCCAGGTCGTGTAGTTGCGCAGTGTTAGTGTTTATTCGACAGTTTCCAGAGATATCAATAATATCTCCGAGAACCGTCAGTGTATGCGTGTCAGCTTCAAAACCCCGAGCATTACTGAACACTGAATCTATTAATTCAGGATTAAACCTGATTGGAATCGATGCGAATTGCGTGTACCTTAGAGCATTCCACTGAAGGTGAAATGCTGGCCTGATTCTGCCCCAGGTCTGAATCGTTGAGATTAGATCCTGTGGCCAGTCACGAGGATAAGGTGGTCGAACAGAGAGTAGGTAGTAATACTCCCCTATGCCGATCCCTCCCAGTACATTCACCCACAGTTGAGAAATCAAGCTGTCTCTCTGGCAAAACACTCTTTGGAATGCACGCACTTGGAGACACCTTGATTTCACAACCAAGTTAGTGAGACCTAATCCACCTATCTTGACTGGCAGACAGAGCGTGCTTTCAGCAACCCATCGTCTTCCGCACCAAAAGGCGTCTATCGCTTTTGCTTGAAGAAGACCTACGAAGCCTTCATCAAACGTCTCAGACTTTAGCAGATGAACGATGGACGAGGTAATCAAATAGTTTATCACGACTGACCTACCCATTAAGGATAGTGGAAACAGTCGACTACGCCATGAGTTTACAGCTCTAGAGAGTTTCTCAAGAGCGATGCGGCTATTATTTGATTTACTCTCGCGTCCGATATACACATCTAAATACTTCAGGCAAGTATTAGTCCATTGGATGTTCAGTGGAGTATCTGTACGATCTCTCCACCTTCCACACCACAAGCCTTGACTCTTACTAAGGTTGATTTTAGCGCCCGCTATACGTTCGAACTGTTCGAAAACAGCACGAGCGACCGGAAAAGCTTCATCTCTTGTCACGAAAATAGACAGATCATCCGCATACGCCAACATAAGAGGCCTCACATTGGTATATGGCAGATGAACCGCATACCGTCCGAGCATTCGACGAAGATTCACCAGTAGCGGCTCCAACGAAAGATCATAAAGCATACCTGACAATGGACAGCCCTGTCTGATACCTCGATGAAACGAGATAGGAGCCAGAACTTGTCCTTGATGCTTAATCAAAATCGCTGAATCTCTATACAGTTTCCCGACGATATCGAGCCACCTGGGCGGAAACCCAAATGCCTCGAGAGCAGTCAAGAGATACTCGTGCGAGACACTATCAAAAGCCTTTTGTTGGTCAAGTGAAATCATGGCCATTTGTGTACCTGTCTGTTCATGGTAGGCAAACAAATGCTTGGCTACCGCGATATTGTCGTAGATACTACGACCACGTACACAATAGGACTGTTCCGGGTGTATTACCGAAGCAATCACTGAGCGGAGTATCGCCCCTAATGCTTTGCAGACGATTTTGTAGTCTACATTGCATAGGGTTACTGGCCTCCAGTTCCCCATCCTCTGCAAATCTCCCTTCTTTGGAATCAAGCGCATAACAGATCTCCTCCAACTAGAAGGAAAGTCTGAATGTGTCTCAACCGCCGAATTGAAGACTTCCAAAAGGTCAGGAATTAATAAATCCCTGAAACGTATGAAGAATTCTGGAGTCAAGCCGTCATAACCAGGTGAAGTGTGTCGCCTTAGATCCTTTGTCGCAGCAATCATATCCTCCAATGTGATTACTGTATCCAGGAGCTCCTTACTGTCTTCAGAGAAAGTGGGAATATTCTCAAGAAATTCATGAGTGGTCGAGGATGTTGTCGACGTCGATTCAGAGTAGAGACTACTGTAGTAGTCTCGAATATATTCTGATAGCTGTTGTCCGTTGAGGACTTGTCCAGATTCATCAATTATCGATTCGACCTCACAAGAAGCAGTACGACGTCTAGTCGCCTGAAAGAAGTACTCAGTTGGAGAATCGCCTTCTCTCAGCCAGCGCGATTGGCCGCGCAGCACAAACTCCAAGCTGTGCTTGTAAGTCTGTGTCGCCAAGCGTTCCTTTATTCCATTGAAATAAAGAATCAACCCCGGCTGAGTTGGGAGAAGAGCTGCCACCCGAGAGACCTCGGCCGACAAGCTAGAAGCTTGATAGCCACATCGATTGAAACTCGTCTCGACAAAAGACCGAATCTGGAGCTTTCCAACATCCCACCATTGACTAAGAAAAGGAAAGTCAGCTTTCCTCTCTTGCCAATCGTGCCAGAAATCAATGAACTCATTGATGAACTGCTCGGAATTCAACAAATAGTTGTTGAATATCCAGTATGCAGTTCGTCTTTCAACTAGAGTGCTGGTCGCCACTACAAGAAGATGATCGCTAACGGAACACACTTCATGAGTGACACCAACGAAATGTTCTAGTATTCCAGGTGAGACGTAAAGTCTATCAATTCTGGAGCCTGCGAGACTTCCATGGATATTTCGCGAGACCCTCGTGTATGATCTAGTCGTAGGATGCATCCAACGATAGATATCCACGAGTCTGAAAACACCGACAAAATTCCTCAATCGAGTAGCATTGACAGAGTTGAACTCAACTCCAGAGTGCCGATCCATTGAGGGATTCAGAGTGCAGTTGAAATCACCTCCGAGGACAGTTTCACCGCTAAAATTCACCAGACACGACTGAACACTATCAAGAACTTGTCTTGTAATGTCCTGGTCATGAGGAAGGTACACGTTTACTACCTTGATATTTTTGTCTTGAATGACAAAGTCCAAGGAAGAAGCGAAGCCTGGGAAGATATCTGTATAGACAGGAGACGATAGTGTAAATTTGTTGGATACAATGATTGCCACCCCTGAGCCTCGGCGAGGCGCAGGTGTGGCAAACATTGCATAGCCAGTGTGTAAATAAGCATAGCGCTCAAGTTGTGTGTATGTGTCTTGTGTAAAATTCGTCTCCTGTAGAAGTGTAATGTCTATATCGAACATTTTGACATGTTCGATAGTACTGTGTAATCTTGTATGTGCACTTAAACCCCCGGTGTTGATCGAAGCTATCTTGCACATTCAGAGAGATGAAAAGCTCAAACGATGAATGTGCGACGTCTATTGACGAGGAGAATCGGCCAAGCGATGCTCCTGAAGCAACTCCTCCACCTTCCTATGAAGTCGTTCTAACCGAGCAACATCGTTGTACTTCCTCCTCTTCCTGGACTCCTGTTGTAGGAGTTGAAGCTGAGGAAGTAACAGCTCTGGCCTCTCCAGCTCCCTTACAAGAATACTCCAGATTTTATCTGAATTCTTCTTGTACTGGAGCTGGGTAAGAATTTCGGAGATCTTCTTCCTAGGAAGGGTCTCCATCCCTTTCGAGACTTCAAATTGGCTACCAGTCGAAATGATGCTATCACACGACTCGTAGCCACCGAAGCTCGAAAGACCAGTGTCATCCAAGCCGGTCATGTCGCAGTCCGAAAGCTGCTCGTGAGACACCACCGCGTCCCTTACTACAACCTTCGAACCGCGAGCTCCACTATCGTCCTCCTCCGAGTGGGGCCGCTTGGATGCGACTGGCTTTGCTGGCTCTGGAGGAGGCAGCATCACCCGGTCAACTTTCTTCCTCCTCGTCCTCTTTTTTTTGACTACTTGGCTATTCGACTCCTCGTCGGAAGTAGCCGTGTTTTCACGTGCCGACGTGGCGCCGTTTACAGCCATAACTATTTTTGCCTCTAGGACAACTTCAGGCACCTTAACCACTGGCTGCTCCAAAATAGCAGGTTGAGTGCCGGCCGAAGGCTCCTTCTCCAGATCCACTACTGTAGCAGTGGCTTCCTTCGAGGGAACCCTCGGTTCAGCCTTCTTCCCGGTTCTCCTGGGGCAGTCAGCAATAAAATGCCCTACCAAATGGCAAGCATGGCATTTCGCTTCCGTGCCAACGTCTATCCAGTATCTCGAGCCGGATATGCTCAGGTAAAAGCCTGACGGAAGCGTACACCCCTTATTCAAGGTGATGGACGCTTCCCGGCTAGTACCGAAGATACCCCGCCCGAGACCCTCGTCCCCAATTTTAATTGGAATGGCGCGAACCCTTCCATGAACCTTCCCGAATCTCCCAAGGAAATTCGCGAGGTCTTCATGTTGGGCTCGCATAGGGACCCGTGAAAACACGACCTTCGTTGGCTTCTCTTTTAGCGGGAATGGAACGAGGTGTCTACCCTCCACCTCGATGCCCTCAAGCATGAGCTTGGTAGCGCTTTCGAGGGTCGTGGTGTACACCTCGACCATTCCTCCAGCTATTATCCCCATGGAGAATAGCTGCTCACAGGAGATGACGCGGAAGATTGCCTTCAGGTATGCGCTCTGAGGACATCCTCTGATGTGCTCGAGCTGCATACCGTAGCTCTCATCCTGCCATCTCCCGTCAAAGAAGCCCTGGAGACCCGCACTGGTCTTGGGCCGAGGCTTACCTGCGTCCAATGGGGCTGGACGAGGAGTGATGCCTTTACTCAAAATTTCTATGGTGGAAGCCTGCTTGGAACCGCCACTTACCTGTGCATGTGAGATCCCTGACTGTAATGCTGGGGACCGTAGTGTTACTGCTTGTCCTCCTTGTACTGTTGGCTGCTTCTTAGAGACGCTTGAAGAAAGCGGTGGCCTCATTACCAAGCCACTAGGCTTTGGCGCTGACGACGAAGCCGTTTTAACAACTTCCGATAATTTCGGACGTTGTCCTTTTACTTCAGGTGCTGCTGGGGTAGCCGCCATTGTAGCAGCTGACGTCCCAGGTACATCTCGGACAGCCTCCGTTGCCCTGGTTACTGTCTGCTTTACGGCCTCTTGAGTAGGGCCCTTAATGGCCTTTTCTGTGGGCCCTTGGTTAATTTTTTCGGAAGAAGAAGACTTATTACTCTTCTTCCTCCTTCCATTTAATTTGGGGGGATCATCAGTCCCCCCAGAGTCACTGCTGTTTTCACTCATTTTGAGTGGCGCAGCGTGAATTTACCTTTTTTGTTTTTATTCCAACGACTTAATTTTTGATTTAATTTAATTTAATGTTTTTCACTTCACAAAATTTTAAAAGTTTCTGTTCGGGTCACTAGAAAATATTTTACGGTATTCCCGTTGTCATGGCAACGGCCAAATTAAATTAAATTATATTTTGAAATGTCACTACAATTTTATTTTAAGCACTTTTTTCACAATTTTGCTGGATTTATTTTTAAGATAATCTACTTCAGATAACTCTGGTTGTTGTACACTATTGCTGATGGCACTTCTTAACTTTTTCACTCTTTTATTATTACTTTTTGTTTGATTTCTTTGGAGCCAAAATTGACACGTCCGCTCTCTTTAGAATAATAATAATAATAATAATAATAATAATAATAATAATAATTAAAATAAAATATCGATATGCAAAATGATCATAAAGTGCCGCGCGTCCCGCACTATGTTAAAGCTCGGAAGCAGTATATAATTTAGTCATATGTTTTTCTGCCAGGCAGAGTTCTAAGCTCTCGCATCAAGTGAATTATGGTCGCCACAAGTGTTGGTTAAGGAGTACATCGTGCTCCCGTGCCACGTCAGACTCACTCTGAACCTTAAATTCCTACACATAGCTATCAGCAACGCCGATGCTCTAGTTACATTAGTGTTTCAAATCTACCGGTTTATAGGTGTGTTTTAAATTTACGAGTATGCTCGGGCGGAAGACAGACATTATTAGCATAAGCACCTATCCTAGCGTCCTTTTGGGTATACACCTCTTTATAGTCAAGGCAGAGGCCCTAGTTATAAGTACATACCTTATCATTTTTGAATTTACGAATATTTAGTGGCAAGGCAGAGGCCCTAGTTCCATAATCACTTACCATATGGTCTTTTTTGCGTTTCTTTTTAGTTACATGCGATGCCAAGCCTTGAATTTATTTCCCAATTATCTGATGAGTTGAATAAAAGTTCTACATAGAAAACAGCCGTCATAGCGTTACCGTCCGCAGTATTCCTAGGGTACAAGTTATTGAGTGAGTGTACAAAACTAAAGGTAGAGCAAGTATCGAGTATTAGTATAGATTAAGCAGTGAGCTATGCTAGTTTGTCATTAAGATTTACACCAGTATAGCGAGGATAGAAATTAAAGGGTCTTGAAAAATGAAGGAGTACATTGTAAAGTAACCTGACGGGAGTAAATGATCCATCAACGTTGGAGCTGAATCAAGCTAGCTCGTAGCTCCCACTCCGGAATGCCTTTCGGGTTGACAAAAATCACGTAAATGAGTATTTCGCATTCCTAGAAGCAGAGCGAGAACAAAGTAAGACAAGATACCTCTCGTGTTACCTCCTGTCTAAATATAGTATTCTTGAATACAGCGTGACTTCTTAAATCCTGTAGGGATGAGTGTAAGATAGGTGAAATTGGTTTGAATGATAGAAAGTTAGGTATTATTGTAGTTCTTAGAATTACAGCATTATATAAAGTACCTGCAAAAATTTTATGTTACTAGCACACGGAGGTTAATAAACGTTAACATGAATCAGTAGAAAAGTTTCTTTTCTTTCCTCCTCTCCCTGAGTGTCTCTCCTCTCTCCAACAGGTGGAATCACTAGGGTCATCGAATAAGTAAGGTAATAACGTAAGTGATGTATGTAGTCTCTTCAGTACTTCTGTGTGGTGCGCTCTTCGTCGTATTTCTTTGTAGATCTTCGGTGTTGTTTGACAAGGCACGATAACTTTGTCGGTCATGGTGCCTTGGCAGTTAGGGTTTTTTTTGTGAACCCACCCCGGACTCTCCGCTCATAGTCCGAGCGTGCCGACCTGATTAGCTGTCACAAAGTAAGCTATCAACTCATGCTGGCACACAGACTTTACGTGCTCCCAGTCCTCACTCATTTTCCTAGTACCGTAACAAATTGGCACCCAACGTGGGGTCACCCAGGATAGATTACGGCGGCCCGAAGATGACTTTTAGGTGGTGTAATATACATTCATATGAAGCCTTTGGAAACTTAGCTTTAATTTTAGAAGTTAGTTTTAAGAATGTAAAAAGACACGAGCGGCTAACTTCAGCTCAGAGGTTGATACGTCAATAAAAATGCTTGTGAACGGTCAGCCAGAGTTATTCCATTTTTGTAATTGTCCATCGTCTCTCAAAAATAACCCAGCCTAGCACCACCATTTTGGCCACGAGGATACAGGTAACCAAGCATGGCAACCATCATCATAAATTTTGCTGATGATTTAAGAGACGTCATCGGATGACGAAAACCTGGGTGAGGCCACAACAAAAAACATTAAAAACGTGGATATCAAAGAGCAAGTAATTATGTCTGAATTTATTGGGGGTATTGAATTTTTCCTACCAGGAGAAGATTTCCAGTTGTATATCGAAAGATGAATAGCCTGCTGTAGTTAAATGGGATCAGTGATGATAAAAAAAAGTAAATTATCTAATTACTCTTATCGGGTGAGAATGTTATAAAGTAGCCAAATCGGTATCAGCGCCAATAGCAATTAAAAACTTGAAATACGACCATATAATTAAGCTTTTAACAACTCATTTTAAGCCGAGCAATAATGTAATTTCCGAGAGCTTTAAATTTAATAAACTAGATCAAAAAGCATCTGAACCAATAAAAGAATATGGAATTCATCTCAAAAGTTTAGAAGAAAATTTTAATTACGAAGAATCTTTAGAATCTTAGCGCATAGCTAAGGGATCGTTTTCTTGCTGGCTGGAACCACAATAAAATCCAAGCCAGGCTGCTGAATGAAACGAAGTTAACATTTGAATCGTGTAACAAGAAAACTGAAAAACGAATTCAACCCAAATGGATGGTAATTTAAATTTAAATAAATCAGCCATTTTAAATACTTCTCCTGGTCGATCGGCAGAATCAACCTGCTGGTGCGCCCCATACCGAGCTCCTATGCTTCATCCTCACTTTTACACTTCATTCACACCTTTATCAGGATCGATCAACCTCACTGCAATGGTACCTGGCAACTGCCGCATGCTACGATTGCCTTGTGGATCTCATATCGTTTTTGCATAGTACTCAGCCACACCAGCAGGCTACTCCTAGTCCAAGTAGTTGTGTATGTCATATTACAAATACAAGACCGGGGATTTCGGTTTGCAAATTCTGGTTTACAACTCGGCCATCCTATTCTATCACCGGCTTCAGTGATGAATATCATGCATTATAGTACCAACCTACTTTCAGGTGGGTGGCACAGAATTCTTCACTTCTATTTTAACCAATCAAACCACCTTACAAATCTTTTAACCTATTTACACTAGATTAGGGAGAGCACCTCGTATGTCTTTTAACCAATATTAGGTAAGGCAGAGCACCTCGTATGGCTTTTAACTAATAGTAGGTAAGGCAGCGCACCTCGTATGTCTTTTAACCAATATTAAGTAAGGCGGCGCACCTTTTATGTATTTTAACCAACATTAGGTAAGGCAGCGCACCTCGTATGTGTTTTAACCAACATTAGGTAAGGCAGAGCACCTCGTATGTCTTTTAACCAATATTAAGTAAGGCAGCGCACCTCGTATGTCTTTTAACCAACATTAGGTAAGGCAGAGCACCTAACAAATCTTGTACCAGGATAGGACTTCAATTAATCGTATCATGAATTCAAATACAATAATTTTTCTTGAAACACATTTTATCAGTGAAGTACTTACATATGTTTTTTTCTTAATATTACTAACAGGCTTCCGCGGTTATATTTATGGCAAGATTATTTTTTAAGTGAACTAGGACATTTTTTTTCTAACATTAGTCTTGTAAATTCTTTTCATCTTCTTCGTCTATATTGTCCATTAACTCTACCTCGGCGAGTTCAAAGTCGCCGATTTGACACCAGGGTCGCATCCTATCAGCCGAATAAACTGATTGAAATGGTCTACCAGAAATCTGAGTTCCTAGAGGATCAATTAATAAATACCTATCGATCCCTAATACCTTATTGACTATATGGCCCTTTATGTTTTGGTAAATGCTTACGTGGCTGTCCCGTGGCTGGTGGTTCATACCTTATCAGGACCATATCATCATTATTACAAAGTCGCGGTTTTAAATGTTTTTCATTATACCTTTTTGACACCTCTCGAGTATTTTCATTAATCTTTTGGGCTACCTGTTCCCTTAATTCGGAGAGCGAAACTTCATTTTGCTCATCTAGCAGAACCACATATACCGCGGCTGCTAGTTTGTTTCCTAATATACCCTTAGGCTCATAACCAAGAACGACGTGTTGAGGGCTAAAGCCGGTTATATTGTGTATTGGACTATTTAGTCCCCATTGTATGACAGATATATTAAGGTCCCAGTCTCTCCCATCTAATCTTTGTGTTGTAGTCGCAATTGATGTGGATATCGTTCTAAAATATCTTTCTACCTGCCCATTAGCGCGAGGTGTTTTTACGGCTGTTTTGACATGATTAATGGAATTTTCACTACAAAAGTTTTCAAATGCATGAGATGTAAATGAACTTCCCCGATCGCTTATTATCTGTTGAGGCAGTCCAAAGTATTGCGATATTTCTGACAACATTTTTATGACATATCGGACGCAAGTGCTTTTCACCGGTTTTAGAATGACAAACTTCGAAAAAGGATCAACTAAGCCTATCAAATGCATATTCCCACCTGAACTTTTTGGGTAAGGACCCAAATGGTCTATGTGGAATGGTATGGGCCTTACCTCATTTACATGTAGATGGTATCTTGTCTCGTCTTTATCCCTTTTATTATAGAGACAATCTATGCAATTGCTAACATATTTCTTTACTGCATTTCTCATACGCTCAAACCAATACGTCTTCGGCAATTCATTTACTGTTCTGTCTATACCACCATGTTCAGTATCTTCATGTGCTGCTCTCACTACGTTCAATCGGAATCCATGCGGAACTACTAGCCGTATACTGCTGTTGATTCCGATAAACTCTCTCTCCCTTAAGTTTATAGTCCTCTAGTTTATTCTTTTCGTTCGGTTCGCTTTGGATTTCTCCACTTAAACAGCACTTTATATGTTTCAATTCCCTATCGTGACTTGTAATAGAGCAACCCAATCTGTTTCGATTGTTCCTGTAACCATGATATCGTAACCGACTTCCTCCATTTCGGGTTCATGGTTATTTGCCGCTCTACATAATGCATCAACGTGACGCATTTGATTCCCTGATCGATATTCTAGAGTGAAATTGTATTCTTGGATCTTTAACCACCAACAGGCTATTCTCGGTATCAGATCCTTCTTTTCATGCGTCAATCTCAACGAGTTACAATCTGTAACTATTTTGAAATGTTTCCCTAACAAACAGTACTTGCATCTTTCTAACGACTCAACTACCGCTAAAGCTTCAAGCTCATAGCTATGAAACTTTTGATCCAAGTGCGTTGTCGCCCTGCTAAAGTATGAGACCGCATGCTTTTCCCATTTTCATGCACTTGTAACAATATACCGGCTAGACTTTTACTACATGCGTCTGTATGTAATTCATGATTAAATTCAGGCCAGTAAATTTCCAGTACTGGTTTAGAGCACAACTTTTCCTTCAGTTCGATAAATGCTAATCTCTGTTCTGCATTCCTTTAGAAAACTTTATCCTTTCTCAATAATTTATTTAACGGATTAGCCAACTGAGCATAATTTGATATGAATCTTCGAAAGTATCCCGTTAAACACAGAAATTGCCGGACTTCCTTCAATATCGTTGGCTCAGTATATGCGTGCATGGATTTCAACTTGTGCTCACCTGGCAGCAATTTCCCATTACTAATTGTATGGCCTAAATAGGAAACAGCTGTTGTGAAGAATACACACTTCTTTAAATTTAGTGTCAAGTTCTCTTTTTGTAATATCTTGAGTAAATCTTCAAAATTTTCCATTGTTTCCCTTATGGTTTTACCTACAATTAAAATGTCATCCATGGAAGCAAATATGTTCTTTCGTTGGACTTTAGATAAGATGATCATCATAAGGCGCGCTAAAAACCGCAGGTGCATTACATAGCCTGTACGGCATTCGCACAAGTGAGTGCAGTGCGTGGAGTCAATCAGATCGGACGTTGCCTTTGTAGATCAAATAATCTAAACATATATCCAACCAATTAATTTAAGTCAAAAGATAGTGTTGTGCTAAACATTTTCAAACTAATCAATTCGATAATTATTTAAATTCCGACGCGATCGTTAAATTAATAAATAAACAAAATAAATTTTATCCGCCAAGTGAAGGGCTCTTCTATGCCCTATCAACATTCTATAAGCCAGCAGTACGGTAACGTTTCCTTTCCTTCTCTTCATCTGTGATCAGTACAAATGCATTAGCACTTGTCACTGTTCAGCAATCCGGGTGCACTCAGCTGTGGTCATTGAACTGCACAGTCTGAGGTATTGAAAGCAGCAATAGGCATAACAATATTGTTGTTTTTTTTTACCTCGCTGTGTCGTTGACTGCTGCTGGTGGCGCCCGAATTTTTGTGTTGTTGTGTGTCGCTTTTTTTTTTTTTTGCTTTTTTGTTTTTGCCTTAAGCATGCAGAATTTCATTTTAGATTTCTGCAACATTCGCGGATTAAGAGCAAATCGGTTTTCGGTGTACTGCCACCTTAACTCAAAAAATCCGGCAATTCTTGCGCTAAGTGAATCCAAGGTCGTTTCTGATGCTGATATTAGTCAGTATCACGTCCTTGGTTACAGCTTCGTGCCTCTTTTTTCTCAGCATAGAGGGATCGCAGTATATGTTCGGAATGATGTGGCCTTTACCATTCTGCATGATTTTCCTTCTGCTAATCCAGAGTTTAACTATATCTGGATTAGGTTCAAACTTCACAAGCATATCATATACTTCTGTTTCCTTTATCGCAGCCCAAATATGTCTGATGACGACACGGTATCCGTATTTGACAATATCTCCAACAATATTGATCATTTGCTTTCTCTCTTCCCCTCTTCCGAGATCGTCCTGGCAGGCGATTTTAATGTTCATAATATACCGTGGCTCAGACATTCTTCTACCACTAGTCCTGCGGGCCGTTTCGTTGAACTCTTCTGTGCATCATTTAATTTCCAACAGCTAGTGGATGCACCAACGCGAATTCCTGGTGCAGCTGGAGATAAAGCTAATTTACTCGACTTGTTTCTAACATCGCATCCTGACAAATATTCCATCTCAGTCGGGTCCCCTCTCGGAAATTCAGACCATTGTTTAATCACGGCTCAATTTACCACCTCAAACCTGTGCCGCCCAACTCCTCAACCTACAAGTAGGCTTCTTTGGCACTATAAGAATGCTGATTGGGAAAGTCTCAATAAGTATCTTAGAGAAATTGATTGGTCGGTCTGCTTTGCTTCGAGGGATGTTGATGAATGCACATTAGAATGTAGTAACATACTAAATCTTGGCATGCGTGAATACATTCCGTATGCCTACAGCAGATCTCAACAACAGCATGATCGCCGATAAGCGCATCCAAGCTATAAAAGCGAAAGAGTCTGCTTTTCGCGCGTATCAGTTGCATCCATGTCCGGAAATGAAACAAGTCTACAAGACTGCACGGAACACCTGCAAGTCCATTATCTAGAGAGAAAAATTCCTTTTTGACCAGAATGTTAGACAAAGAATCTTGGCAAGCCGCAAAGGTAGTCCCTGGTCAAAACCATCGCTAACAACTTCACCAGTTCCTCTATACCTTCAATACTTAATAATGGTGAAGTGATTGTTGACTCCCTGGATAAAGCAAATATTTTAGCTGCTAGATTCGCTTCAAATTCTTGTCTTCCACCCACTTCACATACACCTGTTTTGCATCGCCCGTATGAATGTGTACAAGAGCCAATACACATTCGTACGAGGGATGTGTTCAGGGTCCTTAAGGGGATCAACGTCTCCAAAGCCGCAGGTCCTGATGGTTTTTCGCCCCTGTTAATTAAAAGCTGTGCCTTATCCTTGGCTAAACCTCTGCGCAAACTATTCTACTTGTCTTATTCGACAGGAAAATTTCCAACTGCTTGGAAGCTAGCTCACGTTCAGTCTATTCCCAAGAAAGGAGAGGGTAGCGATCCCTCAAATTATCGACCAATTGCGATCACTTCGATTCTTTCAAAGGTTTTTGAATCTATCATTAACTCAAAATTAATGAAGTATCTAGAAACTAATCATCTCATCAACGATCGCCAATATGGCTTCCGAGCGGGAGGCTCATCTGGAGACTTGCTGACCTTTCTTACGGAACGTTGGAACCGTAGTCTTCACAATTTTGGTGAGTCTACAATCGTTGCTCTAGATATTTCAAAAGCCTTTGATAGAGTCTGGCATCCAGCCCTTTTAGCCAAATTTAAAGCACTTGGTCTCTCCCCTCCTCTTCTATTATGGATCCCATCTAGTCGCCAAATACGTGTTGTATTAGATGGCGTTACATCTGAACCGCATCCCATAAATGCCGGTGTGCCTCAAGGCTCTGTTATCTCTCCAACTCTCTTTTTAGTTTTCATTAATGATCTGCTTTCCCTTACTTTCAATCCCATCCATAGTTTCGCAGATGACAGTACTCTTGATTTCGCTTACTCCTTTGACATTCTTGCGAAATCCAGGGGGAATGCCGAATGTGTTAAACGAGATTGCATGACTAGATCATTGAATAACGATCTTAACAGTATCCTCGCTTGGGGCAAAGCGAATCGCGTCGAATTCAATGCATCTAAGACTCAAAGCTGTCTCATCTCATTAAAACAAGATCATAACTTAACCACACCCGTTTCTTTTGATGGAGCATTAATTTCTGATTCACCGTCACTAAGCATTCTTGGCATTAATATTTCCATTTAGTTAAACTGGACAGATCACATCTTCTCTGTTGCCAAAGAAGCATCTAAATGTCTTGGATTTCTGAAAAGGTGTAAGAAATATTTCAGCCCGTCAAATCTAGCGCTTCTCTACAAGTCCTACATTAGACCTAGAATGGAATACAACTCCCATATATGGGCCGGGGCTGGTCGCACAGCCTTAGCTTCATTGGATATTGTCCAAAAGAGAGCCTTCAAGCTCATTGGCGATTTGGCAATAACTTGTCATATCGACTCACTCGAGCACCGCCGCAATGTTGGATGCCTTTCGCTCCTTTATCGCTATATGCATGGTCAATGTTCTGATGAAATATCTAGTCTAATCCCTTGTAGAATGATTCCCGCACGCAATACTCGCGCTGCAAACCGCGCACATCCTTTAACCCTTCAAATTACTTTCGGCCGTACAGTAAAATTCCGTGATGCTTTTTTATCCCGAACAGTGCGAATGTGGAACAGCTTACCATCTTCTGTTTTTCCTCCGGCATACAATCTGCGGAACTTTAAGGGCGACACACATCGGCACCTCCGCCACTCTCCTCACATCCCCTAATCCTTTCCCTATCTCCTTCCTGCCATGCTGTGCTTTGCATCATAGGGTATTCCCTGAGCTTGGCTTAATAATATATATAAAATAAAAAAAAAAAACTGATAGTGCCCTTTTGGTGTAACAAAGGCAGTGTACTGACGTGACTCGGGTTTTATTAGCACCTGATGATATCCGCATTTCAAATCTAAGCTTATAAAAACTTTTCCCGTTGCCATATTATTTAATTGCTCCTCTATGTTTGGAACAGGAAAATTCTCTTTTTTTGTTATGGCGTCCAATCGCCTGTAGTCAACACACATTCTATAAGTATTGTCCTTCTTTTCTACTAATGTAAAAGAAAACTGAAAAACGAATTCGATCCAAATGGATGGTAATTTAAATTTAAATAAATCGACCCTTTTAAATACTTATCCTGGTCGATCGGCAGAATCAACCTGCTGGTGTGCCCCATACCGAGCTCCTATGCTTCACACTCACTAGTACACTTCATTCACATCTTTATCAGGAGATCAACCTCACTGCAATGGTACCTGGCAACTGCCACATGCTACGATTTCCTCGTGGATCTCATATCCTTTTTGCATAGTACTCAGCCACACCAGCATGCTACTCCTAGTCCAAGTAGTTGTGTATGTCATATTACAAATACAAGACCGGGGATTTCGGTTTGCAAATTCAGGTTTACAATCGGCTATGGAGAAAGCAAGCACAATGAAATGATAGAAGCAGATTTGAAGGTTTTAAGACCAGACCACTTGCACCATTTACGCAATGGTCATTTATCCATCAAACGACGGGGCCAGGATCGGCGTAAATTTCGAAATAAAACTCAGTCAAGAAGTCGTCACGGTGATCAAAGGGCAAGCAAAGATCAGTTTTTTCGTTGTGGACAGGTAGGTCATTTTGCAGCGCAATGTTACGCAAAAATTCAGACACTAGCAGGTTACAACCGAGGACGTGAAGGAACAAGCAAATTCAAGGAACGGGAGAGCAGAACCAGAAATTCAGCTGGAAAAAATATAGAGGAAGCAGCATATAGTTTCAATCAACTTGAGTTAAACAGCATACATAGAATTAATGACACCAGCTGTTCAGCTAGAGGTAATCACCAAAGAAATACGTCTGAGTGCATCCAGTTAACACTGTATTGTTAACATGGAAATTTACACCGGAGCAACAGTTTCTGTCATAAGTGAAGATATGTATAATAAGTTTTTTAAGCAGGTTACATTAACAGAAAATGTTTGTAAATTGCAGGTTGTACCAGGAGATAATGTGATGGTTGATGGTGTAATCCCCGGGCAAGTGTCAAAATCAAAAAACAATAAGATATTTCAGCTTGAATTGGTTGTAATTGCAAGCAATAAGGTTTTTTACCGCTCATTGGAAGGAAATGGCTAGATATGTTATGGCCTAATTGGAGAAACTGCTTTACGGTAAAGAATGTATATCTAGTCAATTGGGAAAATCAATTTAAAACCGGCCGGGATATTTTTGAGAGACGATGGATAAAAAACTCTGGCTGACATTTCACAAGCCATTTTTATAGACGTCTCAACCTCTGAGCTGAAGTTAGCGGACCCTGTCCTTTTACATTCTTAAAACGAAGTTCTAAAATTAAAGCCAAGTTTCCAATGGTTTTATATGAACGTATGTTATACTTGGGACTGAGGCTTCGACGATTCTGAGTTCTAACCGGTGGCAAGTATTCGGAGTCGGAGTCTTATATCCAGTGAATGTCGCCGAAGACTAACAATCTTTAGTTTCGTTTTCGCAATACGTTTCCAGTGTTTTCTTATGTTCAGATCTCATTTCGACTTCTGAAAAATGTGTCTAGTAAAGTGAATATCGCGAGTTGAAAGTTTCGTTTATTTTATGTTTCCCTCTGGCCTTCAGCCATGGAAATGGCGGGCGGCCTCACTCAAGTTTTTGGTTCGATTCTCACGGAGGCCAGTATTTTTTGGTCATCTGGCTGGACACGGTCATGCATCTGCGAGATGACACCGTGGCTGCAAGCGATCTAGTCAACCTTATGCATGGCTCTGCCCAGCTGGAGAGCCAGATAGACGCAGCAGTCCGAAGAGAGGAAGGAAAGAGTTGTTGGAGGATGGGAACGGTGCCAGAGACATTCAATAATCAGGCGTTGGCATACCGCTAGCTGCCTGCCTCGAAAATCTCAGGTGGCACTCTCAGTCTCCGGCATGTCTGACTAACCTTTCTTAAGACTTTCCATGAGGACGTCGAACTCCTTTTAGATTTCTTTTTACTTCCGCACACACCCACTACGTCACTTGTCTGAAGAGGTCCTGATCAGGTGGGAGGAAGGGAAAAGGTGTTGGAGAGTGGGAACGGCGCCAGAGACCTTCAGTAATCAGGAAGTTGTATACTGCTAGCAGCTTGGCTGAAGAATCTCTGGCGGTGCTCTCTGGCTTTGGCATTTTCGACCGACCTGTCTTCGGATCTTCAATTTTCACTTGCCTAAGAGAGAGATTAATGGAAGGAGAAATTGCTTCGGGTGGAGAAAGGGAGAGGGAGTAGTACATCAATTTTTTTTTAAACATTTTTCTTAATAGAAGAAAATTGTTATTTTTTGTTACGCATTCTTCTTACCAGTAGGAATTTTTTTATCTTTTCGGTATACATTCCTATACATTCTTCTTAATAGGAGTAAGAACCTTTTTTAATCTTCTCGATATACATTCCAATACACTATTCTTAGTAAGAGAAAATAAATTTGTTTAATTTATCGTCACGCATTCGTCTTAGTAGAAGAAAAGATAATTTTCAATTTTCGTTTCTACGCAATCTTCTTAGAAGAAGCACATTTCTATTAACTTTCCCCTTTGCGACCAATTTTCTTTGAATTGTTAGAAGATTTTCCTCGAAGCTATTCAGTGACAAGCCAAATCTTGACCAACGTACCATACGACTGTCGGGCGGCACACAGTAGGGAAGTTGGCTTCAATTTTCAAAGGCCCCTACGAAGTGATTTACGTTCACAGTCCTGAGAACGGTACTATCCTCCAAGGGAAAAAGCTCGAGCGGATTCATACGAATCGGTTGAGGAAATACGATGAATGACGTCAGGATAGTGTTATTTATTCTCTCTTCTCATTACAGAAAGACGACTCATTACTTGGATTTAAGCACAAGGGAATAATTGCAGAATTTAATTTATTTGTTTATTTTTTCCCATTCCGTTAGTTTCTTTCTTTTTGTTTTTGCAGACACAGACGAAACTACAGGTAAATAATAAAGAAGATTACGTTAAGAAGGCCGGGCTGATAGAGTTGCTAAGAGAGAAGTAAGTATACTTGAGAAGGAGAGAAAGGAGAGAAATTAAAGTTTTTAAAGAGGCTGAAGAAATTTGATTAAAGAAAAGATAAGAGATTTTAAAGGAAAGAATTGAATAAAATAAAAAAAAAGAAAAAAAAAGAGATTTTAAGGAAGGAAATTACAGAAAGAAAGTGTGTAAAGAGATTTTAAATAAAGAAAAAAGAGACACACATGATAGAAAGTAAAAACAAAGTCATAAACGTTATATAGGATAATAGACTAGTTGGTAAAAATCATATATAAACATAGGCGCCGGTATTTCAAAATTGGCTTGGGAACTCATCAGAGTAAAGTAAGAAAACTGCGAGCGAAGCGAGCAAAATAGGGCCGCAGGCGAAAGTTTTTCTGAATAATAATAATGGTAATAATAATAATAAGTATACTTACCAATCAAACTGACCCATTAGAGCAAAGTTAACGAAAATTGGGGCACCAAATTTGACAATTCAATTACCTAATAGATATACATATATAAATATATATATATATATATTTTTTGTGAAGTTCTTTCAACCTCGATGTTATCTTTAACCAAATTCCAGTAAATATGTATATAAATTGTAGAGGGATGATGAGCAAGAAATAAATAGAACGCATCTTTTTATTTGAAAAAGTACCTATCACAAAAAATATTTATTGTTTTCCAAAAAAATTCTACATTCCTAGATACTGCGGCGACCCAAAGTTTGGAAAATCTTTGACCATAATGCCTCCCTTTTCCCAAAACACTCTGATGTCCCAAACTTCCAAAGTGAGTGTTACACTCACTAACATGAATAACAGTAGCGACACTGACAATAAAAACCAGGGAAGTAAAAAACAGCAAAGGAGTCAAAATACGAATGTAGGTAACGTCCTATATTATATTGTTTGAAACTTGAAATGTTTTTATTTAAAAAAAATGCATAGTGCGAAATGAAAAAAAATATAATTCTTCTAGGAATAACAAACAGTCAAACACTAATCTAAATATATTGAAGGAAACATAGCTCATAAGATTACAAAACAGCCGCCCATAGGTACCACACTAATTTTTGGCGACGGCGAATGTATTCATTCTTTGGCTTTGTCTTTTTATAAATTCATCCGCAATTTCGTTACAGTTGACGGATTGGGCTATGTCACGGTGGCAGTTCAAAATAGTTATGCTATTCAATCTTTTTTGAGACATAGTACTGCGGAGATACCATTTCAGTCGTCTAAGACAAGAAAAACTTCTTTCTGCAATGCATGATGTTGTAGGTATCGTCATGTACAATTTTAGAGCTTTCACGTACTCGTGCAGCATATTTTTCAATGGTTCATCATCTGGCACAGTTTGGAGTTTCACATTCTGGGTGGAGCATATATCGAAAAAAATTTCCCTGTGAAGAGTGAGTCTGTCAGCATCAAAATCATCTTGGTACTGCTGTCCCAAAATTCCAAAAGACGCATTTTTTTCAAGCAAAAATGATTCAAATGTTTTAATTTTATCAATGTTTTCTGTTTGAAAACGCCTAGTGGGGGTTCCGATGCTTGTGTCTAGATATTCGTAATATAAAATTCTGTAAAACACTTTGGGGTCCTTTGGAACGTGTTCCTTATGTGACCCACCAAATCTTGCAGAAATTTTCCTTTGCTTTGGGAGCTGTGGCTCGCCCAATTCAATAATCTGTTTGCTTTTCTCTATCGAAGTTTCCCATACAAGATCACATTTGCTTTCTTGTATGTAGCTTATGAGTACATCTTTTAAGTTGTAAACAATCTTCAACATACCGTCAAACGTGGTTTTTGAATTTTGTAGTCCGGCATTAGCAATTTCCATTTTTTAAAAAATAAATATTGTAATATTCAAAAAGAAGTAGAAGTCAAAACTGCACAACTTTTTACAAAAACGATTGGCTTTCGCACCAGCTTCAGTCTTTTCTTTGCTTATTTTAAATATGAATTGCAATAGGGAGTTATAATTTTCCAATAAACTTTTCAGCGAGATAATTTTCAAGCACCATCTTGTAGGGCAAAGTGCCCTTATAAGTTTTGAAGATGGTTCGGTGTCATGTTTGAGGTTTTTGAAGATTTCTAGCCTTTTAGGCGAATCTCTAACAAAATTGATGAGATCTTCCACCAGCAGTATAAAATCATGGATTTTCGACACGTTATTGAATGAGCTTTGAACAACAAGATTGAGAGAGTAAGCAAGACAGTGCACAAAAATTGCTCGGGGATCATCAACAGCTAAACGCGTTTGTAGACCATAATGGCCCCGCTAACATTGGCTGCTTCGTCGTAACACTGACCACGGCAAAACTTCAACTCAATTTGAGAAACAAGAAGAATATCTTTGATAACCTTATATAGCGTTTCTGTGAGAGCAAGTCTCGGACGTGGGAGGGAGTGCCGGTTTTTTAATGGACAACTCAGTTTTTTTTTTAACTTCAAATATAAATTTTTATTAAATACTTCAATGTATTATAAATTCATTTGCTTAACCTAATATCACAAATTCATTTACTAAAAAACTAACCTACAAACTACTAAAATTCAATATATAATTCAACAAAAAAATTCAAATAAAACAAAACAAATTAAAAATTCAAGTAAAATTCAATTAATTAGTGATGATTGCGTTGCCCGTCTCCTTTAATTCGTCTTATTCTAGAAAAAGGAAGTAGAAGAATTAATCGTCTATGAGAAATAAGTTCTAGAACAAAGAAGAAGAAGAAGTCTTAATCGTCTATGAGACAAGTATTCCTATATAATTTTAAGAGTGCTATTTTTAGGCACACGGGCAGCAAATTCTACTATAAACAAGAAGAAGATTACAGATTATTCTCTGCAGCAGAATTATTCTTCTGCGTAAATGTGAGCAGCAGATTATTCTCTGCAGCAGAATTATTCTTCTGCGTACATATGTGTAGGAGATGTAGAAGATTATTCTCTGCGGCAGAATTATTCTTCTGTTTAGGTGTGGGCAGGAGATTGCAGATTATTCTCTGCGGCAGAATTATTCTTCTGCTTAGGTGTGGGCAGGAGATTGCAGATTATTCTCTGCGGCAGAATTATTCTTCTGCTTAGGTGTGGGACGGAATATTGGAAATAATAGGACTTTCAGATTATTCTCTGAAATATAGAATTATTCTTCTATTTTGGAGGTTGGGAATGATATTCTTGTCGTTCGGATTATTCTCCGAATCAGATGAGCTCTGAAACAAGAATGCTTTTCTGCTGCGGGTCGTCGGCTTTATATAGCCGCTGTATCCAGTTATATCTGTTTCGCCTCTTGGTGTTGCCCTAGTGACGGCTTTTGCATTTACTTAACTTTTGATTGCGGCGAATACAGCTGACTGTGGTAATGTCAGTAAATGACATTACGAAAAGTACATAGACAAGAGGATGTGTACTTTTAGGTAAGTTTTGCTTTCTTCTATTGTTTTGTTTATTTATTAGTTATGTTTTATGTTTTTAGATGAAGTGTGACTTCAAAGGGCCTTTTATGGATGCTTTTGCAGCAGGAGTGCTGTGTGCTTTGGATGAAAGCGAATGATCCAGGATGCTGAATTTGATTGGTTTTTTTAGATAAGTATCAAGCTTTTATGATTTTTCTTTAGATTTGATACTGTGTGCTTTCTTTATTAAGTATTTCAGGAAATATCAACAAGAGGATGCATCTGGGGGACATAGATACATCGGTGGACTGCACATCCTCCCGCCTCCAAAAAATTGTAACATTTTTATTTAGCAAAAAGAAAAATAAACTTACGTTTGGTTGATGATATATGTGTAATTTCGCCCTTTTCTTTTTCATCTTCATCTCCACACCTCCAGGAAGACTCCATTTAATAAAATAATTTGCCTTCCTAATTTTGTCCCAAGGTGAGTGCGTTGCTTCGAGTAGCTTAATCACGATCGGCGTGGCAATAATCTTCCCAGCTAGGTCATGTGGTATTCCTACATTGTTAGTGGGAGAATCTTGGAACAGCTTTGGTGGAGTTATCGGCTGGTTCGGCAATTGTGCTGGAGGAGTGACTGGTATATCCATAAATTCAGCTGGAGGCTCAATAATTGTTGCCTGTGTTAATAAGTGATGAGGTGTCTTTGTACCGTTGGTGTTTTTTGTGTACGTTTGTGCACATTTCGGGCCAACTGCTCCAATTTCTTTGACAGGCGTTATTATGTGTAAATCTTCTGGCAGATTTGGTAATGCTGTTGTTATTGCAGGTTTCTGTTTAGCATTCCGTGACGTTGTTGTGTCACGAACTACTGGGTGGTGCTCCTTTGGCCTTAGTTTAGCTCTCGGAGTGTTGTTTTTAATATACAACTCTGGCATATTGACTGGCGTGGTGCTCGTTGCAGTAGGCAGCCTTGGCTGTGTTTGAACACGAATTCCTGGATGTCGTTCCTTGGGCCTTGGCTTGAATTTGAAGCTGTCGTTTGCTTTGGGCTTAGCTTGTAATCTTTTCAGATTAGGCGCTGCTGGCATTGACTCAAATGGTCTTACTAATTTCCGCACTGGAACAATTTCATGTGGTGGCGGTTTGACTATTGCCGACTGAAGCCTGTGTGCCTTTTTTGGTGTTGGCGGGAGTGGGCTGATGGGCCTGATTGGCTTGAAAGATGCCAAGAGCTCTGGAGGTGTAGGTGTGATGTCTACATCCACTGACTCTAAAGACTCGGAGTTGAAAATTTCCAGGAATTCATCCATAGCAGACATGATTAAAAAATGAAAAGTATAAAAGGAAAAAAAAACAACGAATTTGAAACACCGCACTTGTCACTGATCAAACTGAAGTGATTTTTGGCGGGTTGTGGATTCGAATATATTCAAATATAACGGGTGTTTTGGAACTTAGTACTGCCAGAGATCAATAGACTTTGGTGGGGATAATTGATGATTGATTGTTAGGAGATGTTGGTGAGAGGGAGAGGATAGTTTTTTCTTTTAAATAGGACGGGTGAGAATATTTAATTCCTTTCAATTATTGACTGAGGAGGAAAGAGCTCTAAAATGTTTCGCTCCAGTTCGTATTACTGGGGAAATATTATTCTCTTTCATTATTGATGCAATATGAGAGTCTTTGGATGATAATGATGCCATCTGTTGGTGAGAGGTTTAGTTTCTCTGTGATCTAGTTCAGTTTTTGTTTTATTAGATTGAAAAGTTGCTGACACTGAACGAGATGGCGGCACTTTTGTTTCATTTTTCCATTTTGTGTTGATCGTGGAAAGAGTTGTTAAAGTGTAGTGCTTCTTTGCTTTACTTGGTGTATTTCTCCAGTTTTTTCTCTGAACAATGTGGTGTAGAGGTGTATTATGATTCTTGGTGGACACATATTCATAATTTGCGGGGAGTAGGAGTTTTCTTGTATGCACTTGATGTTTTGGTGAGCATATTGGCATGGTGGAGTATTCCCAAACTCTCTTTAGTTTCTTATCCAACTTGGGGTTTGTCGTCGTATAGGTGGATAGCACAGTCGTTGTCGTGCTCTTTATTTCTGGTACTCCTCCTACCAGAATCCAGCCCAGTTCGGTGTTTTGGGCTGTAGGTGTATTGCTAGATCCTCTTCTAATTCCATTTTTAATGATGGCGGCATAGATATTTGCTCCAAGAAGAACATCGATTTCTCCTGGAACTGAGAACGTAGGATCTGCAAGAGGGAGATTGTTTATGTGTTTCCAATTTGACACTTCGATTGTCTGTGTTGGAAGCACATCGGTGATTTTTCGGATTATGAGCATGTTGCTCGCTATTTTAAAATTGTTTTGTAGAGAATTAATTGTGGCTGTGGTTTGCTGTACAGCTGTATTAGTGGGAGTTGAACCAAGTCCAATTAATTCTTGGGTGGTTGGAAATCCTTTAAGCTGTAAGAGTTTACAGGCCTTTTCGGTCATAATAGACACTTGAGATCCAGAGTCTATTAATGCTCGGAATGTCATTGTGATTCCGGATGGTGAAGTGACATTGATCAGAGCTGTGGAGAGGAGAGCTCTTTTCATATTGGCGGTTAGAAAACTTTGAACTTGTTGTTCGTCATTTCTACAAGCTAAGGGTGTGCTTGGTTCAGTTTCCATACTGGAAATTTGGGTAGATTGATTAGGTGATTCTGTCACCGAATCCTTTTGCTCATAGTGGAGCAATGTGTTATGACTTTTGTTACAGTGGTAACACCTTTTATTGCTTGTGCAATTTAAGGTTAGGTGGTTAGGAGATAAGCAATTTTTGCATAAATGCTTATTTGTGACAACTTTATGTCGTTGTCGGGTGTTCATATTCGTAAAGGTTGGACAGTGAAATATGATGTGGTCACCCTTGCAATGGCTGCAAGAGGACCTTTTTGTAGGTGGGTGAACTGGTGTTGAACTTCTGCTTCTATTAAAGAATCCATAAGTTGGTTTTGGTGAGAATGGTTTTCCCTGTGTCATGTTAGAAGATGTATTTCTATTTCCTATCATTTCCAAGGTTCTGAAGCGAGCCTCTATGAATTTAGATAATATTTTTAATTTGGGTAATTCTGTGCTATTGTGAAGGCTCTGCTCCCATATCTGGTGTGTGTCTGGATGTAACTTTTGTACAGTCAAGTATATAATTATAGGATCCCAATTGTTTGTTTCTACACCTAAACTTTGTAATGCTAATAGCGCCTCTGTTATATTGTGTAGTAGCCTTTTGATCTTTCGGCAGTATCATGATTTGTGGTTGGGAGAGACAATAATTTTTTAAGTTCGACGTTGACTAGGATTCGCTTATTTGAGTAGCGTTCCTTTAGGAGTTGCCAAGCTGGTTTATAGTTTGCGTCGCATATTTCATAATGCCTGAGCAATTTTTCAGCTTCTCCTATTAGATTAGTTTTTAAAAAATACAACTTGTCAACGCCTCTTAAATTATTGTTGTTGTGTATAACCGAATTAAATAGATCGTGATATGAGATCCATGTCGAATATTCACCATTGAATGTCGGCAGCTTGATTCTAGGAAGTCTTTCGCTATTGCATGACATTGTGCTAGCAGAACTGTGTGTAAGGTGGATTGTTGACAGATGGTGTTGGTGTTAATCTGTCTATGTCTTCTTCCATGCTTGCTGCTTTTTCAATGCAGTATTCCTGAACCTCGCTGAATGTTTCTTCGGTGAAATATTCTAATTGGAGATCTTCTTTTCTTACTCTCCTTTGTATGGACCTGTGCCGAGTTTGGAAATCTTTCCAATACTCGGTGAACGTTTGTAGGCGTTTTTCTGTCGATTTGACAGTTTTCTTTTTCCCATCTCTTTGATGCCTTCTAAATAAGTCTTCCATTAAATCTTTGACTTCTATTTGGGACTGTACCAACTCTGACACAGAGTCAATGGTTTCGTCACCAACGTCAGATGGAATGGATTCGTCATCTTTCGACATTTTGTATGGAAAGGCTTGAATCACGTGATATTAAGCAATGTATTCAATTTTATATTTGATTGACTGAGTTATCCGGCTCGAAGGACCAATGTGAGAGCAAGTCTCGGACGTGGGAGGGAGTGCCGGTTTTTTAATGAACAACTCATTTTTTTTTTTTAACTTCAAATATAAATTTTTATTAAATACTTCAATGTATTATAAATTCATTTGCTTAACCTAATATCACAAATTCATTTACTAAAAAACTAACCTACAAACTACTAAAATTCAATATATAATTCAACAAAAAAATTCAAATAAAACAAAGCAAATTAAAAATTCAAGTAAAATTCAATTAATTAGTGATGATTGCGTTGCCCGTCTCCTTTAATTCGTCTTATTCTAGAAAAAGGAAGAAGAAGAATTAATCGTCTATGAGAAATGAGTTCTAGATGAGTTCTTAATTGTCTATGAGACAAGTATTCCTATATAATTTTAAGAGTGCTATTTTTAGGCACACGGGCAGCAAATTCTACTATAAACAAGAAGAAGATTACAGATTATTCTCTGCAGCAGAATTATTCTTCTGTGTAAATGTGAGCAGCAGATTATTCTCTGCAGCAGAATTATTCTTCTGCGTAAATATGAGTAGGAGATGTAGCAGATTATTCTCTGCGGCAGAATTATTCTTCTGTTTAGGTGTGGGCAGGAGATTGCAGATTATTCTCTGCGGCAGAATTATTCTTCTGCTTAGGTGTGGGAAGGAGATTGCAGATTATTCTCTGCGGCAGAATTATTCTTCTGCTTAGGTGTGGGACGGAATATTGGAAATAATAGGACTTTCAGATTATTCTCTGAAATATAGAATTATTCTTCTATTTTGGAGGTTGGGAATGATATTCTTGTCGTTCGGATTATTCTCCGAATCAGATGAGCTCTGAAACAAGAATGCTTTTCTGCTGCGGCTCGTCGGCTTTATATAGCCGCTGTATCCAGTTATATCTGTTTCGCCTCTTGGTGTTGCCCTAGTGACGGCTTTTGCATTTACTTAACTTTTGATTGCGGCGAATACAGCTGACTGTGGTAATGTCAGTAAATGACATTACGAAAAGTACATAGACAAGAGGATGTGTACTTTTAGGTAAGTTTTGCTTTCTTCTATTGTTTTGTTTATTTATTAGTTATGTTTTATGTTTTTAGATGAAGTGTGACTTCAAAGGGCCTTTTATGGATGCTTTTGCAGCAGGAGTGCTGTGTGCTTTGGATGAAAGCGAATGATCCAGGATGCTGAATTTGATTGGTTTTTTTAGATAAGTATCAAGCTTTTATGATTTTTCTTTAGATTTGATACTGTGTGCTTTCTTTATTAAGTATTTCAGGAAATATCAACAAGAGGATGCATCTGGGGGACATAGATACATTGGTGAACTGAACAGTTGCAGAATCGGTGAATGGGGTTTCATAAAGACCAAGGAAATGTTCTTTGACAACTAACTTTTCATCTACAATTCTAAAACACACAGACATTTGCTCTTTAGATGATACGTCCGTTGTTTCATCCGCAATGTCATGAGAAAGCCATCGATGTTTAGTTCGACGTAGCCAACTCTTCAACTCAGGTACATCTTCAGATCTTAGGTTCAATAACTGAATGAAATTGGAATTCTCCTCAGTGTGTCCGCGCAAAGGTAATCCTTGAATACCAAGAAATTTAATGGAACTTTAATTTTCAATAGGGCGACTCTTGCTAGTTTCATTTCTGCCTCCTTGGATTTGCTTAGCGCGGACTTTACATTGACTCCCTTATCATACGGCACAAGTGCTTGCAAAGCATTTCGATGAAACTCTGATTTTTCATGAGTTGATAATCTTTCCAATGCTTTCTTCCAATTTGAAAAACCTTCAGTAACGAAGGCTTTGTACGACTGCGTCCACTCTTTCGTGTTCAAGACAGGTATTTTTCTTTTTATGTATGCCGTCTGGCACACTTCACAGTACACTTTGTTAAGGTGCTCATTGAAAATTATCCACCCATACTTCTCTTTCCAAGATTTTTGAAATTGGCGACCACCACTTGCACTTCCACTTGTTTTGTTCATCGTCGGTGTCGGCGATATAGTTGAAGTTGGAGGTTGCGAGGGAGGTTGAGAAGTAGTTGGATGAATACCAGTAATATCAGGATCTTCACAAGCGTCTGTCGAATCAGTGCCTTCAGTATTTGGGTTTTGTATAGTGGCTTCATCAGCTTTCACAACATTTGAAACTGTTGGTAGTGGTAGATTTTGATCACTTCCGCTTTTAGCAACAGGCTTTTTCAAGAAAAAGCTATCCAACTTTCGCTGCATTTTTGCGTCTCTTGGCCTAAAAACATCGAAAACGTAAGATAGGTAACGGGAGTTGATTTTTAGAATACTCATTAACAAGAAATCTGAAAAGTGAAAATTGAAAATTGTTTTTACCTTTCCAATAAACACAAATGACATATGACTTTGAAAACGGCTTTTTAGTTACACCCTTACTACGCAAATATGAAAGCTCTAGTTCGTACTGCTTCAGCCGTCAGTTATGATAAAAATACAAATTGAAAATTATTGTTCCGTAGGTAAGTAGAGGGAGATTATCACGAAAAAACTATAAATCAAACCAAGTGGCGGCCGCATAGGAAGTATACAGTTTGTCGCGAGTCGACAAAGAGGCAGATAGGCGGCAGGCGAAGAGCAACGCCTTTATTGTTTTACCGTGAACCGCCTGCTTTCTGCTTAATCAGCTTGCGCTGCTCTCCGCCTGCCGCCTATCTGCCTCTTTGTCGACTCGCGAGAAACTGTATACATCCTATGCGGCCGCCGCCGCGCCGTACTGTGTTGTAAGAGTTTCTACGATGTACGCCACGACCTCTTGTTTTCAAATTTCAATAGTTAAGGAGGGATGATTGACGCAAAATTTGTATGTGAAGTTTTTTACACACTTAGAAACTTACAAGTCTTACAACATAACTAGATATTGAGCAGTGAGCTAGATAATATGTACACACTTCATCATTATTTGATGTCGATTGTCGAACATAATAAATTGGTAATTGCTCAAAATTTGAAACGTGATTCAAAATTTGGGCTTTATCATTCCAAGAGAACATATTGGGCTGAATCTGAACAAGAAATAGTCCGTGGGAGCGCTGGACTAGAGCTCCCTGGGGACTCGCGCCCCGGAGCCCCCACGGTTCCGGCGCCGGTATATAAATAAATAATATTGTACACATATAAATAAGAATAAGAATAAGAATAAGAATAAGAATTAACTTTATTTCGGCAATGTACACAAGATTGAAATCTTATAGAGTACAACTTTAGTAGTGGTGCTAGAATCACAATCATCAAAATTCAAAATAATAGGAAAAAAAAAACAAAATTTAGATAAGAATTACAACTCAGAAGAAAGAAAAAGCAACAAAAAACAAAAATATTAAAATATAAAATTCACTATGTATATAAAAACAACTAACTAGCGTTCCTTTGCGGAGGAAAAGAAAAGAATAGAAATAGAAGAGCTAGATTATGTGCGTGTTAACGAGTTTTTTAAATGCATAAATGGTGCCAGCCGCCTGTATACTGACATGGAGATCATTCCACAGACGGATGCTTTGGACAAGGTAAGAGCTTTCCATTACAGTCTTATGACAACGAGGCAATACCAGATTTCTATTTCGTTGGGAGGTAGTGAAGTGGAAAAAATCTCTAAGGTACTCTGGCTTATTAACTTTTAACAAATTAAACAAAGAAACCAAGTTTCTTCGTTTAAGGTAAGAGGCAAAAGAACAAGCAAACAAACAAGACCGGATATGTAAGACATGGTCAAATCTGCGCAACCCGTAAATGAACCTCACACAGTCATTTAGGGCAACTTCCATCTTCCGGGTGCATATACTATCCAGTTTGGAAAGACCAAACATCCAAAAGAGAAATAAGGCAAGATTAGTGTTTTTACTAGCTTTAGACGAGAGCGACTAGATAATATATTCGCTGAAAGCCACAGTCTGCGTAAGCCCCCATAAATTTTCCCGATCGTATTGTTAATGTTATCACAGCACTTCATATTTGGGTTCAAGATGATTCCAAGGTTAGTGACCTTATTTAACATGGGCAGTGTAGCTCCGTTCAAAAGTATAGGTGGGATATCAATTTCATTGGGTGAGGTATTATAGAATGTTGTGCAATGTGACTTCCCGGGATTTAGCAGCAAACGATTATAATTGGTCCAGGCACAGATTCGGTCCAAATCAGAGTTAATTCGTGCAATGCAATCTTCGAGGAGACCAATAGGTCTACTTAGATATAGCTGTACATCGTCAGCATATAGATGAATTTTCACATCACGCACAGCTTTCGGCAAATCGTTGATAAATAAGCAGAAGAGCAGAGGACCCAGAATTGATCCTTGAGGAACCCCTCGAACAAGCGGCCGCTCAGGGGAGAGAGAATTGTTCACTTTGACTTGTTGACGACGGTGAGATAACAAGCTCCTGATCAGGGAAACTGCTGAAGAACTGAAATTAAAGGAAGATGACAGCTTCTGAAGAAGAATGCGATGGTCCACGCAATCAAAGGCTTTCGAAAAATCCAACAGAACCAAGGGTGTGAACTTGTCACGGTCCAAAGCCAGTCTTATGTCTGAAGATACTTTTAACACTGCAGTTTCACAGCTATGGGAAGAGCGGAAGCCCGATTGCCAGCATGTTAATAGGTTGCTGGATTCCACATATTGCAGTATTTGTCTGTACATGAGCTTTTCTAGTACTTTCGATAAAAAACACAACAAACTTATTGGCCTATAGTCAGCGTATGATTGTGGAGAGGACTTCTTGGGCAGCGGCAGAACAGTTGCAACTTTCCACTCATAAGGGAACGTAGATGACATTAAGCAAGTGTTAATGATATGTAGAACATATTTACCAATGTACGGTACTAGCATTTTGATAAACCTGGGTGATATGCTATCTGGACCGATTGCGTCAGACTTAATGGTACTGATGGCCACGATAAGTTCATTTAAGTCAGTCCCACGGAAAGAGAATGCATTAGAGGTATCAAGGGTAACATATTCTTCTAATACATCGTCAAGAGAGTTGGGTTGACTAGTTAACGTAGGTATGTTACCTGCAGCAATGAAAAATTCATTTAATTCATCATGATTTAGACCACAGTCATCGCTCAAGTCTTTACCATACACACCCGCCAGTTTTAAATTGCGCCATAATGTTCGGGGAGGAAGACTCGGATTGAACTTAGAGATATAATATTGACGCTTAGCACGTGTAATAGCCAGGTTAGTATTATTGCGAGCAATCTTGTATAGCCGGTGCGCTTCAACGGTCCTAAGGCGCCTATAACGATGATACAAATACTCACGTTTAGAGATAAGAGATCTAATTCGTTCTGAAAACCACGGGCCTCCATTGGCTGTTACGCATTTCGTTTTGACAGGAACATACTTTTCGAACAAACTGGAAACTAGTAAGTTAAATGTAGACACTTGGTGGTTTACTGAGACAGAGTCAAATATCGTGTCCCAACACAAGGATGTACATTCATCAATTAGAGCATTAGCGTCGATGTTATTGTAATCGCGGTAGGAATAAGAGCTATGCTGGATACTCGGATCTAGAGAGAATTCATAGCTCATAAATAAAAGATCATGATCCAAAGTTCTAGGCGGATCAATTTGGTCCTGCGATAAAACCTTGCCACAGTTGGCTACGAGAAGCAAATCGAGAATCGAGGGATTGGTGGCATTAAAGTACGTGGGAAATGAGTTCACTATATGCAGGTGTACAGAAAGTAGAAGATGAGAGAATTGGTTGACGAGATTATCATGCCGCCTCAAATTGACATTAAAATCACCTCCCACAATCACGTTCTCATAACGTTGCCCTATATGTGACATCGCATTCTCAAACTCAGAAGCATTAGTACAATCAAAGCTGTTGGGAGGACAGTATACCGACGACACAGCGCACTTCTCATTTCTCGAACCTATCTCAACGATAATGAACTCGATTGGTTGTACCTGTGAAGAGGCAATCACCTTGGCCTTCAGAAAGTCTCTGACAAAGATCGCAACCCCACCACCTAGTCGACCTTTGCGGTCGTTACGGATCAAGTTGTAGCCTGGAATAGATATTAGTGATGAAGGGATTACGTCGTTCAACCATGTCTCACATACCAGAATCACATGCGCTTTTAAGTCAGAGAACATATAACGAAATTCGTCAATTTTATTCCTTACAATTCGCGCGTTTACTGTACACACATTCAGACCTACAGACCGATTACATAAAATTCCGAGTAGTGCTCTCACCTTATCCATACATAAGTAGCTATCCATTATCAAGCATAAAGCGGGCACCACCAATGCATTCAATAAAACTAGCTCGATCCATAGCAATGCATATAAGGAAGCTAATAAATAGATAAATCTCCGCAACTGGAAAATATGAAAGCGACCAAACAAGAATATTTGAAAAAATTAGCATTTTAAATTCAAGTAAACCTAAGATATAATAATATAATGCAAGAAATTAAAGTAGATAGTTAAAATAATAAATTCAGAAATTCAAAATCAGTATTAATGTGCTTTAAATCTAAATTAGTAATTAAGCCAATAAATTCAAAATTAGAATCAATCTTAAAATCATTTCAGTAGTGAATCTTCAGCATAAAAAAAAGGACTTCGACAATCATTAGCAATTCAGTTTGAACAAGAATTGTGTAGTTGCTCCAAGTTAATTACTTTCAGCTCACGGTCTTCTTGGCTTCGCTTAACATATAGGAAGCCATTTCTCGTACGCGCAGAACATATATTTCCCAGTTTTCGGAGTTTGATAGCCTCCCGGAGGAGAAATGAATAATGCGGCGATAGACTATCGCTGATAAACACAGACGAGTCCGAGGAGAAGCCATCCAGCTTCGACAATTGGAGACTTTTTAGTCTGCGGTATGCTGACAAAAAAGCTTTTTGCTCTGCATGGCAAGATAAGCGTACGACGATCGTGGCTCCGGTCAGCGTCAGTTGCGACGAAGGTAATTTCGCTTTTAGGCGAAAAGCATCTGTATAAGGAGAGATCACATGTCCAATAACTGCAGCAATGTTTTTGACAACACTAAGTACGTTCTCTTTGGGTTGGTGTGAAATGCCACGTATTATTACATCGCTTAATCTCTGTACCCGGTGATGATCATCGACATGCTCTCGTAAAATGTTAGTGATCCCCTGCAGCTCTTTAATGGATTATTCACAAGTTACCATTCTATCGTTTAGGGCAGTGATGGAACCATCGATTTTTGAAGAGATACGCGCCTCCAGCTGATCGATCAGTGTATTCAATTTATCGAACAAACGGGTCTCCATTGTCGCCACCAATTTTTCAATAACATCGTCTGATACAACTGCAGAGCCCAGACTATCCAAATGTCACTTACCGGCCTTGCGCATATCAACAGATGTACTCTCGTCACAGTTTGCTGATATAAATGGTAATTTTTCCTTCCTTCCCCTCGTCGCCATTTATGCACAAGTAATGGACCAGCTCACATACACTAGTGCAGATGCCGCAGAACACGTCTAGCAATCTTACAGTTAATTTAAAAGAAACTACTTTAAGTGAACTTTAACACCAATCACAAAAGCCTTCAGTATTAAGCAAATGGAACAATGATTCGCGCTTTAGACACCTGTAGAGCAGACTGAGCTTCTACATAAATAGAACAATCTTTTTAAACGCCTTGCAAATAAATAATAAAGTAAAGAGGTTGCCAATAGTATACATATATTAGAGATAGGTATTAGAAATGGCCGGAAACTCCAACAGCATGATGATGACATTGGGGGTAATCTTGGCTTGTATAGCAATCACAGACACAGAAAATGTGGGATACGCCATGCAGCCGATACCGGTGACAGGAGTACTGTTTGAGCACGTAGGACGGGTCAACTTTTATAGCAAGCATTGGACCATCTTATTAAAGCTAGAGGAACCTGATTTATCAGAAAAGGTGGTATTCGCCGACAACTGTAGCAGTCTGACCACGCGATTATGTGCCGAGATCAGCCATCCCGGAATAGTCAAATGCAAAGTAGCAGCCACGGAGGTAAGGAGTTGGGTAGCGAAGATCATACGACTATAGGAAGAACTAGCACATCATACACACGAAGAGAAGTCAGTTCGTCGTAAAAAACGTTCCTTTTTTAATGGAGTAGGTTCAATAAACAAGACCATATTCGGAACAATGGATTACGCTGACTCAGAGGAAAAGAGAACCGGACGTTTAACCCTCTCAAATAACAGACTACAGTAGTCAAATCAAGCCTGGACCTGTTTAACATATCGCGGGTTCAAGCTACAATAGAACGGGAGGAGCTGAAGAATAAGATTTCAACTATTATTAGAGTGCAGAGAAATGAAAGCGAAGAACTAACCATATTACAGCTTAGACTAGAGCTCAATGAAGTAATTACGCTGATGATTCTTCAACTAGGAGAAATCAGTGACACTTTAGATACTCTTTCAGATATGCTGGTCTCACTAAACATGTGAAAACTACATCCACTAATAATCCATGCGAAGGAGATAACACATATCATGAATAATACCACCCGACAGTTAGACATGGACGAGAGATTCCAAAACTTTCAGATCCTAAACCAGATTGCGAAGGTGCAGGCCTTGCAAGTAAACGAACAGATACTGGTTAAAATCGAAATTCCTCAAACATAACGGACATCATTTGATCTTCACAAAGTTTGTACGCTACCTTCATCAGTTAGTGAGAAAGGTTTCCACATGTATAACTTAGAGGTTGAATTTGTGGCAGCAAACAACCACGAGCGACAATATGTGCTGCTGAGTCACCCGCAACATAACAAATGTCAGCAGCTCTTGACCAGCGCAGATAATCCACAACTAATGTATCCACAACTGGGTTGAACAATCACGGCCATCGGTGACAACGGCGTACTAAACCCTTTTCGGAGATTTAATGTGAATACTAGAGCATGTGAAGAAAGAATAGTTCCAAAATGGGATAGCCTGGTTAGGATGGTGACTAGAAATCACTGGCTCTTTGTGACGTCTGGTGAGATTAAACTGTAGGTAAACTGTAAGAATGTTCCAACGGGTAACTAATAGAAGAAGAGCAGTGTCACCTGCAGATAGGAGATTGACTGATATGCTTGGATGGCAGCGCTAAACGCAACATAACACTTTGGCAGCCAACTCGTTCGAAATTGCCAGCCTGGGACGTAATTACAACGAAATCAAACTCACGCAAACCAGAAGTTTTAGAAGATGGGAAAAACTAGGTGAACGTGCTAGTAACCGACAATTTCAATCAGGCGTGGAGAGATCAGGAACCTATCCGAAAAGAGGAGACTATTAGACAAATTATTACTCATCATGTCCACTTGGCCGCTACATCAAATACTGGGTGTTTATGCAGCGTTGCCCTTGCAATATAAGCAGGAATTCTGATTCAGATGTCACAACCAATTCGAGCTGTACAAAAGGAGCCGCGGCTCGAGGAACAAGACACCAAAATCATCCCCACAACCGCCAAAATACCTACCACAGCCCTGCCAAACGTCGTTAAAAAGCAACTGGTACAGTTGGAGTGACCACCTCACGTTAATAAAAAGAGCTAAAATATAAGGGTAGGATAGATATGCAAAGTTCTGGGCAATCCATGTAATTTAGAAAGCAAGTTGCAATTATACACTAGATGAAGAAATTGGTAGATAATGTAAAAAGTAAGGAAATCGGAAAATAGTTATTGAAAAAATGTTCAATGTATTAGGAAGTACCTATATTGTAAAGAGGAAATTTTGTATTTGAAACACGAAAATATATAGTTATAAAATTTTTTGTTAAATAGCTAAAGTTAAGTAAATCAGAATAGATAAAGTTTTTTTGTTTGACAAAGAAATATAATAGAACAATGAAAAAAAAGTACGTATGCAGTTATTGTTGTTAATTAGTTAAGGATAAAGAAGAATTAAATAAAATAGAAACCAATACAGATATGTTGTAAGAACAGAATAAAAAAGAAATGGGAAGAAAATAAAAAAAAAAATTAAATGTGGAAAGAAAATAATAAGATAAATTAAATGACAATTGCCGAAAAATGAAACAATGAAAGAAAAGATGTAAAGTGAAAAGAATGGAAAATGTAAGTAACGAAAAATGTAAATTAAAATCTGAACCGAACAGAGATTAAAATACTTTAAAGTTAAAGCCTATTGCAGTCTAGTTTTTCCAAAGGGGGAGGGATGTCATGGCCCAACATACGGAAGATTCTTCTGACAGCCAAAGGCATTACAGCGAATTAATTAGCAATTGCTAAACAATAACCTCGCTTATTGTTCTGCAACTATCAGTTGTTTTGCTGATTACCCCAAAAGCTGGTTGCGATGAGCGCTTAGTGGAGCAATCGATGATTACGGTAATAATTAACCTCGCATGGTAATTGTTATGTATAGCAATTGCCTACTACTAAGCGACTCAGGTACTGCAACCGGTAGAACAAACGACAAGGTTGTTGGCGTTTGTTTACATCCGCGTTGTGAGTAAAGCTTACCTCCGAATATTGGGGCATAAAATACCAATGACTGGTCTGGCGACTACCGTTAAGTGTTCAGTCGCATCGCAACTTTTTTTTATGGTGTCAAGTTACCATTCGGTTCGGGTTAGATTGTTTTAAATTATTAAGATAGGTCAGTTTGTTTGACGTAAAATAATAAAGTACATTTGTTCAAGAAATTAGAGGGTTGTTTTCATTGAAGAGTGATCGTGATTAATTACTCGATATTCTGTTATTTGATTGCGTTGGGACACGACAGTAAATGTAGTGAACAGAATACAACGGTGTGTTGAATTAAGTTTACTTTAATATGAAGGAAAACTCAACAGTGTGTTGAGTTAAGTTTACTTTGCTTGGCTTATTCTCTTACCACTGGCGGGGGATGGATAAGCGCTGGGTTGCTTGAGAAGGGGTTAAAAGAAAAACTCAATGTACTCGGTAATACTAATTTAATCATATAAAGGTATAGGCTATAAAAATGCCTACATACCAATAATAACTAAATTGACTTTAAAAGAAATAATTTCTACATAGCAAAGCTATGTTGAATTATTTCAACATTAATTAATATGAATACAAGTAAAAATTAATTTCTACATAGCAGAGCTGTGTTGAATTATTTTAACATAGATTAAAGTATGGTCAGCTTTTTGACTGACCTGGTAAACCAAAGTAAAAGCGTTCGTACATATGTATGTAGTGTACGTAGAAATAGAATGAAAAAACGTAAACATTTTTTTTTTATACTGTGAACCAATGCAATGGCTTTATGTTGTAAAAGCTATCTTTAGGTCATGATTGCATTGATTCTAATTATCACGGTAAGGAATTTTTATTAATTTTTCATGGGATGAACATGTAGTGTGGTTTTAATTATTGTGAATTGTTAAAATAGATTATGAGCTTTTAAATTAATTTTAAATTAAGTTTAATATATTGACAAAAGGAGAATAAAAATCCGGATTTTCAAGGTAATTGTGTATGATATAAGCTTTCTTAACTTAGAGGCAATATGGATATATTATATTGTAGGCATTGAAAATGGTCTAAATAAGGGACCGAAATATTTGCAAATAAATTATAGAACTACGGAAATCATGCTGTAGTTTTTTTATAATTTCTAAAAACCAAGGGTCATTAACCCCATATATGTCTGCAAGTTTATACACAAAAGGACCCATACAACCTAATTTTCTTCATCAATAAGTATATCCATATCAGCCTACTACATAATCGTTACTATTGTACTACACATAATGGAGATCCAGACAAATCCATCAAATGGCTTTATAATAAGCTATGCATATATCCACACACATGGTCATGCAACATTCAACACCATGAAACAATACGAATACACTGTTGAAAAACAGGCTAAAAACACTACTAGGCTTAAATATTTAATAAGATGTAAAAATGAAGGCATCATCGCTAAATTCATTGCTGATAAAGCAAAACTCTTTGCTAGCCTATATTCTGAGGAACATCAACATAAACATAAAATAGACAGATTTAGAGATGACTTTCTAAGCAGGTATTTAAAGCTAGAAATAGAGAATTGCAATAGACAACTACGCAATTTAGATAGAGACGAAAAGTACTTGGGCGGGAAAATTCTAACGCATTTACCTAGTACAACACATGACCTCTTTGCTCGCACATAACAAAATTGACACAGCAACATCGCCCGCACAATGAACAATAGACTACAAGATAAATTTCTCAGAGACCAGAACATACGCATAAATAGTAAGACACTAACACTTAACATTGACACATGCCTTAACCTTACGAACAAAATCATCCCACCTGATGTGGTCTACATTCTAGGTTTAGGCCCTAAATTCTCCATTAAAGTGACACATAACACTAAATAATTTATAAACATAATATCCGAGGTAGTTCAAAGATTCGTTTTCGGATTCGCCGGTATGAAAAGTTTGATTATTTCGTTTTCATATAATTTTTTATTTGTTAGGCAACGTTTCGGGTCAGGTTTGACCCATCATCAGCCCCTGTGATAAATTAACAAAAGAATAATTTTTTAGATTCGATATATGTTTAAGCTTATAAAAGATGGAAAATGAAATAATTTAAGAGCAGAGAGAAAAAATAGTAGGAATATAATTTGAAAACCCTTACAGGGATTAGTGCAGAAACCCGGTGAAAAATTACCACAGTTGTACCCTTTCCTCCTTAGGCAAGTAATATGGAGAGTCACAGTCATCTCAGAAACTTTGAAAATCTTTATGGACCTGACATCATAAAAAAGATGAAGATATATATGAGGACTAACCAGAGATAAATATGTTGATGACATAATAGCCGCAGTACCTGTTTCATGATTAATGACACTTTGAATACTCTCAATAGTATTCATTACAAGATTAAATTCACCGTCGAATTGGAGGATAATAACAAAATACCCTTCCTAGAAATGATGATGACACACAAAATTGACCGCAGCATCATCACAGACTGGTACAGAAAACCATGCTCCTCCAATAGATCGCTTAATTATTTGTCTTTCCATCTGCACTCCATGAAGATTAACGTGGCAACTAAATAGAGTCCTTCGCCTTAGTGACTCATCTATAATCAATAAGAATATCTCAATCATTAGAGGCACATTATACAAGAATAATTATCCACCCCTAATAACAAATAAATTGATATCCAACGCACTACGAAAAATACGTTTCAGCATCCTGACCCCCCGCTAGCCAGCACCGGGGAAATTCCCCTCCACATCTACCTGAAACAACCCCACATGTACCTGAAACAACACCCTTCCATAGAGGACTTAGTTACATACATCCTTTGTCGCTGCATATAAAAACAATCATCAATCATCATAACAATAATATACGCCTTGCAATGAAACCCACACAACAAATACGAAAGCTAGTCTACACTAGCTTAACACTCCATTACACGTGCGTTCTACCATCGTAGAACAGACATGCACTTTGTTTATTTGTTAAGTGTGTTGAGGCTAGGTAACACTGAGACTCTTTGTATACTTCCACGAATAAGTAGTGAGCAGAATTAGTGACCGCACGGCAACCGGAGCGATCATACGAGTGACATATTTTGTTTCAAATCTAAAATTCTACAATAGTAGAGCGCGCGGGTATTCGTGTAACTTTTTTATCGAGATATTTCACCGAGTGTACTTAAGTGCGGTAAGTGATTTTAGTATTATTATTTGGTTTTTATTATTCAATATTACTTATATATTATATATATAATTGAATATATAAATATATTTATGAATTTTTGTGTGATCCTTTTATGTAGTTGAGTTTGTATTTGATATTTACTGACATACGTGATTTTATTTCGCAGAATTATGGCCTCATGGAGCGAATTGAATATTTCGAGGTGGTTGGAAGAATTACCTACAGATGAAGAACATATAATAGCCAGTGACAGTGAAGAGGAGATGAGAGATGAAGACTGTGTAGTAGAATCTCCACACATTACTGACACGGAACAGGAATGTAGTGACACAGAGCCAAATCTGGATAGAAATGAACCGGGTACGAGCCAAATTCCACCATCTACTTCTGATTCTGAGGATGATATTCCACTTAGTTCTCTGAGAGACGATTACTATATATCTAAAAACGGCACTAAGTGGAAGAAACATCCATATCCCAGCACAAGAACACGTACTCAGAATATACGAACGCAAATCTCGGGAACTAAAGGGGCCGCCAAAGCATCAGAGCTAGATTGTTTTGAGCTATTTTTTGATCAGACTGTAATAGAAATCTTAATAAATTCGACCACCATATACATCGAACTTGTGAAATCAAAATTTTCAAGAGAAAGGGATGCCAAACCTACAAATATCAAAGAAATGAGGGCGTTTATTGCCATGCTTTTTGTGATAGGTGTGCAAAAGTCTGGAAAACGTAATTTGAAAGATTTCTGGGACACGAACCGAGGTATAGGTACTGAATTGATATATCTCGTCATGTCTATAAATAGATTCAGATTTCTTTTGCGAGCAGTTAGATTTGATGATGTAACGGACAGAGAAGTACGTAAACCGCAAGATAAATTAGCTCCTGTGAGAGCTATTTTCGAGAAACTGGTCAGCAATTGTCAACAGTACTTTGTTCCTAGTGAACTCATGACGCTAGAAGAACAACTTGTTACATTCCGAGGCCGATGCCCTTTTAGGCAATATATCTCAAATAAACCTGCTAAGTACGGGATCAAAATATTTTTGTTGACGGACGCAAAAGTACCTTATAGCTACCATATGGAAATATACACTGGTTCTCAGGCCTCTGGTCCTTATCAAAAATTAAACAAAGTTGTGGATATTGTGGAGCGAATTCTTACTCCATTGAATGGTTCCTGTTGTAATGTAACCATGGACAATTGGTTTACTAACATACCTCAATGATCAGAGCTCCTAAAGAAAAAATTACGGTAGTGGGTACCGTAAAAAAAAACCACAAATTCCCAAACAGTTAAAAGTCACTCGAGGCAGGACAGATAATAGTTCCATTTTTGGTTTTCAAAAACCAGAGACATTGGTATCCTACAAGCCAAAGCCAAAAAAAGGTGGTCCTTATGTACTCAACAATGCACTACGATGCAGGTATTGATTCGGGAACTGCAGTGAAATGTAAACCAGAAGTGATTACATCTTATAACAGTACCAAATACGGTGTGGACATTGTGGACAAAATGTGTGGTACTTATTACGTCTCCAGAAACTCCAGACGTTGGCCGCTTACCATTTTCTTTGATTTGATGAATATATGCGCCATAAACGGCTATGTTGTGCATTCAATGAACAAAGACCACACTAATAAACCAAATATAGGTTATTTGTATGAAGTTGGTTTTCATCTCGTGGCTCCATGCATAAATCGCAGGATTGCAATAGAAAGCCTTCCAAAATCATTGAAAATGAAAGGAAAAATGCTATTGGGCCTGCATAATCCACCTGAGCTGCATCATCATCAAGTATCACCTCGAAATGCTGGGCGTGTTGGAAAATGTTCCTTTTGCGGAAGAGCGCGAAACAAGTCCACCAAGAAACAATGTTACATTTGTTGCATGGATTTGTCTCGAGCATCAGTTTCTTCAATGCCCTGACTGTAGTAAAACCGAAGAAAGAAATGAGTGAACAAAGTAAAAGTGTTTAAAGTTTACATGTCATAAAATAACTGGTTTTCGTCAAGATTCCTAAGATGTCTGACATAAAGTTCCTAATAAATAAATAAAAGTTAAATTTTGTTTCTAATAGATATTTAAGAAAGTGTGTTTCTTATACTATAAATTATTTATATTTATTTACTTAAATTCACTGAAAAACTGGTAGTTGAAATTCTTCTACGTATGTAGAGAGCGCGAGTACTGGCGTTCCAAATAGAGGCGCGTGTACCGTAGTGTTAAATAAAAGATAAGGTGCCCAGCCAACAAAGGTCAAATATTGTATATAAAGTAGACTGCAGTGATTGTGCACAATGCAATATAGGTCAAACTTCGAATTGCCTAAAAACATGACTTGACTGACCTCAGTATTGCAAAAAAAGTCTACACTATCGTCGGCACTTGCAGCACACACAACTGATACACAACACATATTCAATTTTGACCAGGCACACATACTGCATATGGAAGGCAATAGAAGTAAGCGTGAGACCAAAGAAGCTTGCTACATAGTCAACAATAGAGACAGAGTGGTCAATATGAGACGAAACATGGAGTGTCTACATCCCACATACCACAACCTAGTACATCAATGTGATTGATCTAAAAATCAATCTAACTGATCATTCTATCTGTCGTCATATAACACTGTGACTGAGATAAGAGGAATTTGTGAGGGCATTGACCAAAGAGCGACCAAACGATGCAATTTTTGGATAGATGAGTCTGCATTATGCAATAGAAGTTTTGTTGTCGAACACACTAGTTTTAGTTTCTGTGACCTTTGATTTTAATTTTATATTTTATGACTCTAATAGATGTTTTCTTTTCTTTTTAATTTATTTTTGTCTATGTTGATTTGTGCTTATTTTTATTTATTTATCTTTTTACTTAATTGTTAACGTACAATAGCGTTTTATGTGTTAGTGACAATCTCCTCCGAAAGATCTTCTCCCTTCATTAATGTTCCTAATGTAAGTTTTACTATACTACGTAGATACATTCTTGTAGATTTTTAGATTTGAAAATTATTTTAGATTTTAACGTTTTTTGTTTTTCACTTTTTTATATATGTATTTGTCGGATTTTATGTTTTCATGTTCTCTATATCTTTGTATCATCTCATGCTTTTCATATAGTTTTACCTACATTTTATTCCTTATATTTTCATATTTTAATGTGTTCCGTCTTTCATTTTAACGCGTTTCTGCACTAAGCCCTGTATCGATTTTCAAATTATATTTTTAATCTTTTTTCTCTCTGCTCTTAAATTATATCATTTTCCACTTATAACCTTAAACATGTATCGAATCTAAAAAATTATTCTTTTGTTCATTTATCACAGGGCCTGATGATGGGTCAAACCTGACCCGAAACGTTGCCTAACAAATAAAAAATTATATGAACACGAAATAGTCGAACTTTTCATACCGGAGAATCCCAAAAAGTTTCTTTGAACTACCTCGTAAAAATTGATCACGCGGTGAAAAATTACCACAATTAAACATAATCTCCGACATTGAGGACATTATTAGCTCCAACGATAATGAGGATTGGAAGACAACCACAAGAAGTAACATTGCCCATATATTAGCACGAAAATTAAAAAGGCCACCTCATTTTAATACTAAAGACCGCCGCATAAGTAAAGCACTCAATTGCACCCGAAAATTTTTACATGATAATAAAGATATATTAGTTATTAAAAGCGACAAAGGCAACAAGATAATTATCGTTGATAAGCAACAATATCAAAGCAAAATGCTGCAACACTTAAACGGCACAGACACCTACGAGCGCATGCAAAATACAGACAAAAACTTTATTAAACAGCTGACTTATAAGAACAATGAGATGGTGGAGGAGAAGTTCTGTAAAAGCTACATCCCTAAGTAGAAATAATGAAACTCACACAACATCAGGCCATACCAGCAAGGATCTATGGCAAGGTCAAAGCGCATAAACCGAACCATCCAATCAGGCCGATAGTCACAGTACGCTCAACACCAGCTTATGCCTTAGCTGCGTACATTAATGGATTATACCTCCGGTCCGGGATACTACGAAATATAATGTGCCAAACTCACATTCTTTCAAGCGGCTTATCCAAAATGTGACCTTAAAGGCTAGCAATCTTCTAGTCCCTTTTGACGTCACACAATTATTCACCAATATTCCACATGAGAACGCAATTGCAAGTGTATTAAAGAGACGGCCTGATATAAAACAGGATAGCCGACTGTCCAAATGTATGCTCATCAATGCCCTGTAATTCTGCATATTAGAGAAGAACTTGTTCTTTTATGAGGGCTCTATGTACAAACAAAAACAGGGTCTGGCTGTGGGTAGCAGTCTATCAGGTGGGTTGGCGGAATTTGCACTGGATGACTTTTTTGATGACGTGTATACGGACTTACCTTGTGAACCACTATTTATAAGGAAATACATAGATGATATTATCATGGTATTGCAAGAACATTTAATTGATAGCACGTTATACAGCCTCAATAACAGACACCCACGCATTAAATTTATAATAGAGAAAGAACATCAAGGTTTAAATAATATACCATTTCTCGTCATGTTGTTGCGCAGAACAAACACCAAAATTCAAACTGACTTGTATATGAAACTCATGGCGTCGGGGAGATTACTAAATTACAGTTCATCGCATCCTCGAAATATCGGAGAAGGGTCATAAGTCTAAGTGACCATAAGTTTCACTATGCCAATTATGAATGGATAAAGAAAATATTAGCATCAAATGACTAGCAGGAAAAATGGATCAAAACGATAATAAAAAAGTAAGATACGCGCCAACATATTTTGCCTCAGGTGCACAAAATAGTAGTGCAGCTACTACAACCGATGCAATATAGAAAAATTACATACATATATACAAGACCTAACGAGCAAATTTTACCAATCCTAAAATATAACAATAACACTAACTTAAAATTTGGACTAAAAGCACAGAATAAATTAAAACAAATTATTTTCTCCGGCACAAGAACTAAAATAAGCAAACCTAACCTGGGAGCAATATGCAAAGTGTAATCCAAAACCAACAATTTTGTCAAGATGTACTTCGGGGAAACAGGTAGGGATATAAAAACGCGAATGAAGAAAGATATCAATGATTACAAAAGGGCAATGAAAATGATACAGCAACAGAGAAAAGCGAACGTAACTACAGGACAGCTGCCTTATTCCATGCAATTATAATGAGCCATAATTTTCGCTATGAGAACCCGAAGATACTGCACACAGAACATAATTGGAGGAGAAGGAAAAAGTATAGAAGCACTCTATGTATACCTTAATAAACCAAGGTCAATCAATTTCAAAATATACACTCAATACATCAATACACAATACAAACATACACTGCACAAATTAAAAATATACAATCGTACCTGATGATCTCCCACTAATTCTGTTTTAGTCAATTAGCAGTATTTCGTATAGCATTAAAAATGTCTAGTTAAAATAAGTTATTGTTTATGTTATTTATTTATTTATTTAGTTAGTCTCATAGTAAATGTAGTGAGGTTTTAATTATTGCGAATTGTTAAAGTAGATTATGTGCTTTTAAATTAAATTTTAAATAAAGTTTAAAATATAGACAAAAGGAGAATAAAGATCCGGATTTTTAAGGTAATTGTGCATGACATAAACATTCATAACGAAGGCTCAATATGGATATATTATATTTTAGGCATTGAATATGGTCTAAATAAGAGACCGAAATATTTACAAATAAATTATAGAACTACGAAAATCATGCTGTAGTTCTATTACAATTTCTAGGAACCAAGGATCACTAACCCCATATATGTCTGCAAAAGAACCCCTACCTAATTTTCTTCATAAAAAAATCTTTATATGAAATTCTTACTACTTCAATAATAGTCGTTAAGTACGTACTAAAATTCATTCCCAGTAGAAATTTAGACATGCCCCTATTTTTGGACTCAAAATGTTTTCTCAACTAGAAACAAGTTATTCTCAAGTAACGTGAACTGTGTTATACATACGAGTATGAAAGGGCCCCCTTAACTCTATAGAACATGATCTCTTCTTAATTAGCTTACTGCATATTTTTTTTTTCCTTTTCCAGGTTGGGTGTCAATTATGACTTTTTTTTTCGTCACTGCCATTCTTTGATCAATCGCTGAACAGGGCGAGTGTAATGTAGCTTGCGACAAAATAGATGATCGATGCTGAGCTACCGAAGTTCCGCAGTTCACGTTTTGTCCACTCAAGAGCTTGAGGATTGCTTGATTAACGGTTGTAGAATTTAAAATTGCTAAGAGCATCACTAAACTTGTCATTTAGTAAATGAAATACATAACCTTAAGGGAGAACCCAAAGCGATTTTAGGGTCGTAACAAAAGAAGTATTACAAAGAAAGAGGCGAAGAAAGGAAGAAAATTTCGGCGGCTTAAAAACAAACAGAAGAAAAAGATAAAGGATTAATAGAAGTAAAGTGGAGTATAAGAAAACATAAGTACTACCGTGTTCCATTTTGAAAATTTACATATTGGATATATAATTGTTTATGTAATTTTGTTTATTGTTGATATCATTAAAGTAATGTGCTGCCTTGTATGTTATGTAAAATTTGAATTCATTGTCCTAATTCGCAGTAGATTTTTTATTGTGCAAGGAAATGTGCTATAATTATAATTAATAAGAAAAGCCAGAATAAAGTTTGTAACATGAGTTTTAGTGCGACTTTCATTTATCTTCATTTTCCACAACAAACTTATACAGAGTTCGTGGACTCGAAAAACTAGTTGGCGCCCTCTATAGGTGATACACCTACATGGTCTTCCACCCAACCGTTTCTCCATTGCTAGTCGGTAGATCATTCTTATGCTCTGGAGACGGAGCATAACAAGGCAACCGATTCCTCCCCTTATAAATTAATTTTTGAGTTTCAAATGATGGAACTTGCAAGTTGCTATAAACTACTGAAAATCCTAGGTACATTAAGCGAACCAATGGCATTACGAGAGCCTGGCAAAGTGCAGTTAACTCGTGCTAAGCTCCAAGAGAACTTGAGCCACGCGTTCGAACAGACCACAATGAATTATAACCTACGCGCAAAATCGGTAGTGTGCAAGATATTCCAGGAGGTGTTTAGGAATAATTTCATTCAAGTCAGTGCCAAACTAGAGCATAAGTGTCGTAAATGCCGCATCAGGTCACGAAAGGGAAATTCGCTATACGAGCTTGAGGATCAACAAGGAAAATTGGTAGGTACCTACTACGCGAAAGACATTAGGCCCTAAAGGCTGTTTGAGGTAACTGAAGAGTCTGTTAGATCCCCGTTGAGGTACGTCTTTTAACCCCTGGGAGCCCTAAGAAAGCATCCGGCCGGCTTAACTGGTTGCTACAGGATATAAATGTGCCTCTTAGGACCTATCCAGCCTAGCGGCCGGTATACATCTTGTTAGTAGACCCACTTTTCCACACTCCTGAGCCTGAAAATGTGTCAAAACCCCTCCAATATTGCGCAGCCTTCGTAGGAACTCCACATTGCAAGCCGCCTTCGAACATTTGAATCTTTGCTGTGCTAGCATCCTTGCTTCTAAGCGTAGAATTTGCAGACTCGATCTGAGTGTGGTTACTTGGGCACGCACCCTCTAACGCATATTGATCTCTGGTCGGGGGAAGGTCAAGTGCTGAAGAAGTCCAGCTGTCAGTTGGTTAGGTTACTCGTTGTAGAGGCTACCCCGACTCATATTAGGCGGACTAGATTTTTTGAATTGCTGGACTACGAGTGCGCCTTTGGCTTTCAAAACCGAGACCGATGTCAAGCTCTGGCCAAGGGTCAGCGAGACTTCGTGGATTTGTCTTTGACTCTTCACGCACAGAGAGGGTGCGTCAAGGCCGTTGTAGCTTTTATACAGTTAGCGCAGCATATATTCCACAAGCATGAGCAGTTGTGGATCGAGTAACACATTGGGTAGCCAGAAGGATGAGGCAGATGTTGAAAGACCGGCTACCTCAGTCCATCTGGACGCGACCATTCTTCAGCGTCTTTGACATCCCAGGGATTCAACGACCCTGTCCTCTTATGGTCGCATGTAGGCGCGACCGCAGCACGATTATAGTCATGAGAAAACATGGCACTCCGCTCGTTCGTGATTGTACCGACATCTGCTAGTCAGAGTTGTCAGTATAGCTACGTGGTCTTTAGGAAGAACAGACAGAATCGGGCAACGGATAGGCCGGAAAAAGTGACGGGCGGCCATGAGGAGATCATTAAGTCAAAAGTGGTAAAAGAAGTAAGTCGGGAACGATGACAAGAGTGTAAGCAAGTGATCAGCAAAGTTGAAATATCGGAAAACAAAAAGGGAGAAAGTGCCGAATAACCTGAAAAAAAAATAAGGACAGGCTACTCAAGGAAACCAGATAACTAAAAAGAACAGAAACTGATTAAGAAAGAACAATCGGATAGAAAATCTTCGTAGCTGCCGCCCGGCGAATGCAACTAAGGTTTTGTTAAATTTTTTTTTTTAAACCAAAAAATATAAGAATTTAAAGAGATCAACATCTGTACCTATATACTTACCCGAAAGTCCGGGTGTTGAGTTCTTCTAATTAAAATAATATATCGATAAGAAAAGTGTTCATAGAATGCGTGGTTCATTTTTCGGCATTTACCTGCAAAGCGTATTTTTTTGAAATAATTGAAAGGATTGGACAGCCCCGCTGTATGTCAGAATACGTGAGGATTTTGATTTCTCACATATATATTTGCACGCAAGTCCGGGAATTGAAAACACGGAAGGGACCTGAATTCCCGCAAACATTTACATGCAAGTCCGGGAATTGGCTTTTTATAATTAACATAAAATATCGATATGCAATGTGATCATAAAGTGCCTTGCGGTCCCGCAATATGTCAAAACTCGCGAGCAGTATATAATTCAGTCATCTGTTCGTCTGCCGGGCAGATTTCTAAGTTCTCACATCGAGAGCATTATGGTCGCCACCAGTGTTGGTTAAGAAGTACATCGTGCTCCCGTGTCATGCCAGACTCAGTCTGAATCTTAATTTTCTACACATCGCTATTAGCAACGCCGATGCTCTGGTTTCTAAGTTGTTACGTTAGTGTCTAAAATCTACAACTTTATAGACGTTAGTTAAGTTGGGACCGCCATTTGATGGTAAAATTTTTGAATACGTCAAAATTTAGGGCTCATTTAGGCTAATTCAATGCCATATCTCCGAAATTAATGCTCTAGTATACTTAAAAGAAATCCATGTATAATCCAACTTTATTAAAGGTTAGGAGCGACACTACTGAAAATAGGGTAAATAGTATTCTCACAACAGTGTTCACTGAATAATATTTTAGGGCTAAATTAGGGCTAATTCAATGCCACAGCCCCGAATTTAATGCTCTAGTATATTTTAAAAAAATCCATGGATAACCCAACTTTATTAAAAGTTAGAACCACCACTACTGAATATAAGTTACATAGTATTCTCGCCACATAGCTCACTGCATAATATTTTAGGGCTCCATTAGGTCTAATTTAATGCCACATCCCCGAATTAAATGCCATAGTATATTTCTAAAAAGTCCATGGATAATCCAGCTTATCAAAAGTTAGGACCACCACTACTTAAGTTAAGTTAAATATTATTGTCACAATAGTGTGCACTGCATAATATTTTAGGGCTCAATTGGGGCTAACTTATTACCTCTATCCCGAAGGTAAAATTGTTATCGTTATTAGAAAGCAGAAAAATAAATATATTAAATACGAAATGCTCCATCGAACTTGAGCCTACACGCTACTTAAAATTTAATTATTCTGTGTTTTCCAATAGGGTTCGGAACGGATTTCTACATACACAACCTTCCGTGGAGGGGGAGTAGAGCAATGTGGTTGTTTTATTTGCATTTGTGATTTTCGGGAGAAAAACATAAGTGAACAAATTTGGTTGTCTGGTGAGGGGGTGAGAGGTGGTACTACTGTTCCCATGTCAGTTTTTGTTTGTTTTAAAATTACCATATTTTAAGATGCAATCTTTGACCGAAGCTTTCGCTACTGGTATTGCTTCTTTATTTCGTAATGGAATGGCTTCGATATATTTAGTTAGATCACACTGTATAGTTTGTATATATCTGTATTCGTTTGACATCTTTAGTGGTCCTACTGCGACTATAGGTATAGTTTCAAAGCTTGTGGATGGTGTCTCTGTTATCACCATTCTTTCTTTTGTGTGCTTCAGAGTCTTGTTTTTAGCACATTTTTCACATTTACTTATATCATTTTTAACCATTTTGTTCAAATTTGTCCATATGTATCTCTGTTTAATTTTGTTGATGGTTCTTTTGACACCTGAGTGACCTCCATGCGGAGAGTTTTGGAATTTTTCGATTATGTTATATTTAATTTCAGCATCTATAATATTTTGGGAGGATTATAAATTATTATCTTGCCTACTTTTTGTATTTATCTTGTGCTGCAGCTCATTAAATATTATTTTAAATTTGTCGACATTTATGTATTGAAATATGATGTCATCTTTCGTTAACTATAGTGACTCTATTTTCATTTTCTTCATTTCAAAGATCAGTATCTCCATGACCAAACATAAGTCGTGAAATGGATAATTGCTGATTTTAATTATCACTCCCTTTTTATTTATTGTTATTTTTGGCATAATTTCATTAGCTCCTTTTCTGGTTTTATAGAACAATTTGGTTTTCTAGCATTATTGCTGTTGTTGTTGAGCTCAAACTCTAATGTCTTGACACTTCTCACTTCATTGATTGAGATGCATTCCAATGCATAAAGGTGATCAGTTTCTATGTTGTTAAGGGATTCACTCTGAGTCGCTATTTTGTTTTTGTTTTTATTTTCCTTTGTAGGCATTGCTCTAGTTGTTATGTTTATACTTGAAGTAGGTGTCATTGCATCAAGGATGTCGGAATCTATTTTTATTCTCGATAAAGCATCAGCATTTGTGTTCATTTTGCCTCGATAATAGATAATCTCGAAATCATAGTCAGATAGGTCAAGCCTTATCCTTGTCATCTTGCAAGATGGGTTTCTGTCAGTGAAAAGAGGTCTGTGACGACCATGAATTTTTTACAGTTTACGTACGGTCTGAATTGATTGCCCAATGTATTGCTAGGAGTTCTTTTTCAATAATTGGTTTATTGAGTTCATGTTTAGTTAATGTTCTACTATCGTACGAAATTGGTAGATCTGAGCCAATTTCACCTTGACATAAAACTGCTCCAAGACCAAATTGTGAAGCAACTGTGGGTTTATTGAAATTTTCATTGAAATTTGAATAATTTAAGATTGGTGCAATATACCAATGTGCGAACGCAAACCAAAATTAATGACTTTGAGCAGAATTAAATAGCTTTGCTTCAACCAATCAGAGCAGGCTTCTGAATAACTTGCTGGGAATCACAAATCAGAGCAGCATTCGCGGCAACCTGCTTACTATAAAAGACCTGTGAAGCAAAGGGGTTTTGGTCCGTCTCATCTGATCACAGGAGTACAACACATTAAATTGCATCCTTATCATCACACTCGTAATACACAATGACAGTTGAGAAGTACAGTACAATAGCTGATACTATCTATGCGGTCCTAAACAAAGGATTCACCACACCAGGTCAGTCACTTCTGATCACAGACTAGAGCAAAACATTAAATTGCAAGTCTTAACCCCACAGTCGTAACGCATTAAATTCCGACTGTGACACCATACCACAAGGAACACATATATAAATATAATAAACTAGAGTTAGGTTTATTATATTTGTATACTACTGAAACTACAGTAACGTTCATCACAAGTACAGTATATTAAGCTGTTACTACATTCAGAGAAAAGACAATAGCAAAATTACTTAAACCCACTTGTGCAAATTATTTTATGTGAGAATTTAAAACTAGTGCAAAATCACATTAGTAATTGTCTGTTTTTTACTGGGCTATGTATTACAACATTCTATCAAGTTACCAAAAAAAATGTTGGTAATTAGTAAAAATGTTTGGGCAAAAGTTTACCAAAGCTTTATGCAGTTGTCCTTAACTTACGATTTCTAACCTAAATATTCTGTTTCTTTTTTGTAAAACTTTAGATAAGCAGTTTTGGTAATTATTAAAAGTTCTTAGGCAGATTTACCGCTATTCTTAATCCAAAAATTTGCCAAAAAATTAAATAAATGCTTGGAGCTTAGCAAGTGTGTCTTTTATCAATGTTGCGGTAGTTTAAAAAAGCAATATATAACTAAGTCTGGGGCTGTTTTTTCACAAACATTTAGTTCATCGTAGTGTAAATATTTATACCAACGGGGATGTTTATATATTATATTTTCAGTGAGCTCGGTTAATTTTTTTTGCAGTAACGTAAGTTTACAGATTTAATTTTTTATGGTTTTGCATTTGCTCAGAAATTACTATTTTAAATAACTTTGTTAACAGATAAGTGAAATATAATAAAAGTAATAAAAATAAGTGATTGGAATAATCTTCTTATATCTTGAAGGGACGTTCAATAAAGGTCTTTATATCGAATGACTCCCAATTTTCTAGTATGTATATCCAAACAAACGTAAGAATTCGTAGAATGTCGGATAAGTTCTACCCTCATATGTCGAAAGAGAATTAAAGATAAGTGCGTAAATATCTAATCTTATAACGTCAATAATATCCACGTATAAAATACAACTGTAGCGCAAATATTAATTTGAGTTAATAAACTACGCTTAAAATTAAACTTGGTAACCCCACTTTTCTAACACCAAAATTATACGCAATATATTCCATTTGGCAAACCTATTTGATCGTATCAACTATTTGTTTAAGTAAAATTAGCAAGGCTTAGATGACCTTACACAAATTTTAGATGAATTTTCCAAACATTAGTTATTAGTTTAAACGTACACATGAAAGTTCAAATGTACACATGGAAAGAAATGGTCGAATACTTGTGTGCGAACGCACACCAAAATTAATTACCTTGAACAGAATTAAATCACTTTGCTCCAACAAATCAGAGCAGGCATTCCCGGCAACCTGCTTACTATAAAAGGCCTGTGAAGCAAAGGGTTTTGATCAGTCTCGTCTGATCACTTGCGTGCAACACATTAAATTGCATTCTTGACACTACAGTGTTTAAGTTACAATAACATCACTCAGCAGTAATACAATAAATTACAGTTGAGAAGTACAGTACAATAAACTGTTTCCTTCGAGCTGGACCTAACCAAAGGATTCAGCACACGAGGTCAGTCTCGTCTGATTACTTGAGTGCAACACAATAAATTGCATGCTTGACACTACAGTCGTAACGAATTATCTTGCGACTGTGACACCATACAACCACGTTGTCGTAATGCTTTAAGTTACAACAACACCTCTCAACTGTAATACAATAAACTACAGTTGAGAAGTACAGTACAATAAACTGGTACTTTCAAGCTGATCTTAAACAAAGGACTCAGCACACCAGGTCAGTCACTTCTGATCACAGACTAGAGAAAGACATTAAATTGCAAGTCTTAACCCCACAGTCGTAACGCATTAACTAGTGACTGTGACACCACACCACAAGGAACACAGATAAATATAATAAACTACAGTAAGGTTTATTATATGTGTATACTACTGAACTACAGTAACGTTCATAACAAGTACAGTATATTAACCTGTTACTATCAAGTAATCCTAACCAAAAGATTCACCACACCAAGCAACACTTACATGCTACATTAAGGCATACAAACTGCAGTAAGGTTTACCATATTAATATGATTCTGAACTACAGTACAGTTCGCACCACACCGGAACGCCATTGGAAGAAACCAGTATATTTCTAATACTAATCTTCTTCTTTTCTCGTTACAGCATCATAATCAAGTCAACGCTAGCTATAAGTTGGTTTGTTTTATATTGTTTTTCTTAAAAATTAATTTGTTATGTATCCTTTGTTTATTTCGTTGCTACAATAAAGCCCATTTGTTTAAGATTGTTTAATTGGTCTATTTGTTTTTGATCTGGCACCCCTATTATTAGTTTGGACAAACCTAGCGTTTGTACATGGTACTTCGAGGCGGATAAATAGATCAATCATTCAGTTTTGAAGTGGCTTATAGCATCGAGACGACTAAGATAGACAAATTAATAAAACGACAAAATGCCCTTAAAGTTCAAATAGAAGGGCAAAGGCCACGACATGAGAAACGAAGCAAAACAACTTCTGGATACTTTCAGACAGTAATTAGTATCTTAAAAGATTACTGGATTGAATTCTCAGAGAATAACCTCGTCATTTGTGAAGATTTAGAGACACATGATTACTCATACTTCACAGAAAACATATTCGAGGTCAACCAAACCACATACATTGAGCTTCTTAGCGAACTCAATAATGGTCTTACTGCAACTCCAAAGGTAGGAAATTCAAAAGTAGAAAAACCTGAAACTAAATATTCTTACGCGCCACAAAGTGATACAATTGACATCTATTGGAAATGGAGACAACTTTAGGTTAGCGACATCCTAGTAAACTGGGTTTGGAGAACGGAATATTCAGGAAGGTTCTAGGATAATTTGTTGAGTATGAATACGGCGCTAATCACATTCAGGAGGCAGTCTTATTTCAGACAGTGAAATGAACGAAGTAAACTATTGCGATAATTAGAAGTACAGTACTAGCGATAACTATAAAGAGTTCATTTGATAATTTTTTGCATATGTTATAAAAGTAAATAGTGAAATTAAATAAAAGAAAGAACTTGTTAATGATATCGGAAATGTTGTGTTTTAAATAACACACTAAGGCCACGTTCGTAATAACTGGTGTCAGAAGTAAAATAAAATCGCGAAATAAAGAAGTGGCATTTGACTTTGAAATTCAAAGAGTGATTAATTTTGCAAAATCGTGAGTAAAAATGCCGAAAGATAATTTTATATTAAACTATGAGTGAATTACAAAAGACGCAAGAATGGGACGCAAACTAGAGTAGCTTCGCATATAGGAATTGAAAGTGGAGTAGGGGAAGCGGTCATTGCAAACGACAGGTCTAAAGAATGTTCTAGTCGAGCGACTTAGACAAACTTTGATAGAGGAAGAAAATAATCCTGATACATACGTTTTCGAGGGAGAACCAGAAACTGAAGAAGAGCCTGCGATGAACATAGAACAGTTTTTAGGTACATTGATGACCAAAATGGAGCTTTCAACCCTACAAGTGAAGAATGCTCTTGAGGAACAAAAGAATACTCTGGAATCCCGTTTAGATGAGTAGAACAATTCTCTGGAGGAACAAAAGAATGCTTTTGAGGAACAAAATAATGCTTTTGAGCAACAAAAGAATTCTTTCGAACCCCGTTTAGATGAGCAGAAGAAATCTCTGGAGGAACAAAAGAATTCTCTGGAATCCCGTTTATATCAGCAGAAGAAATCTCTGGAGGAACAAAAGAATTCTCTGGAATCACGTTTAGATGAGCAGAAGAATTCTATGGAGGAACAAAAGAATGCTTTTGAGGAACAAAAGAATTCTCTGGAAACCCGTTTGGACGAACAAAAGAATTCTCTGGAATCCCGTTGCGATGAACAAAAGATTGCTTTACAGAATTGTCTAGAAACCTGTTTGGAGGAACAGAAGAATTTTATGAAAAATTCATTAGACACACAAAATGTGAAAATTGAAGTAATCCAACAGGAAGTGTTGGAAGTTCAGCAAAAAGTGTCGGAAGTTAAGCAAGAAGTGTCGGAAGTACATCAAAATGTCACGGTGCAGCTTGATAACTTTAAAGCAGATTTGGAGAGGATAAAGCATCGAAAACCTCGACGCGAAAGAATTGAAATATCTGGTACAGGCAGAATGAAACCTCCAATATTTGATGGACAAAGTTCGTGGCATATTTTCGAGAGACAATTTGCGGCAGCTTCCGAAGTAAATGGATGGAGCGATGCAGACAAAGCTACAGCTCTGGTATTAGCACTTCGCGGTACTGCGTCAGAGCTATTACAAACTATACAGATTGAAAAGCAACGTGATTACATTTCACTAGTGCAGGCGATAGAATTACGTTATGGAGATGAGCACATGCAGCAAGTATATCGCTTGCAGTTACGCAACAGGACTCAAAAGCATGGAGAGTCACTACAACAACTGCAGGCTGATGTGGAAAGATTAGCTTATCTTTCCTACTCTACCGTAAATGTGGATTTCCTTAATGAAGTTGCAACAGAAGCATTTGTGAACGCTATTGCTGATCAAAATTTACAACAAGCGTTAAGGCTAGCAGGAAAGAAATCAACAGAAGAAGCACTAGCCTATGCATTGGCGTATGAATCTGCCTGGCAAGCTTCTCGAAGTGCAGTACGAGTGAGAGAAATTTCGGTGGAGGAATGTACTTGTAATAGAATACAGCCAACACAGAGCAATTCTTCACGCGGTATTCTGCGATGCTGGTATTGGTATAGCCCAGGAAACCTCCAAAGGGACTGCAGAAAACGCCGTCGAATGGAATTACCAGAAGCGGAGGAGAGAACAGAATGCCAAGGATGTCGATCCAGGGAGAAAGCTATTCGGGGAGAGCGTAGAAATCAAACAGCGACTAGTCGCATCAGCTCCCCTGTTCAGCAGTCGGAAAACATGTAAAAACCAACTTCGGGGGCAGAAGTTGGTTGGTAGGGTCGACAGCCCCGAAGTCATCATTCAGATAGCCCAGTTGCAAAGAAACAATAGCAGTCTTGTTATATATGGAAGTGTAGGAAAAAATGATCTTGTCAAGAACAAATGGCTTCACAAGTTTTTAGAGAAATAAGTTTGGATATTCAACTAGGCGAACTACTATTTCCTCACACTTTCCTAGTTTCAGACATAACGGATGAATGCATTCTTGGAGTAGACTATATGACCACATATATAATAAATTTAGATGTCGGAGAACGGATACTTTCTATGAGACTAGGAGGAGAAACAGATTATCCTGCAAAAAAAAGGATGATGGTCTGTGAGAATATTACTCTCTCTGCATTCTCGGAGACGCTAGTATAGACAAAGCTTACTGATGACATCGGGACCTGCCGATTCTATTTGGTGGAACCTAACCCTACAAAAGTTACATCGAACATCATTGTAGGTAAGACTTTAGTTAAAGCAGGAGGTGCAATATTAATTCCAGTCAGAGTACTCAACACATCCGAAATTGAGGTACAACCAAAAGAACGTGCAATAATTGGAAATTGTGAACCCGTTTATCAGATTGTTAATTTGAATAATGGTAGTAATATTAAGGGAGCAATACCTATACCAACTACTACTCAACAGGTTCAGAAACATCTTTCATCTAGTGCCTTAACTGAACAGCAATACAACGACGCCAAAAAGGTGATCGATGAATTTTCGGAATTATTTGCAATGAATGATGAAGATTTTGGTAAAAGAAATCTTGTTCAGCAACGAATCAATACTGGAGATTCTAGGCCCATTCAGCAGATACCACGAAGACTACCATTAGCGAAACAATCAGAAGTTGCAGATATGATAAACTCCATGAAGGAACAAGGCGTAATGGAAGAATCTAATAGCCCTTGGACATCGCCAGTTGTTCTGGTCAGGAAAAAGGATGGCAGCACCCGATTCTATGTAGACTACCGGCAGCTAAATAACGTAACGAAAAAGGATAGCTATCCGTTACCAAGGATTGATGACACACTAGACACCCTTTCCGGAGCACAATGGTTTTCCACAATGGACTTGAAGAGTGGTTACTGGCAAGTGGAAATACATCCCGAGGACCGAGAGAAAACTGCTTTCTCAGTTGGGAGTGGCTTATGGCAATTCAGAGTTATGCCATTTGGACTATGCAATGCTCCAGCCACATTCGAACGACTCATGGAATGTGTTTTACGAGGATTAACCTGGAAAACATGTCTGGCCTACTCAGATGACATAATAGTAATCGGAAGGACATTCGAGGAACATAAAACAATTTACGAGACGTACTTCAAAGACTGAGAGATGCACAACTGAAGCTCAGTACAAATAAATGCCCTCTATTTAAAAGTGAAGTAAAATATTTGGGGCACATAGTTTCATCACAAGGCGTAACAACTGGTCCAGAAAAGATAACAGCTGTCAAAAATTGCGCAATTCCAAAGGATAAACATCAATTAAGAAGTTTTCTTGGTCCAGCTACGCACTACAGGCGATTCGTAAAAGGTTTTGCAGATATAGCAAGGAGCATACATCAACTTACAGAAAAAGGAAAGCCGTTCATATGGGCAAATAAATGTGACGGGAGTTTTGAGAATTTGAAGACGCATCTCTGTGAAAGTCCAGTACTTCACTATCCAATGTTGGGAAAAACTTTTATATTGGACACAGATGCCAGAAATGTAGGTATCGGTGCAGTGCTTTCACAGGTGAAGGATGGTCAAGAGGTGCCAGTAGCGTATTATAACAAAGCACTATCAAAATCAGAGAGAAATTATTGTGCTACAAGAAAAGAGCTACTTGCTATTGTAAATTCAACAAAACATTTCCATAAATATCTCTATGGGCAGAAATTTATCCTCCGCACAGACCATGCAGCGCTTAAATGGCTTTTGCAGTTGAAGAACACTGAAGGGCAAGTGGCGAGATGGATAGAGCGACTCCAAGCTTATGACTTTGAAATCCAACACCGAAGAGGACGTATCCATGAGTAGATAAACTATGACAGTTCTGGCTCACTTTTTTATGCCTCCAGGATTTCGCCACACATGGCGCCACCGTCGCTAGGTGGTTTGAGCCCGTGCTAAATGTAGGTTTGTGTCTTGGTTGTATTGGTTTGTGTCCTGGATGCCTCATTGCGCCTTGGATGCACCATGTGTTGCGCCTAAATGTAGGCTTTTAGTTTCATTGAGTCTCGACTGCGCCCTAGCGGGATTAATCGGTACTATCGGGATGTGTCATTTGGTCTTGACTGCGCCCTAGCGGCATTAGCAGGTACTACCAGGATGCTCCCGTACTACGGTTTCCTTAAATAGATATGTGTTGCGCCTAAATGTAGGCTTTTGGTTTCATTGAGTCTCGACTGCACCCTAGCGGGATTAATCGGTACAACCGGGATGTATTATTTGATCTTGACTGCACCCTTGGTTTGTGCCTTGGATACACTATTGTACCTTGGATGCACCACTGTGTCTTGGGTGCACCATTGAGTCTTGGATGTTGGGGATACGAGATCACTTTGGGGATACGAGATCTCTTTCAGCACTCTCCAGCATAGGGAAATAGCATAGGATTTCGATTTTTTTGCTGGAGTTCGCTTATTTTCCATCTCGAATTTTGGGGATACGAGATCATTTTGGGGATACGAGATCACTTTCAGCACTCTCCAGCATAGGGAAATAGCATAGGATTTCGATCTTGTTGCCGGAGTTCGATTATTTTTCATCTCGGACTCGTAGCCTCTAAGTTGACATTAAGTTTTTCATCTCAAGTTTTGGGGATACGAGATCACTTTGGGGATACAAGATCACTTTCAGCACTCTCCAGCATAGGGAAATGGCATACGATTTCGATTTTGTTGCTGGAGTTCGCTTATTTTTCATCTCGAATTTTGGGGATACGAGATAATTTTGAGGATACGAGATCACTTTTAGCACTCTCCAGCATAGGGAATTAACATAGGATTTCGATTTTGTTTCTGGAGTTCGCTTATTTTTCATCTCAGACTCGTAGCCTCTAATTTGACATTAAGTTTCTCATCTCGAGTTTTAGGGATACGAGTTCACTTTGGGGATACGGGATCACTTTCAGCACTCTCCAGCATAGGGAAATAGCATACGATTTCGATTTTGTTGCTGGAGTTCGCTTATTTTTCATCTCGAATTTTGGGGATACGAGATCATTTTGGGGATACGAGATCACTTTTAACACTCTCCAGCATAGGGAATTAACATAGGATTTCGATTTTGTTTCTGGAGTTCGCTTATTTTTCATCTCAGACTCGTAGCCTCTAAGTTGACATTAAGTTTTTCATCTCGAGTTTTGGGGATACGAGATCACTTTGGGGATACGAGATCACTTTCAGCACTCTCCAGCATAGGGAAATAGCATACGATTTCGATTTTGTTGCTGGAGTTCGCTTATTTTTCATCTCGAATTTTGGGGATACGAGATCACTTTTAGCACTCTCCAGCATAGGGAATTAACATAGGATTTCGATTTTGTTTCTGGAGTTCGCTTATTTTTCATCTCGGACTCGTAGCCTCTAAGTTGACATTAAGTTTTTCATCTCGAGTTTTGGGGATACGAGATCACTTTGGGGATACGAGATCACTTTGGGATACGAGATCACTCCTAGCACTCTCCAGCATAGGAAAATAGCATAGGTCTTTGATTTTGTTTCTGTAGCTCGCTTATTTTTCATCTCAGAGATCGTAGCTATAAATATTTGTGAAGTGGTGGGAATCTGTATTGGTGGAGGTTGCTGGTTAAGTTTTATCTGTGTCTGGGTGCTGGGGGTTGGCTGAGAGCTTTAGTGGCAATATATAATACTATGACTAGGACTGCCTGAGGTGTCTTGGACTGGGCTATGTTACCTGTACCAAGGCTTGGGTAGAATGTGTATTAAGTAATGATGTGAAATACCCTAACCGAATTTATATCGGGGCTGTATACTTGTCAGCTTGAGCTTGGTTTTAGTTGTTTACTTTATTATGAGTGCCTGTGGTATGTGGCTAAGGAAACGTTATCTAAGGCGTGGGTGGATGTGTGCACCTGTGTATTTATGCAGATATTAAATGTGAAATTCCCTTAGAAAATTGGTGTAATAAGTATTAATACTAATTCATATTTTTGTTCATGTCAATAGTATTAGTACTAGGGGTAAAATTTTCATCAGAAATCCTCTACGCGAGATATGAGCGATCTTACCTTCTCAGGTTTAATTAATATTAGTAGCTGAAAAACAAAAAAAACAACAACAACAACTGTAATCGAAGTTGTGGATTAAAGATTTGATGATCTTAATCTGTAGGTGTCTTTTATAAACATTGCGCCATGTGATGATATATCTAAAAATAGATCAGGCAAAGCTGATTGGAGCGAATGTTGGTAGCTATGTTCACTTAGATAAGTAATGGAAATTAGTAAATGCCTAATTTTGCTCTTCAGGTGGAATGCTTCTAATTTGATTCCTTGCATAAACAAATTCGCACAGTCCAGTAAAGTAAACCAATTCGCGCTCGAATAATGTAAACAAATTCGCACAGCAGCCGAGTAAAGTAAACAAATTGAGCGATTTATATTTTTTAATGTAAGATTCCCAATTACTTTAGCTGAAAACAACAACTGATATTAATCTGTAGGATATGATGTCTTGGATGAGTAGTGGAAGTTATAATTGAAAATTTCTTTTGCTGAAAAAAACAACAACAACAACTATAACGTCAGATGTGGTCTGTAGGTGTCTTTTATATGATCATGTTATGATATTCGATGTGTAAAAATAAATGACGGCTGCTTGGGATGGTACGACACATGAAATCATTAGAAGTAATGGAAATTAAAGCATTAGAAAAGGTGGCCAGGCGGCTGGTAATTTGATATATTGCGTAAACAAATACGTCCGAGTAAAGCAGACAAATTGAGCGATTAATGTCTTTTTTTGTATCTAGGAGTTTGTATTGAAAAGTCTTACATTTTATGACGAATTGTTTTTTATTATCAATAAAATTTCTCAATCAGTCATCCTGTTATGAGATTTGATTGACCCCGATATCATAGTTCACATGAAGCTGATAAGAATATGATAATTTTATCTTCATACTATTGAAGTGATCACATTATTTTCTTACCATTAGGTTGAGAGTGGGTTTAATTAAATGTTTTGATGAAAGAAGGTGGTGTTAGGATATCAATGTAGTATGATATCTTGTCTTAGATGAGTAATGGAAGTTGTTTGGGAGCTGTGATCACAGTCGAATAATGTAAACAAATTCGCACAGCAGCCGAGTAAAGTAAACAAATTGAGTGATTTATGTTTTTTAATGTAAGATTCCCAATTTCTTTAGCTGAAAACAACAACATCAACTGATATTAATCTATAGGATATGATGTCTTAGATGAGTAGTGGAACTTATAATTGAAAAATTTCTTTTGCTGAAAAAAAAGCAACAACAACAACTATAACGTAAGTTGTGGATTAAAAATCTTTTACAAACAATAGTGATCATGCTATGATATTCGATATCTAAAAATAGATCACGGCTGCTTGGCATGTTAAGAAACATGAAGTAATGGAAATTAAAGTCTTATCAGAAAATTTTTGATGTAGGGATGTGTGTATTGCAAAGTCTTAGGTTTTATGAAAAAATTGTTTTTTTTATTTTCAATTTCTTTTTGGGTGGGTTAAATTTAAAACTTTGATGACCTATGATATCAATATAAGGTGATACTAATATAGTATGATATGTTTGCTTAGATGATTAGTGAAAGTTGTATGGGTACAGTAAAAGACTTCTCATCAAAGTTTTGGTGATAAGGTGTAATGGCATGACCAGTGTTGCCACACGAAATCTTTCTAGAGTAGCTTGTTAGCCTAGCCTGAAAGTGTCCATAGTGAAGATCGTAGTAGGGGGTTTAGAGTAGGTACTGTAAGTTATGTATTAAGTTAAAAGTTTTGATGTATGGTATTTGGTATTTATCACCTCGAAATGGTGTTGTACGAGTATCAGGAAGGTCGGAAAAAAGTTGATAATGCTTCAAGTTCAATACTGAAGACCTCGATGTTGAGAGTGGGTATTTGGAATGATATAATTCTAGTAGGATATGGAAGTATTATTTATTCATCTTTAAATCTTACCATGAAAGTAGGTTGGGAGTTGATTAAATTAAAAGTTTTAATGAAAGAAGGTTGAGTTATTATATTAATATAGTATAATATGTTGCCTTAGATGAGTACTTGAGAGCTGTGAGTAATATGTGGAATATGTTGTAGATGAGTAGTGAAAGTTGAAAATATAAGATTTCTAATTTCTCTACTGAAAAACAACAACAACTGTAAATAATATATACCAAATCAATTTTTCACACAATATTTATCCACATCAAATTCATTATCTATTCTTATATCTTAAGTTATAAACTTTTTTCTCTGTATTTCACATCCAAAAAGCGATCCAGAGCAAATGTCTGTGTTAGGCTATGAGAGTTCGGCAGCAAAATCCCATGATATTTCTTATCATATGTCTTGCTCTAACACATTAGGAAGCTTTAGTGAACATCTCACTCGGGACTTGGTCATATACTTCCTAGCTGTGGATATGTATGTATGTAACACTGAGATGAATTAATGTAATGTTGTGTAGTGTAAAAGAAAAACTTTCATGGGTGATACGGGGATTGAATCGATGTATGTTATGCACTAGATTGGTGATATATGTCCTTATTTGATTGAAGCAAAATAGATTCACGACTACCTTACCAAGATTTAAATATAGTTGAAATTCATAAAAATGTTGAATCGATGTTAAGAACATGTTAATACTTGTTTTGAGCACGAGGAGTGGAATTCGTGATCATTGCAGCATGTTATGAAATTCAATATCTAAAAATAGACCACATGAAGGTTATTGGGGTGGTAAAAAAAAAAAAACATGAAAGCATTTGGTTGAGAGTGGGTTCAGTTTAAGGCTTTGGTGAAAGAAGGCGGTAGTAATAGAAGGCATCAGTCAATTTTGGTGAGCCTCAGCGATAGGTCAAATAAAAAATGTCAACCGCGCTAATAAATGAAAGTTTTTCTAGTAAAAAGAGTGGTACAAGACGGCATATGGAGAGCTGTATTGGACAGACTAAATCGCCGAGAATGTTATTGAAAGCCACCAGTCGAGGTGGAGAAAGTACTCATCGTGTAAGGAAAAGTGATTTTGTAAAGTGGGAGGAAATGAAATTAGTATTCACAAACAGAATTAGAGCTGGAATTATTGTAAATATAAACCATACAGATCCTAAGCTATTTATGCAGGATGCTGGTGATTTATTTATACGCCGTATTAAGAATATTTTAAAACGCCATCTCAATATTAAAGTTAATACAAAGTTGTGTGCTGATTTTGCTAAGGATATCGGTGACAATGAAGTTATAAAAGATATTAAACATTTACAAGCAAGAACTGCTCCAATCAATGTAGACGATAATTTAAATGAGTGGTATACAGTTAACATTTTGGATTCAATACTCACTCAGCTGGATGAGTTTCGAGAAAAAGATAGCGGCTGGGCATTGGACTCCATTATATATTTAGCAGTACATATCAACAAATTTGAACAGCACCGAGGATCTTCGTACATACCTCTACCGAAGGAGATTGCTTTAAAGCAAGCTTGCATTAATGTAAAAAATATTGATAAAGCATGCTTCGCTTGGGCCGTGACATCAGCACTATGCCCTGGAAATATTAAATCCTCCAGGACATCATCATATCCACATTATTCGACTGTGCTAGATTTAACTGGAATAATATTTCCTATGACGCTTGAACAGATTAAACAATTTGAGGACCAGAACGATATATCAATAAACGTTTTCATCCTAAAGAAAGAGCATTCCTTCACCACTGTTCTAGTTAGACCAACGAAACACAAGATGAAGCGACATGTGAATCTATTAATGATACAAAATAATTATGAGCAGGATGATGATGATGATGATGATGATGATGATGATGATGATGATGATGATGATGATGATGATGATGATGATAATGATGATGATGATGATGATGATTATGATTATGATTATGATGAAAGTAATAACAGGTTTCATTTCTGCTGGATTAAAAATCTTTCACGACTTGCATGGAAACAAACTTCAAAACATAAGGCTAGATTGTATATATGCAATAGATGTTTGTTCTATTTTTATTCTGCTAAAGAATTAGCATCACATATTTCTGAATGTGAGAAAGAAAAAATTAATATTGAATTAAGGAAACCCAACCATAGAATTAAATGTTAATAGCACAACGAATACTCTACCATTGGGAAACATTACTTAATTCCATCAGAGCAACAAGGAGCAGCCGCAGAAAACATATGATCTAAGTCTAGTGTATTGTAAATAAAAAAATGTATTACATATAGTTATAATTCCATTTATTGAAGTAATTTGTTTTAATTGTATTATAGTCCAAGTCTTAAGTCTAAGATATACATTATTGGAAAATAAAGAATATGTTATAGTTATAGATATATTGAAATCAGGAAGCCCAACAATAGAATGATACACTAAGAATTAAATGTTAATATTTTTTTAATTTATATTAAATCAATAATGATATTTTATATATGTTATTCTTTTTATTCAATTTCCCTGCTAAGTCCAGAGCTCCTGAAGGTATTCTTTAATAATACTCGTATTTGTCTACTACAGAGGGCTCTTAATCAAGCGATTGAGTCTTTTACCCAGAATGCTAGGATGAGCGTGAGCGTGAGAAAATACGTTGACATGTGGGCTTGATCTTGGTCTCTGGCATCACCTTTGAAACCGGAAGGGTATTTTGTCCTTGACGTTGAACCAGAAGTGTGTGTCTTGGCGGCTACAACCTTAATCAACTACGTCACAGGGGACTCTATACAGCTTTTCAAAACAAATTTGATAACAGATAAACAGCTTTTAAACAGGTCTGATAACAGCTTAACAGCTTTTAAAACAGCTCTGATAACAGCTTAACTGCTTTCCAAACAGCTCTGATAACAGCTTAACAGCTTTTCAAACAGCTCTGATAACAGCTTAACAGCTCTGATAGTAGCTTTGATAACAGCTTAACAGCTTTTTAAACAGCTCTGATAACAGCTTAACAGCTTTTAACAGCTCTGATAACAGCTTAACAGCTTTTCAAGCAGGTCTGATAACAGCTTAACAGCTTTTCAAACAGCTCTGTGGGAAGTTGAATAAAAAGAATGCCATATATCAAATATCATTTATTAAAAATTAAAAAGTATTAATTCTTATAATCTTATGGTACAGAGCTTTATGTAATCAAAATTTCCTCTGTTTGATGAATCTGCCGTTGAAATCAACATCTGCCTACAGCGTAAGTTTTCATGATCCATTATGAGCTCTCCAAGTATACAAAATGAGAATTTCTAGTGCTAAGTTAAATCGCAATTCTTAAGGCATGCCTCGCAATTACTTTGTGTCAATGTTTGATAGAATTTATATAGCCTCACAACTTCTTTTAGGCATTTAGCAACACCACAACATTCACATGTATCTGGTCCATCCGTTGAATCATCACTTGACCAAGGGCAGCTTATATAGTGCTCACCAAATTTTGAGTCAACTTTTTCAATATTTTCATATAATTTTAAAAAGTTATAGCATTCCTGGATTTGTTTCTTATGCTCATCAAGTAAGATGTTATTATATTTTCTTAAAAACTCCTCAATATCCATCTTAACAGTCCAACATTCGGGAGAACACTAACCAAATTCTCATGCAATTTTCTTTTCCCTTTTTAGATTTTGTATAGAACATAACAGATTCTTATAAAATTGCCTCCTGCCTGGTAGATTTTAGATAGAATATACTGTTACCAAATTCTTATAAAATTTTGTTTGCCACTATCTATTTTTAGATATTATAGAATATGCTTTCATCTAGAACAGATTGGAGAAATTGGTTCTCGGCTTCGTTTTGGAGACATTAATTTTTAAAATCGCTATATACTCTAATTAACTTTTTCTAACAGAAATTTATATCCCGATTTTTTATATAGAACATGTGGATTTATATAGGGCTTACACATCATTTTGTTTTGAACATACTGTTACCAGATTCTAATAAAATTATCTTTGTCTGTTAGATTTTGTATGGAACATACTGTTACCGGATCCTTACCAGATTCTTATAACACTTTCTTCCGCTTGTTAGATTTTGTACCGAATATACTATTACCACATTCTTATACAATTTTCTCCTACTTTTTAAATTTTGAACCGAACATGTTACCAGATTCTTATAAAATCTTCTTCTGATTATTAGATTTTGTATAGAACAAACTGCCACCAAATTTGTATAGCCTTTCATTTTGCTGCTATCTATTTTCAGATATTATATAATGTGATTTCATCTAGAACATATGAATTTATATAAGGTTTATATACGGTTTATATAAGGTTTATAAGGAAATGCAGTTACCAGATTCTTGTAAAATTTTCTTCCGCCTGTCAGATTATGTATGGAACATACAGTTACCAGAAATCTTCTTCTTTACTGTTTACTCACAGTTAATTATAATCTTCCATACAACTTGCAATACTCATCAGCCAAGTGATTTATTGACAAGTCTTGTTTATTCACTTTCATTAATAGTAAGAAAAATTAGGCCCACCACACCAATATTCCGAAGATAAAATTACCATATTCTTATCGAAGCTGAATCATGGTCAAATTGCAGCCTCTAAGTCTCGACACTGCTGGTTTTAGAAGGTTACCCAAGAGCAGACACTTTCGGTTTCAAAGGTAAAGGTGACGTCAGAGATCAAGGACAAATTGCTGCCTCCAAGACCACGTGTCAAATACATATAAATAATAGTTTCACAACTTGTTTTTCAGTTGATGTTTTGCTCTTTACCTAAACAGACCGCTGTTGGCAAGCTAATTACGTAATAATTCAACATGAGTTCTAAAGATACTACAAACCTTCTAAAGCCTACGGATGAAAGTCGTAAAGAATATTCATATAAGGCTCAGTCTACATCTATGAAATCGATGCTCTCTAAAAATAAGGAAGAAAGCTTTTCATCCAAAAACGAGTCGACTGTCCCTTACCAACAGCTCGAAAAATCAAGATATTCCAACAAAGATCGCAAAAAGTAAAGACGGAGAGATGTTATTTGTGAAAATGGTGCACAAGGAACCTTCTAAAGTCATGTTGGTGTAAAGGCCTAAGGAATATGCATTATAAGGATCAGTCTATATCTATGAAATCTTGGCATTCCTCAACTAAAGAAAAAAGACTTTAGACTTCAGCTATAATGTAATTAAAACAAATTATTTCAATAAATGGCATTATAAACATAATACAATTTTTATTTACAATGCATATTTTAGACTATACTTAATATATTTTCTGTGGCACACGTCGCTTAAGAGTGATAATTGAAGCAGAAATGATTATTACTGACATCGGGTGTCACTTTCAATCAAATTTGTTGTTTGCAGATTAAGTGAGACTACTTTCCTTATGTAATCCATTGGTATCCTTTTGGTATATATCATGAAGCTTTCTTAATCATAATATGTGATTTTTTCAGATGTGGCTGCTCAAACCACTTATTTTGACTAGACTTAATAAATATAGAGAAAAAAGTTTATAACTTAAGATATAAAAATAGATAATGAATTTGATGTGGATAAATATTGTGTGAAAAATTGATTTGGTATATATTATTTACAGTTGTTGTTGTTTTTCAGTAGAGAAATTGGAAATCTTATATTTTCAACTTTCACTACTCATCTACAACATATTCCACATATTACTCACAGCTCTCCAGTACTCATCTAAGGCAACATATTATACTATATTAATATAATAACTCAACCTTCTTTCATTAAAACTTTTAATTTAATCAACTCCCAACCTACTTTCATGGTAAGATTTAAAGATGAATAAATAATACTTCCATATCCTACTAGAATTATATCATTCCAAATACCCACTCTCAACATCGAGGTCTTCAGTATTGAACTTGAAGCATTATCAACTTTTTTCCGACCTTCCTGATACTCGTACAACACCATTTCGAGGTGATAAATACCAAATACCATACATCAAAACTTTTAACTTAATACATAACTTACAGTACCTACTCTAAACCCCCTACTACGATCTTCACTATGGACACTTTCAGGCTAGGCTAACAAGCTACTCTAGAAAGATTTCGTGTGGCAACACTGGTCATGCCATTACACCTTATCACCAAAAATTTGATGAGAAGTCTTTTACTGTACCCATACAACTTTCACTAATCATCTAAGCAAACATATCATACTATATTAGTATCACCTTATATTGATATCATAGGTCATCAAAGTTTTAAATTTAACCCACCCAAAAAGAAATTGAAAATAAAAAAAACAATTTTTTCATAAAACCTAAGACTTTGCAATACACACATCCCTACATCAAAAATTTTCTGATAAGACTTTAATTTCCATTACTTCATGTTTCTTAACATGCCAAGCAGCCGTGATCTATTTTTAGATATCGAATATCATAGCATGATCACTATTGTTTGTAAAAGATTTTTAATCCACAACTTACGTTATAGTTGTTGTTGTTGCTTTTTTTTCAGCAAAAGAAATTTTTCAATTATAAGTTCCACTACTCATCTAAGACATCATATCCTATAGATTAATATCAGTTGATGTTGTTGTTTTCAGCTAAAGAAATTGGGAATCTTACATTAAAAAACATAAATCACTCAATTTGTTTACTTTACTCGGCTGCTGTGCGAATTTGTTTACATTATTCGACTGTGATCACAGCTCCCAAACAACTTCCATTACTCATCTAAGACAAGATATCATACTACATTGATATCCTAACACCACCTTCTTTCATCAAAACATTTAATTAAACCCACTCTCAACCTAATGGTAAGAAAATAATGTGATCACTTCAATAGTATGAAGATAAAATTATCATATTCTTATCAGCTTCATGTGAACTATGATATCGGGGTCAATCAAATCTCATAACAGGATGACTGATTGAGAAATTTTATTGATAATAAAAAACAATTCGTCATAAAATGTAAGACTTTTCAATACAAACTCCTAGATACAAAAAAAAGACATTAATCGCTCAATTTGTCTGCTTTACTCGGACGTATTTGTTTACGCAAGATATCAAATTACCAGCCGCCTGGCCACCTTTTATAATGCTTTAATTTCCATTACTTCTAATGATTTCATGTGTCGTACCATCCCAAGCAGCCGTCATTTATTTTTACACATCGAATATCATAACATGATCATATAAAAGACACCTACAGACCACAACTGACGTTATAGTTGTTGTTGTTGTTTTTTTCAGCAAAAGAAATTTTCAATTATAACTTCCACTACTCATCCAAGATTAATATCAGTTGTTGTTTTCAGCTAAAGTAATTGGGAATCTTACATTAAAAAATATAAATCGCTCAATTTGTTTACTTTACTCGGCTGCTGTGCGAATTTGTTTACATTATTCGAGCGCGAATTGGTTTACTTTACTGGACTGTGCGAATTTGTTTATGCAAGGAATCAAATTAGAAGCATTCCACCTGAAGAGCAAAATTAGGCATTTACTAATTTCCATTACTTATCTAAGTGAACATATCTACCAACATTCGCTCCAATCAGCTTTGCCTGATCTATTTTTAGATATATCATCACATGGCGCAATGTTTATAAAAGACACCTACAGATTAAGATCATCAAATCTTTAATCCACAATTTCGATTACAGTTGTTGTTGTTGTTTTTTTGTTTTTCAGCTACTAATATTAATTACACCTGAGAAGGTAAGATCGCTCATATCTCGCGTAGAGGATTTCTGATGAAAATTTTACCCCTAGTACTAATACTATTGACATGAACAAAAATATGAATTAGTATTAATACTTATTACACCAATTTTCTAAGGGAATTTCACATTTATTATCTGCATAAATACACAGCTGCACACATCCACCCACGCGTTAGATAACGTTTCCTTAGCCACATACCACAGGCACTCATACTAAAGTAAACATCTAAAACCAAACTCAAGCTGACAAGTATACAGCCCCGATATAAATTCCGTTAGGGTATTTAACATCATTACTTAATACACATTCTACCCAAGCCTTGGTACAGGTAACATAGTCCAGTCCAAGACACCTCAGGCAGTCCTAGTCATAGTATTATATATTGCCACTAAAGCTCTCAGCCAACCCCCAGCATCCAGACACAGGAGGGGGCACCTCAATGTTAAATTGGAGCCTCCAAGACCAGATAAAACTTAACCAGCAACCTCCACCAATACAGATTCCCACCACTTCACAAATATTTATAGCTACGATCTCTGAGATGAAAAATAAGCGAGCTCCAGAAACAAAATCAAAGACCTATGCTATTTTCCTATGCTGGAGAGTGCTAAGAGTGATCTCGTATCCCAAAGTGATCTCGTATCCCCAAAGTGATCTCGTATCCCCAAAACTCGAGATGAAAAACTTAATGTCAACTTAGAGGCTACGAGTCCGAGATGAAAAATAAGCGAACTCCAGAAACAAAATCGAAATCCTATGTTAATTCCCTATGCTGGAGAGTGCTAAAAGTGATCTCGTATCCCCAAAATGATTTCGTAT